>CM074438.1:3090522-3168022 GCA_037101425.1 Elopichthys bambusa
CCCCCTTTCCAGAAGAGAGAGGAGCTTTAACAGCTCGTGCTTTGGTTGCTCAACAACAACAAAGCTGGAGAATCTCACGCAGCCAAAATGAGGATTGTCAGTAACGGTGTTCAGCCTTACATTGTTCAAACCGGAGTCGACACTGATGGAGAGACTCAGGAAGAAGTTACAACTTTTAGAATGAAACTGGACATTTCTGAATGGTTAGTGGATAAATTTATGTAGTTGCTGTGGAGTTGATTCAACTCATCCACTAGCATGTGCCGTCATGTTAATCTTTTGTGCAAATCCAGTGTAGAATTGACTCTCGTTTGTGAAGCAGTCTGGTGTAAAATGACGGCATGTCAACAACACTCTATTACAACAACTCTTCCTCTTCTCTAAAGCAGCCCAACATGTCCAACATTTATCAGCATCAACAAAAGCCATCTTGACACTGCGAAGATAGCATTTTTTTGCCCCCTTATTTTGAATTGGGTGGCCTTTTTATTCATTTTGCTGGCATTTTTGCCCCAATCCCGTTAATTTAAGCTATTTTTGTACTTATGTCAGACTTCAAATCCAATCAAAATCCAAATAAAATTGAAAATATTTAAATATGATGAACCATCTTTCATTTCTCAATAATTTAATTTAATTGACTATCCTACAAAAAGTCATCACAACAAGGCTATTTAATATATTTACTATTTTTGTGTTAAATGTTCAGCAAAAATGACTAGCTAATAATATATTTACTCATATCATTTGGTCATACCACACATCCCAACTTAGACTCACCAACAACATTGGATTGTTCTGTTCCTAAGTGTCATTCCTCTCTGCAGCAATGCAGTATGGTCTATCTGTCAGTCTTCTTAGCGCCTTCACTCACAGGAGTCCTCTGAGGACCGGTTCTGTGATTCTGCTCGAAAATCATATCAAATCATCCAATAGACTCAAAGCGACACAGCATATGCCTCATCTTTTATTGATGGCATTCATCCCAGACCTCTTAGAGGGGAAAGTCACCCTCCAGCCCTTGACACAGAGTGACCGAAATATGAGAGTTCATTGAGCCGCAGTGCCAGGCTGTGTGAGATTACAATACTAAGACCACAGATCAGCAATGACTCTTTCTTTATCCAACACCGTCCCAGATACTGCCAGAACATCCTGCGTGTGCTCTCGTGTTCAATCAAAGTGAAGCACTAATCGACAGAATTTGTGGCATAATTATGTCATTAAAAAAAAGTCTAAAAGGTAATTGAGGGGATGTGTTACCATAACTTAAATAAATGCATGGTTGCAAGTTAAAAATGCTAATGTATTGTTTTAATTCTACCTTTTAAGTTGCAAACATTATTTTGTAGAGTTTTTTTGACGTAAATGTTGATCATTACATCAACTTAATATCGTCTGTAATTTAAACTCAAATTTCTGTATTAATTGGCTTTTTTTATATAAATTAGGTTGTAGTAACTTAATGAAATTGTCTTTATAACTTCAGGAATTATTGGATTTCTAGTTTCCAGCATGCTTTGCATAGCACTGGATAAGGAGAATAAATGTTGAAATTAAGTGTTAATTTATTTGTTTTTAGTGAAGTGAAGGACCTGTTAGTGTTTAATGCTGTTATGTTTGACATTTAAAAGAGTTTCTGTAATGCTGTAAAGAGTTTTTGTAGTTACCATTTTGCTGAAGAGATACATGAAGGTGAACACTACATTAACTCTATAAGCAATGACTGCGCTAATGCTAGTGACAAGTAATATCTTACTTGTTCATTAAATATACATGATTTGAACTGAAATAGATGAGATTAATTGGTTCCAGGGCTACAACTCTGGTAGTTGGAGAAACTTAATTATTTTGAGTAATTAACTTAAATATTTGTGTTTATGCTACAGTTCCTCTAACTCAACATAGCCTGTTGGTTGAACATAAATTCTCTCAAAGTTGTCTTAACTCAAAAAATTTGATTTTTTTGTTGAGCCAAAAGATTATTTTTTAGATTGTAGATACTAAATACTAGATATAGAATATTAGAAATAAAAATATAAAAATACTAGATATTAGGGATGCACCGATATGAAAATTTTGGCCAATACGATAACCGATAATTCTTTATATTTGGAAGCCGATAACTGATATATTGGCCAATAAATCTAAATCCAAATTTTTATATATTTTTTGAGAGCCTGATTACAAAAACAAAAGTCTCGACATTAAAAGGCATGTCGCAAGCACACAATTATAATGTTCTCATTATAATTTTATGTAACTTATATGACAGACTTGCGCTGTACATGTTGCACTGTATTTTTCTTTTTGAAGTGATTTCAATCATAGGAAAGGAAATAATCCATTATTTATAGGCTTTAATATATCTGCCAAATTTTTTTATCTGGCCGATAATGATAACATTAAAAATGAACATATATCGGCTGATACCGATATAGTGGCTGATATAACATACATCCCTAGTCAATAAATATTTTCATTATACGGCCAATAATCAGTCAATGGCCCATATTAAAAATCAACAAATAAATAAATGAATAAATATAAATAAATAAATAAATAAAAAGCGGTTTTGGATGCTGTGAATTCATGTATCACAAACGTTTGAAGTAAAAAGAAAAATGAATTCGAATTTTTAGATTTTCTAAAAATTACATTTAACAATGTTATTAAATTATTAATAAAATTAAATTTTTCAATTAAGGGTATGACAACGATGTACTGAATATGGAAACGTTTTTCCTTTGTGTTTTTCATGTACAGATGACAATGTTGTCAAAACGATCTCCACTCCGTGAAAGTATCCGTGAAAACGACTAAAAACACTGTATTCTGCTGCCAAGCCATTAGTTGGCGACGTCACTTTGTAAAGTGACGGCATGTCAACAACACTCTATTACAACAACTCTTCCTCTTCTCTAAAGCAGCCCAACATGTCCAACATTTATCAGCATCAACAAAAGCCATCTTGACACTGCGAAGATAGCATTTTTTTGCCCCCTTATTTTGAATTGGGTGGCCTTTTTATTCATTTTGCTGGCATTTTTGCCCCAATCCCGTTAATTTAAGCTATTTTTGTACTTATGTCAGACTTCAAATCCAATCAAAATCCAAATAAAATTGAAAATATTTAAATATGATGAACCATCTTTCATTTCTCAATAATTTAATTTAATTGACTATCCTACAAAAAGTCATCACAACAAGGCTATTTAATATATTTACTATTTTTGTGTTAAATGTTCAGCAAAAATGACTAGCTAATAATATATTTACTCATATCATTTGGTCATACCACACATCCCAACTGCGAAACACTACGCACCTAAAGACTGAACATGTAACATGCATGTGCATGACGTCACTGTTTTCACAAATTAGCATTTTTGTAGTTTACACAAAACGTTTTTGCAACGTTTTTTTCGTAGAGACGATAACGTTATCGTTTTCAGAACCTTGCACTTTGACGCCTTTTTTCAAAAGTTTGCGTTTTCAGGCCCCCAAAATGCTGTTGTTGTGTAAATAAACAGCCAAAATGCATAAAAAAAAATCTATTTTTATTTTAAAAAACTGTGTTTTTAAAAAACATACTCATTAAGTGAACATTCGATGATGGCAAAAGTAATCTACATGTAAAAATAGGTGAAATGAAAACGCATTATTAAACATCAATATCGGGCAATATATGTAGAATATAGATGCATTTTAAAACTATTCTTGAATATTAGCTGATTACCAATATGATTCTGCATCCTTGGAAAATACACAGTTTCAAAAGAAGATATAAGACTTTATACTAGCATGAGATAATCATTTCCTGCGTAAAGTTTTATCCAATCTATTCAATGTCAAACGTACATAGCTAATGGCGGTAACTTAATTGCAATAATACCAGAAAGAGACTGTTCACATGGATGAATTACATCTATAATCAGTAGAAAAACATTCCCGCTTCATAAAGATATGTGAACAAACAGGAATCATTCACATAAGTGCTTTAATAAAAAACACAAGCTGCACAATTCTGCTTTTACAATGGAAATGTTGCTCCATAGGCTTGTACTGTCAATACTGCCTCACTTTAACCACAAACTGTGCCTTTTTATTTAAAAAAAAAAAAAAAAACAAGAGTCAAAATTATTTTCTGTGATAAATCGACATCATGCCACAGATGCTACAGAGTTTAACTTGCATTGAGTGTGAAACAGTCCTCAGATCACAGGCAAAGCAATTACACTGTACTTCTCTCAATAATCTGCCTCCATTTATGAACGGACAATCTCTGATAAATAGACTGACCTCAGAGCCATTCAACAACATTGAAGCATTCATCAAGCAATAACTGCACATTGTTTCAAAAAGAACCGAGTACAAATATGACCCTGTAAAGCAAGGATTGGATTGCTGATTCAACGGCCACAGTAATCGATCTCCATTTGGAGGAGACGCCGTCTCGCAGCGAAGCTGAGTTTAATGAGACACATCCGGACAAACCGGGGCGCTGGAGGCCACGCTGTTCATCTTATCTTCTACTACAGCAAATAAAACACCCCTCAAGGCTGTTTCTTAAATCATGAAGTCTTTCAGTACTCTGAAGTGAGGGCTGTCTGATAACAGTAGCTAAAAAATAATATCCTGATTTGGGTTGCACGCCAAATCGTATTTTAATCGTGATTTCTGATTCTCTCGATTAATTAAGCATAATCAAGTGATATTTTGGTAACAAGCTTCCACATGCTTTCGGTTGCCAGATTTCAAGAGATTAAATTCCCCAATTAGAGCTTTTATCTTAAAATACATTTTCTGGCCAGTGTTTTACGCAAACACGCGCTCTCGCTGGGCGGTAAAAAAAAAAGAAAAAAAAGAAATCAGAATTCACTGAAAAACATGTATGTTGGAGTTTAGCGATCTCCACTGCGATATTTTTGCTCAAATTAATATGTAATAGAGCCTGTTTTCTTTCATGTGGTTGTTTGCTGCGAGCAAACCTCAGTAATGACCTGAAAAACATGAATCTTGACCATATTGTTTGCGATTGTGGTTGTTTAATAAATGCACTTATGCAATCTCAGAACCACAATGCAAAGTAGTGTTGTCACGATACTGGAATTTCCAACTTTGATACGATACCTTGAAAAATATCGATATTCAATACCATTTTCGATACCACGGGGAAAACTGCCATACCGTCAAACAGATAATGTGTTTTTATCTCATAGTTTTTTGATAATTTGGGTAATTTTGTTGTAATAGCTTACACATAGGAGGCTTTATTTAAATTATTGAACTACATTTACAAAAAAAGACAAGTAAACAGTCAGTAATACAAAAAAACAAACTGCAAATGATGGCACAAATAAATACAATAGAATAAAGAGACAAATTAAACATGTTTTAAGTTTTTCAGGTGGGTCTAACAGTAATATTCAGGTAAGAAATAATACAGAAATGAAAGTAATCAAATGTAAAATAACACTGGATAGTTTTCATTGTAAAAATGAAATACAGATTGATGCTTATAGCCTAAAGTTACAAAAGTTTCCCACTCAAGAGCATTGAGTGATTTTCTCTTTGTCTTTTGTTCTTTGATTAAAATGACAGACAGCAGCAGGTTTATTAGGTTGCTGTCCTTTTAAAAGCTTAGGCAGGGAGGATCCAACATACTGTTACATGTGTTTTCTCTCAACTTATCACGTTCCAAAACTGACTATATTTACCTGAATACTCGGCATGATGGGCATTTTGACATAATTTTGTATGTATTTGACCGTTTAATCAGAACAGGCCACAAAAGAGAAGTAAATTTGGTTCTCGCGAGCCGGTTGATTGGCTTTATGAGAGCACCACGAGCAGTGGGGCGCGTGCTTCAGTGGTGCAGCGCGAAACCTGCACGAGCGACTAGCACTATTCAACTGGAGCGAATGTGTCCGTTGGCGCGAAGCGGGCGTTTTTAGTTAATTCCTGTGGAAGTTGAGCTTCATGCTCGCGCGTGAGCCTGCCCTGAAGCTCACGCACCGGGTGCGTGTCAGTTTGCCGTCAAAGAGAAGAGAGAGCGAGAACGCGCAGCTGCTATCAGTGTATTGGTACTGCAGAAAAGGCGTATTGGAACCGTTTCAGATATTTCAGTATCGATATATAACAAAATATCGATATTTTTGACAACACTAATGCAGTCATTTTTGTTGAAAGTAATAGAAAAACTAAATAAAAATGAACTAAAAGCAAAATAATTTGGAATTGTTGGAATTAACATTAGCATGGGTTCGTACTAATATATTGTAAAATTAAATTTCCAGGACTTTCAAACACTACTTTTTTGGTTTTCAAGGACTACAATCAGAGATCTCACTTATCAAACAGTATCTTTATTGTCTTTCAAATTCTCTAAAAGGTAAATAGATAGAAAAAATAGAAAAATAAACAAAATGGTAGGAATAAAGTGCAGCACATGCAATGACTGTGGTAACTTTACCCGTTGAAAGGATACTATGACAAAGATGATATCGCTTTTCCTTATTCAAACTAATTTTTTCCCCCATGAATATATGACTGACCTGAAGAATAAAAACTGTTTCACTTGGATATTTATGAGCAATATCACGCTCATAGCCATGCGAAATGACTCTACATCAGATGGCTGCAGCATCATTTTGTGTGAAAAGATTGTTTTATTGATAATCTAAACACTAATCTGTCTTTAAATAATTCAAGCACTTTGCAAGTACCTTTTCATAAATATGGCTGTTTTCAAGGGTTTTCCAGGACTTACATTTTCAAGTACTTCAAGCACTTTAAGCACCCTGTATTAGGCATTTCACTTGTGTCAATATTTTTGAGAGAAGCTTCTTGTTTTCATAAGGTAAAGAGTGTTAATTTAAGAGATAAATATAATACATGAAACTATATGAGGTCAAATAAACCATGCGAGAAGAGTTGACGTTCTCAAGATTTGTGCTTAAGTGCAATAAATTCTGAAATTTCTAAATGACAATAATCGTGATTAATAATTGAGCAAAAATAATCGTGATTATCAGTTCAACTATTCCAGTGCAAATCTTTTTTTATCTCCAGTAATGAAAGTTATGGTGGTACTCACGGCTGACAGAGCTTGACCAGGTCATGATCGGTGGTGGTTGGCGGTAACCCACGAATGTAGAGGTTCGTTTTACTGAGCTGCTCCCAGCCGGCTGTGCTGCTGCTGCTGCTGCTGTGATTGGTGCTGCTGTTGGTTCCAGGACTGGGTGGAGCCATTGGATGGGAGGAGGGGCCAACAGGGGGCTGGAGAGAAGGACACAAAACAAGCTGCAGTCAAGAGTGGAACAAGGTCAAAGAAAGCAGGGAAGCAAAAGTGAGAAGAAATAGGCAAAAGAAGCCAGGAGAAGTACTGTATATTGGCTCTTTGACTACTGACTAACAGCATTTCCCCAAACACAATCAAATGCAAAATAACAAATATAAAATCGCTAAAATGTTAAAATACTTCCATACAGTTAATCAAATGTATATAATCACAATATACGCGTTTTGCTTGAAATTCAAAGAACAAATATACCTCACTTTATTAAACATTTCCCCAAATTTTCAACAAAATCAAACAATAACAAACAAATATTACATAATATGTAAATCAGCTGAATTGTGTAATTATTTGATGTTAAAATGCTTCCTCAGCTTTGCTTATTGAGAAAGGATTCCAGAAACACAGTTTCACTCCCATGAGTCCAAATGATAAACCGGGTACACATTTACATTTGTTGGTGAATTTCTGAGACCTAGGGACACACCCTGTAAAACTGGGATTGTCCCGGGTAAACCGGGACATCTGGTCACCCTATTATAAAATGAAATTATGAGTTATGAAATGAACAAGACTGTCAAAGAGCCACCAAACCTTCTTCACACTGCAGCGCTCATTATACTGTACAGACTAAGAACGAAGTTAAACAACCAGTAATTTAGGTTTGTTTATACTTTGTTTTACATGAATACCCCATCTTAAAATAAAAAATAATGTCATTATTTACTCCCCCCCCATGTCGTTTCAAACCTGTATGCGGTTATTCAAGCTTTTAAAACGTTGGACTATTTTGATTGTGCTTTCAGGAATTAATAAGTTATTAATTCAAACACATTTTACCATGTTTATATCCACTTTGCAGATTTTTTAATGCAAACTCAGTGTCGAAATGTAAACATTTTGCCAGTCTAGGCCCATTAGACACATAAATTTGTAGAGATGCACCGAATTTCGAGAATCTAAAAATATCATCAATAGCATCAAGAGATCAATTAACCAATTACCCTCTTTTGGCGTTAAAAATGATTGCCAGTATTTACTACAGACGCGCAGTGAAAAGTTAGCTTTGGTTTTGGCTAAAAGTAAATGTTAATTTCGGTAAACAAAAACTAATTTCAGTAACCACTATTAATTAGTGCTGTCCAAAAGAGAAGGTACTAGCTTGTTTTTACAAGTTCTACAACCATAACAAAGAGTAACGAGTAAAGAGTCTAATCTCCAAGAACAAACACAAAACACCAGCTTTGTCTGAGAAATTATACAGAAAACAGAATGCAACAAATGCAAAATAGGAAAGCAATGTCGCAACTCTCATAAATCTGGACCTAAAGTAAGCGTGTTTAAAGTAATTTTTAGGCCCTCACAAGTGGATTTGAATTCAAAACGATTCTTGATACATTTAAAAATTTTCAGCAGCAGTGCATGGGTGCAAATCTTTGGCAAGTTAAGATGGCTCATGCCTACATTTTGTAAAGACTGCAAAACATAAAATATAAAATATGTCTATTCTCATTCACCGATAGAATAAGTTTTGTATATGCTTTTCAATAAGAATCATTTAAGAAGGAGAAGTAGCAATGCATTGATTTTTCCCTCCAACTCTAGAGTACAGGATCTGCTTCCTGTGTGCCCTGAATCTCCTCAGCTCAAATGCTACACTGCTCATGTTTGTCAGTACTAGGATGAGTATCTGGCAACGCTGTGATCCATATCTGCAGTGCAGTCTCTTCTTCTTCAGTTGTCAGCATAAAGTGGGTCCACAGGGGCCGGAAGCTCTGACCTAGGAGCACAGCTGACGGAGAGGACGCTTTGAGAATCTAAAGGAAGTGAATGCGGCACAGGAGGCCGAAGGGTGAGTGCTGAACATTTCTATGTGCTGAAACCTTTTGTAAGAGCTTGATATGTGCAGGTGTACAACAGACCCTTTTATCTCTGATATTCAGTGCAGGTGAATCCTTGCATTAAAGGGGTGGGTTGATTATGATTTCACTTTTTTTTTTTTTACTTTAGTTACTGTGAAATGTTGCTGTTTGAGCATAAACAACATCTGCAATGTTATGACGCTCAAAGTTCAATGCAAAGGGAGATATTTTCTTTTACAGAAATCGCTTTTTAAGGACTACAACAAACGGCTGGTAGGGACTACAACGAGCTTCTTCCCGGGTTAGTGACATCACAAACCCTAAAATTTACATAAACCCCGCCCCTGAGAACACACAACAAAGGGGGTGAGGCCATGTTGGGCTGCTTTAGAGAAGAGGAAGAGTTGTTGTAGTAGAGTGTTGTTGACATGCCGTCATCTCTCCATCAGTGTCGACTCCGGTTTGAACAATGTAAGGCTGAACACAGTTACTGACAATCCTCATGTCTGCGTGAGATTCTCTAGTTTTGTTGTTGTTGAGCAACCGAAACAGGAGCTGTTAAAGCTCCGCCCTCTTCCGGAAAGGGGGCTCCAAACCTCAGGTGAAAATGGTCATGTTGACCCTTCTCTACAAAATAGTGGATTATTCAGAAAATATACATCTGTGACATTTAATATTTTGGCTTTCATCACTATTTATGTTTGTCTTTCTTCGGAAAAAAATATTAACAAAATCAAAAATGTGAGCTGGGGAAGTTGTTTTTTCACCACAATCTAAAAAGAAAGAACAGAAACAGGACACCATATGCTTTTGCATTTGTGTTTTTTGGTTCTCACGGATGCATTAAAGATATTTTTGGTCATAATAGTGGTTAACATTTGTACACATGCTGAATTCAGCAAAAACGGAAGGAATATGAACTAGCTAAAACAAAAGCCTACTACACAACATATCAGGTTTGTACAGTGAGAACTGGACCTTTGGATTGATTTCTCAAATATAAACGCAAAGCCCAAGCTCCACTGCTATTATAAACATCAAGTAAATATCACGATGATCCATACGAATCCTTCGTTTAATCAGAACCCAAATGTGCACTGAAAATCTTTGGGAATTTGCGGATCTGTTGAGGTCAATGCTTTGCTGGCTTCATTCTCTGCACTATAAAAGAGTTCTTGTGTGGTAAAGACATCACTTCCGTCCTGTTTGTATGGACACAGATGTTCTGAGCTGTGGAGGTCTTCCTGCTCAAGTGCTCTCGCAGTTTAACAGTGATTATCCCGCTCGCTCTTTTGTGGAAGTAACAAGGAGGAGGAAGCGTTTGGAATCTCTGGTATGCAGCAGTGACACAGTTCACTGGATGAGCTCCAGAGAGCAGAAAACTGTCCTCCAGTGTTCCCATCCTGCCTTTTACACAACTTCTGCTCCATCATAAAACTAACAGAAAGTTCATTGTGAGAAGACATTCCTCTTTTGTATTACATGACAGTGCACATGGTATTATTTCACATCACATGACCCAAAAACACTTTCCTGAAGGTATAACTACCAGGAAAAGCTATTAATCTTCCACTTCTGTCTTTGTCTGCACTCCCGAGACCCATTTAAACCCAACTACATGCAATAAAAATGATACGATATGTATTTGCTACAAAAATCTTGCTGTTATGTTCTGAAGGTACCATTCTGATTCAAAATAAAGCCTGTATTCCTTGTTAGCATGTTGTTTGTTGGGCTTGATTTTTGTTTCTGTGTTTTAAAAATGTAATTAAAAAAAAGGAAAGTCTATATGTAGAACACTGCAAGTTTCTAAAAACATGAAAGTGTACTGTAACATGACTTAGCGGAGGAAACCCAGCTTTAAAAATGATCTGCATTATGTTATTTATATGCAAATGTAAGTTGGGCTTGACTTTCATTTGAGAGTAAAATTCTCTCATATAATAGCTTACATTATTTGTACTGGATATGAGGCGTATAAGTCAAATTAAATATTGGGAATAGTGCCATGGGTTTATTTAGATGAATATTATTTCATACTATGCCGTCTCTGAGCACTTCTGTTTACATCTATTAGTAATATTTCCACTTTGACTCACATTTAAAGGAACAATTCACCTATAAATTAAAATGTTTTCATCATTTACTCACCTCCAAGTTGCTTGGACCGTGTATTAAAGAAGTTTATATGATTTATGCTCTATTTTTGATAGCGTTGTCTAAAGAATAGACTGAAATTTAAGTAATTCACTGAGAAACCTCTCAAAACATAGCAGTCATATGAACTACTTTAATGATGTCTTTTGTCTTTTTTTATGCATATTTTGGGATATCGCATTAAAAAAAACTTTGGATGGAAATGCCAAGATAAATAAATTCTAAAAATGCACATAAAAAAAAAAAAAACCCAAAAAAACGTACGAATCAATTGAGTCGGATACATTTTTTTATCTGATAAGAAAACGTGTGCATAAACTACGATGGAAACACATTTACCGAATAAATTGCTTGATGCACATCAAAAAAGACATGACTTGGTGCAATGGGATGGCATAACTGGACAAACCAGTGGTCCGATCTCAAAAATGCTGTTTTGATCATTCTGAAATGCCTGAGCAAAGTCTGTCGTCAAAGTGATTCGGTATAATTACCTCCCAGAACTGTCTTATTGCGTTCCCAAACAACCGCCTCCGAAAGCAATAGATAACCACATTTATTGGATTTTGTAATTTATTATATACATTAATTATTATATACAGTAGCTTCTCTGCAGCAACTTCCATTTTTCTCAGTGATATTTAGCGGCAGTTTATCAGTAAGTGACGATTTTGTTCTTTATTCGCAAACGTTTTATGCGATATTCCAATGTTGTGCATAAGTTAAATTCACAACTTTGGATGGAAACATAGCTAATGATGACTACATTTTAAATTTTCAGGTGAACTATACCTTTAAATCCCCCACAAAAGCAGAGACAGCAGATTGGCAGGTGCTGAAAACTACAGATCTGAGCTCCATGAAATCCAGTAGTGCCGAACAAAATATCATTTCATTAAAGGTCTACATAACAAAGACAGCATTTAGGGGTCAGGACAGAGTCAATGTCCTATTGAAACGGCCTGGCAACCTTTTGGCAGCTCTTTCTGCCATTGTCTAATGCAGCTGCGTAAAGACTGGATAAATAAGACAAGCTCGAGTTTAAAAAGAAGGGGGTGGATTATTAAAGGTCACTAGTAACACTAAATCTGCCCTGATATGAATTCCTCCAACACTACTGATACTGAACATTTAAAGGATTAGATCACTTTCAAATGAAAACTAGCCCAAGCTTTACTCACCCTCATCCTAGGTGTATATGACTTTCTTCTTTCTGATGAACACAATCAAAGATATATTAATAAATATCCCGATGCATCCGAGCTTTATAATGGCAGTGAACAGGGTTCACGAGTATGAGCTGAAGAAAGTGTCTCCATCCACATCCATCCATCACAAACGTACTCCACATGC
This sequence comes from Elopichthys bambusa, assembly GCA_037101425.1. Taxonomy (NCBI): domain Eukaryota; kingdom Metazoa; phylum Chordata; class Actinopteri; order Cypriniformes; family Xenocyprididae; genus Elopichthys; species Elopichthys bambusa. The sequence goes on from CM074438.1 coordinate 3,103,195, forward strand.
CTCCAGGGGTTTAATAAAGGCTTTCTGAAGCGAAGCGTTTGTGTAAAAAAAAAATCCATATTTAACAAGTTATGAAGTAAAATATTTAGCTTCCGCCAGACCACCTTTTGTATTCAACGTACGAAGAAAGTGTAAAACTGTTGCAGTTCTCAAAGCTTACGCTACGTCATGCGCCTTCTCTATTCAACTTACGGAAAAAGGTGTAACTGACGTGACGCCAGTTTACACTTTCTTCGTATCTTGAATATGGAAGGCGGTCTGGCGGAAGCTAGATATTTTACTTCATAACTTCTTAAATATTAATTTTTTTTACGCAAACGCATCGCTTCAGAAGGATTTTATTAACCCCCGGAGCCGTGTGGAGTACGTTTATGATGGATGGATGCACTTTTTTTCAGCTCATACACGTGGACCCTGTTCACTGCCATTATAAAGCTCAGATGCATCAGGATATTTATTAATATATCTCTGATTGTGTTCATCAGAAAAAAGAAAGTCATATACACCTAGGATGGCTTGAGGGTGAGTAAAGCTTGGTGTAATTTTCCTTTGAAAGTGAACTAATCCTTTACCAGGGCAATAAAATCTTCACTTTCTATCAGTGGCATATTTTGACTTCTGAAATTAGGCAGCAAAGTCTCTTTATGGTTTTTTTAGTCCAATTTAAATGCATGGCTTCACATGGTTTCTGGTTTAAAGGCATAAGGAACAACAACTTCACACAATCACCAAGCAATTAAAGGATTCGTTCACTTCAGTCGAAAAGAAATGGTTTTTGAGGAAAACATTCCAGGATTTTTCTCCATATAGTGGACTTCACTGGGGTTCAACGGGTTGAAGGTCCAAATGTCAGTTTCAGAGCAGCTTCAAAGAGCTCTACACGATCCCAGACGAGGAATAAGAGTCTTATCTAGAGAAACCATCAGCCATTTTCTAAAAAAAAAAATCAAAATCTGACCGCAGAGCAGTGCAAGATAAGCATTTGTAGTTAAAAAGTATATCATTTTTTATTTTATTTTTTTAGAAAATGGCCGATGGTTTCTCCAGATAAGACTCTTATTCCTCATCTGGGATCGTGTAGAGCTCTTTGAAGCTGCACTGAAACTGACATTTGGACCTTCAACCCATTGAACCCTGTTGAAGTCCACTATATGAAGAAAAATCTGAAATGTTTTCCTCAAAAACTTAATTTCTTTTCGACTGAAGAAAGAAAGACATAAACATCTTGGATGACATGGGGGTGAGTAAATTATCAGGAAACTTTAATTCTGAAATGAACTAATCCTTTAAGTCACACCAAAGTTATTCCTCAAGTTTAAATTAAGTTAATTTTCTGTCACTATTAGCCTGTATTTTTCCATTCATGTCATGCTTTTGGAGCTTAATGAAAATGTAACAAGCTAAAGGAAGGCTTTATTTGTATCACAGTGAAAAAAAGAGGTAATTAAAATACTATACAATATGACATTACACAATATTGCTTTTGCTTTGTTTTAGTACTGCTGATTCTCATTCAGTTTTTTTCTGAGAAGGCACCACCTCTCTGGCCTTGGAGAAAACACCCCCGGTTTCTACTTTAGATGAAAATAAACTCAGCATAAAGTCATTGTGCATTACAGGATGACATTAGTCAAGTGTTCTGAGAGTATTCACTGGAAAACAGCACAGTTAGTCACGTTGCCGGTCAAGCGGGAAGTCCTTGAAGCGTGCTAATCTCTTTAAACGCTCACAGGATGAATAGTTTAACAGCATCACATTTTGACATCCTAAATTCTAAACCTTTATTCATGCAACATAAAGCAGCTCTTCCTGTTGACTTCTTCATTTTGAATTAATAAACACAAATCGGACAGCACAACAACACGCCCTTTCCAAGAAAATGGTTGGTTTTTTCAGGCTATGACTTCAGGACAGACCTCAAAAACAAAACAAGGCCACTCATTTGATCTTTGCATTGGAGAAACAGCCGTGCAAACAGGAAATGAGGCACAAACAGGGCCTACAAGCGGACAAAGAACATCTTTGAGGACGAGAAGCCAGTGTTTCCCCTCGAAGGTCCTCTGCCCTGACTGAAACCCACACATTCCCAGAGTGGAACAGGCTTTTCTTAGGAACTCAAAGCTTGTTTGTATCTCACATCTGTTTGACTATTCAGCTCTGCGAGGAGAGACTGGCTTCTTATCAGAGTACCGCAGACCTAGTCAGCCCATCATATCCGTGCTGGAAATACGCTGAACTTCCAGTAACCGCCCTCACCCTGCGAGAGATCCTGCTCTGCTGCTGAACAGGCCTATGAATATATGCATAATCCTCTTGAGTGACTATCAAGCCCTTCCTCTTCACCCTCCTTCTCCTTCCTCCTCTATCAAGAGGTCAATCTCTCAGCATGCTGCTGATAAATCAAATTTCATCATTAGGACATGCAATAAAAGCGTAAGAATCGCAACAAGGCCTCTGCAGTTGCTGCAACTCGAAATGGCAACACTAATCGCAACATGATGTGCTGATATGACAAGGTCACCTAAAACCATCTTCACCGATCTCAGAGTTATGAATCACATGAAACACATCTGACCCCAAAATCATATGAAATATTATATTAAATTAAAGGCATTGAGATTTTGTTTTCATGACAATTATACACATTTTTGCAGACATTTTACTTTTCAGCTTCTTCGTAATTCCCATTACTCTTAATTTTAATTAATGTGATATATTAATGTTTTAATGCATTACAGTAAAAAAAGTTAATTTACAACAAATACTTGCATGAAATGTAAATGTTTCACAAATATATATAGTTTTTTGCAATAAAGTAATGAGAATTTGAGAGGGAAATGGGCTTAATTGTCATGAAATTATATATATTAATGACATATTATTGTTTTGATGCATTACAGTAAAAAAAGTCATTTAAATTAGTTACAATAAATACTTGCATGAAATATAAATGTTTCACAAATATATATATAGTTTTTTGCAATAAAGTAATGAGAATTTGAGAGGGAAATGGGCTTAATTGTCTTGAAATTATATATACATACATACATACATATATATATATATATATTATATATACACATATATATATATATACACACACACACACACACACACACACACACATATATATATATATATATATATATATATATATATATATATATATATAGTTTATTTAAAAAACAATATTCGCTATGAAGTAATGAGAATTTGAGAGGGAAATGTGCTTAATTGTCATGAAAATGCGTAATTTTCTTCACACAAAATCCAGAAATACAGCTGAAATATGACTTGAACATGTTCTTTGCAGGTTTCCCTCAAGAGACTTTAAAAAACTGAACATACAACCACAAGGGCCACAAATAAAGTCAAACCTGTTTACAGAATTTGCCAATATCATCCTTAACAACCGATGGATTAATACATTTCCACCAAATGTTTCTATCGTGTATGTTCTCGTCATGAAATTGGTCATTTTCTTTATGCAAAATCTAAAAATAAGGCTGAAATTTGTCTCGGACATGTTCTTTTACAGTTTTCACCCATAAGACTTTAAAAACCGAACATATAAACACGAGGGCCACAAATAAAGTCAAATATACCGGTTTACGATTCTGACGTTCTCACTGTGTGGCCAGAATTTGCAACTATCAATCTCAACAACTGACGGATGAATACATTTCCATCAAATGCTTTTATCTTGTGTCATTTTTTTAATGCAAAATCTACAAACAAGGCTGAAATATGGCTTGTTCAGGATGGTACATGTGAAATGCATGGTGTGAGATTAGAGAAGGCTTTAATGAAGAGTGTCACACAAGGTGCATTAATTCAGCACTGTGACTTTTGACCATTACAGGTCTGTAAAGTAGATTAACCATTGAAACCAAACCGTCCATCAGAGCAGGCAGGCAGGGCTGTGAATGTATATTGCCATCAGACGAAAATGCAGTGACGTGCATGAGACACGCAAAAACTTGTTCAAATAGAGGCCTATTTTTAAACTCGTGGGACGGGTTTGATTAGGAGGGGGGAAAGGTGTGATAAAATTGTGAATGAGTTGCTGCTGTAACACAATAAAATTAAAAGCTAACACAACAAAAACACACCCATCGGAGGCGTGCATTTGATTGGAAGGGAACAAATGACAGCTATTCTTTATGGATTAGTTTCATGGAAGTGCTGCTTTTGGACACTACTCTGTCGATCATCACAAGTCTATCATCATATTTATTTTGACTATTGTCATTATTACTACTACAATAAAAGTGCAAAATGCACCATAACAGTTTCCACAAACACATTTAGACTTTAAAGCCCCACTTTAAAAAAACAGGCCCACAATTAAAGTGAAATAAGATGTTTACCTGTTTACGATTATACGACGTCCTCACTGTGTGGCCAGAATTAGCAAAAATCATCCTCAACAAACGAATATCCACTGATGGATGAATAAATTTCTACCGAATGCTTCTATGTCGTATGTTCTTGCGTATCCAGGAGGGTAAAGTTGTGTTTGTGGCTCTATAAACCATAGAGACCGAGCAGTGCTGTCATATAGTCTCACTTTGACGTATCTTTAACACCGAATCGTCGCGGGGGAGAAATATTATGTCTTGCGGAAGGGTGAGCAGCATATATCCCACGGACGCTCGCTGTAGTCGGCTTGCCCAGCCCGTCTGTTCCGCTCAGTTCATTGATCTGCGGTGACTTCTCCACAGAACTACACCTCCCACTATGGAAGAAACCACTGCGCTCTCTTTGGAGGGGGGGGGCGTGCACACAAACAACACTTAAAATCCTCACAAACAGCCTCTTCATTCAAATAACAATGCAGATTGCATGTGAAGTAGGCATGTATGCATTTACATGCACTATGTACAGTGCACAACATTCCGGTTTCTGAGCGAGAGGATATGACATTACATCCACCCCCCTTTGGCTGTTCTTGGTTTTCTTATGCTCACATACTTCACATTCCTGAGTGAGGCCATCAGGTTTTGTGGTTTTACAATTTCATATGTGCTATTTGGACTGATTTGATGTCTTTAGGAGAAGCCAAACTGAGGGTTAATGACATAAAAATCAATGCCAATGAAATATAGATAGATATATTTAAAAAAAAAAAAAAAAAAAGGCCCATTTTTAGCTATTCCGTGTTATCTGACTGCAGGAAGAGCTACAACATGTAAGCTGACTCTCCTCGACGGGTGTAGTAGGAGTAAATACCACGAAAACATGTTCAGGTCACACTTAAAGGGATAGTTCACCGAAAAATTAAAATTATCCCATGATTTACTCCCCCTTAAGCCATCCTAGCTAGGTGTATATGACTTTCTTCTTTCAGCCGAACACAATCAGAGTTATATTAAAAAAAATTCTGGCTCTTCCAAGCTTTATAATAGGAGTGAATAGTAACCAAGATTTTAAAGCCCAAAAAAGCACATCCATCCATCCATTATAAAAGTACTCCACACGGCTCTTGGGGGGTTAATAAAGGCCTTCTGAAGTGAAGCGATGCGTTTTTGTAAAAAATAGGGTAAGTAAATGATGGGATAATTTTCATTGTTGGGTGAACTAAAACTTTAACCTTTTAAAAAAAAAAGAAAGAAATTCAGAAATTATACTTTACATAAAGAAAATTAGGAATACTTTTAGGATCATTTTGTTTTTGCATTGTGACATTATTTTCATGGCAATTAAACAGTTCCACTTTGAATGTTTTACTTTTTTAAATTCATTTCAATAAATGATATTACATATAATAAAATAAATACAAATAAATGTATAAATTACAAAATATTAAAATTATAAAAATAATTGTATTAAATTACATTTAATGTATAATACAGTATATGTACTTTGTATATATACACACATACATGCATATATTACATTTAATTGTATAATATATATCAGAAGTGCTATTTAAATAAAACATTATTATTATCCATTATTTTGGATAATATTTATTATCTAAATAATGTTATATCCAGTAAATTAAATTTAGGTTTAAAACATACTGGAAATGTCTTTAAAGCTTTTGTTTCGTTCACAGAATTATATGGCAAGGTTCACTAAATTCATATTTGTATAACAAAAAAGTGATATTTTTGTTTTCGTTAATTTAATTACTGAACAATAATTTAATATATGCTTTAAGTGTTTTAATAAAGCACGTTTATGTTTTACTGAAAAAAAAATAGGGTACTGTTGCATTATTGAAAGTGATATAAACAATTGTATTTCTATTATTTCTTATTTTAATTATAAACATTGTCCATTTATTTTTGATTTATTTAATACATTGTGTGTTGGCATTATTTAAAAGCACATTAAATTAATTTTGACAATCCGTTGATCGGGCAGCGATTGATGGGGGAGAGAAAGGGTCAGTTAGAAGTCAGTAAACTGTAAGACAACTTATTTATATAATTTATCAAATCATTGCTTTTTAAGTTTTGAAATGGTCAGAAACAACCCTAACTGAATACTTAATTTAAACCTGTTTTAGAATAATAGTAAAGTCATCATCCAAATGAAAGTATGGGAATGATGTAGTGACACAAATAAAAACTTATTTGAGCTTCTTCTTTGTCTCGATTCCATTCATAAACCGACTTCCTGAGGTGCATCATGGGATGCTTTTAAACGTGTGTGATGAGCACTTGGTGCTCAATATAGCTTCACAATATCTGCTGCAAGTGCAACTAGTCAATTTATACACAATTAGAAATAAAAATGTAATTCTCTTAATAAACACAGTACATCATGTCTCTCCACTGCTCTCTCTCTCTCTCTCTCTCTCTCTCCGAGGCTGTGATGAATGTATAGCACGTCCTCACACCTAAACACTGCATTTCCTGTTGTCTTCTTAAATAACTTCCACTGAGCTCATCAGTTTTCGATTTCAGTCTGCCGTTTTGAATATGAATTTGATCTTAGAAGCACTGAAAACACCTTGTGGTATCAACAATCCCCAGCCATGCTTGATCACGCTTAGACAGCAGTTTACATCAGATAGTTAGAATGTAAATAGGTCATTTAAAATCCCAAAGAGGGCATAAGATCTTTGCCCTTGGATCCCATCCTTTTCCTTTTTTGTGCCGAGAATAAAAAAAAAAAATCAAACTGGAAAACATCTGCTATTCAGGACAGAGCAAACATGACATTTTCATGTCATTTTCATGACAGAAAAAGTTAAAAAATGCCCCAGATAAATATGGGCCAAAAAGGTCACTGTAGTCATATTTTACATGCTACTATTGAAAAGTTTGTGGTTGGTAAAATTTAAAGGGTTAGTTCACCCAAAAATGAAAATTCTGTCATTAATTACTCACCCTCATGTCGTTCCACACCTTCGTTCATCTTCAGAGCACAAATTAAGATAATTTTGATGAAATCCGATGGCTCAGTGAGACCTGCATTGACAGCAACATAATTAACACTTTCAGACGCCCAAAAAGCTACTAAGGTATTTAAAACAGGTCATGTGACTACAGTGGTTCAACCTTAATGTTATGAAGCGACTAGAATACTTTTTGTGTGCCAAAAAAACAAGTTAACAACTTTATTCATCAAAATCTAATGATGGTCGATTTCAAAACACTGCTTCATGAAGCTTCGAATCTTTACAAATCTTTTGTTTTGAATCAGTGGTTTGGAGCGCCAAAGTCGCGTGATTTCAGTAAATGAGGCTTCGTTACGTCAAAACACGTCAAGTGTTTTGAAATTTCAATAGTTCACGTAACTTTGGTAGTTTGATACACAATCCAAATCACTGATTCGAAACAAAAGATTCGTAAAGCTTCAAAGCTTCATGAAGCAGTGTTTTGAAATCACCCATCACTAGATATTGTTGAATAAAGTTATTTTGTTTTTTTGGCGCACAAAAAGTATTCTTGTCACTTCATAACATTAAGGTTGAACCACTGTAGTCACATGAACTGTTTTAAATATGTCTTTAGTAGCTTTCTGCGCATTTGAAAGTGTTAATTATCTTGCTGGCTATAGAGGCCTCACTGAGCCATCGGATTTCATCAAAAATATCTTAATTTGTGTTCTGAAGATGAACGAAGGTCTTACGGGTGTGGAACGACACGAGGGTGAGTAATTAACGACAGAATTTTCATTTTTGGGTGAACTAACCCTTTAATAATAATAATAATAATAATAATACTTTTATTCAGCAAGGATGCATTAAATGAATCTAAAGTGACAGTAAATACCGTAAATTATAATGTTACAAAAGCTTTCTATTTAAAATAAATGTTGTTCTTTTGATCTTTCTATTCATCAAAAAAAAAAAAAAAAAAATGTAGCACAGTTTCCACAAAAATATAAAGCCGCACAACTGTTTTCAACATTGATAATAATAAAATGTTTCTAATCATCATATAAGAATGATTTCTGAAGGATCATGTGACACTAAAGACTGGAGTAATGATGCTGAAAATTCAGCTTTGATCACAGGAATAAATTACATTTTAAAATATATTCAAATACCAAACAGTAATTTTAAACGATAATAATATTTCAAAATTTTACAGTTTTTACTGTATTTTTTATCAAATAAATGCAGTCTTGGTGAGCAGAAGAGTCTTCTTTAAAAAGTGTACTTAATAATGTAACTTGTGGTTAGTTTAATGTCTCTGCAGCAAACATTTCAACAATCTCTAGCTATCATTTACTGTCTCAAAAGTGAATATTAAATATTTAACTAATATGAAGTGGTTTTTTACACACAAAAAAACAACAATTACATCAAAATAACAGTATAAAGCTGTATAATCAAACATAGGGACCTGAAATTACTATCAGAGCATTTACTGTATTATGCTCCCATGTGTATCACTGACCCTCAGCTTAATCATTCTGCTAATACTTCCATGCAATTGGATGTTTTCAAAACAGTCAAATTGATATGGATATGTTTAAATTGTTACGTAGGTGGAGGGGTGGAATAATGTGGTTCTCTGCACTCAAAAAGACACCCAGGGTCATGACACTGACCTGCTGCCACCTTTTGCTCTGTTGTGTACGTGTTTGTATGAATAATACCAGCCGGTCACAAGCAAATGAGGTGACAGAAAGGGCTGATTCAGCAAAAACAGAGGGTCAGAGTGCAAAATTAAACGAAAGGACAAAGGAAGAGTGAGGAAAGGGGTGGCCATACTAGATTTTACACATACAAAATTTACAAAAAATATTAATTAAAAAATTTACCTTTTTAAATTAGTTAAAACATGTATTTTATTATATCAAGTGATATCAGCCGCTCATTCTCTGACATCACTTTGTCACAGACACAGTCACATGGCCAAAATAGATAGAGGAGGGAAGCATTCTGGGGCACAAACAACTATAATGGTAACGATAAAGATATAGTTCTAAAAATCATTATACATGTAAAAGAATAGCAGAGTCCACACCACAACTTTAACGACAACTGCAGCTGATGAACGATAAAAACATGGACAGCCAATCAGAATCCATCCTTCTTTCAGAGCTCGAGCATTTAAAGTGGCAGACGACAAAACTGCAGTGCACGCTTAGAATACACAGAACGATATTGTGCATTGGTGTGGACACTGATATACAGGTGCTGGTCATATAATTAGAATATCATCATTTACTTCACTAATTCCATTCAAGAAGTGAAACTTGTATATTATATTCATTCATTACACACAGACTGATATATTTCAAATGTTTATTTCTTTTAATTTTGATGATTATAACTGACAACTAAGGAAAATCCCAAATTCAGTATCTCAGAAAATTAGAATATTGTGAAAAGGTTCAATATTGAAGACACCTGGTGCCACACTCTAATCAGCTAATTAACTCAAAACACCTGCAAAGGCCTTTAAATCGTCTCTCAGTCTAGTTCTGTAGGCTACACAATCATGGGGAAGACTGCTGACTTGACAGTTGTCCAAAAGACGACCATTAACACCTTGCACAAGGAGGGCAAGACACAAAAGGTCATTGCAAAAGAGGCTGGCTGTTCACAGAGCTCTGTGTCCAAGCACATTAATAGAGAGGCGAAGGAAAGGAAAAGATGTGGTAGAAAAAAGTGTACAAGCAGTAGGGATAACCGCACTCTGGAGAGGATTGTGAAACAAAACCCATTCAAAAATGTGGGGGAGATTCACAAAGAGTGGACTGCAGCTGGAGTCAGTGCTTCAAGAACCACTACGCACAGACGTATGCAAGACATGGGTTTCAGCTGTCGCATTCCTTGTGTCAAGCCACTCTTGAACAACAGACAGCATCAGAAGCGTCTCGTCTGGGCTAAAGACAAAAAGGACTGGACTGCTGCTGAGTGGTCCAAAGTTATGTTCTCTGATGAAAGTAAATTTTGCATTTGGGGGTCCCAGAGTCTGGAGGAAGAGAGGAGAGGCACACAATCCACGTTGCTTGAGGTCCAGTGTAAAGTTTCCACAGTCAGTGATGGTTTGGGGTGCCATGTCATCTGCTGGTGTTGGTCCACTGTGTTTTCTGAGGTCCAAGGTCAACGCAGCCGTATACCAGGAAGTTTTAGAGCACTTCATGCTACCTGCACACAGTGCCAAAGCTACCAGTACCTGGTTTAAGGACCATGGTATCCCTGTTCTTAATTGGCCAGAAAACTCGCCTGACCTTAACCCCATAGAAAATCTATGGGGTATTGTGAAGAGGAAGGTGCGATATGCCAGACCCAACAATGCAGAAGAGCTGAAGGCCACTATCAGAGCAACCTGGGCTCTTATAACACCTGAGCAGTGCCACAGACTGATCGACTCCATGCCACGCCGCATTGCTGCAGTAATTCAGGCAAAAGGAGCCCCAACTAAGTATTGAGTGCTGTACATGCTCATACTTTTCATGTTCATACTTTTCAGTTGGCCAAGATTTCAAAAAATCCTTTCTTTGTATTGGTCTTAAGTAATATTCTAATTTTCTGAGATACTAAATTTGGGATTTTCCTTAGTTGTCAGTTATAATCATCAAAATTAAAAGAAATAAACATTTGAAATATATCAGTCTGTGTGTAATGAATGAATATAATATACAAGTTTCACTATTTGAATGGAATTAGTGAAATAAATCAACTTTTTGATGATATTCTGATTATATGACCAGCACCTGTAGTTATTGTTATAGTTATCGTTCTTGGAGTGAATGGGCCTTAAGTCTTGAAGTTAAATGGAACATTTAAAGAGACAGTTCACCAAAAAAAAGAAAATTATCCCATGATTTACTCACACTCAAGCCATCCTAGGTGTATATGACTTTCTTCTTTCAGACGAACACAATCGGAGTTGTATTAAAAAAATTCCTGGCTCTTCCAAGCATTATAATGCTAGTAAAAGGGGACGTGATTTTGAAGCCCCAAAAAAATGCATCCGCATCCATCCATCATAAAAGTAATCCATACGGCTCCAGGGAGTTAGTAAAGGCCTTCTGAAGCAAAGCTATGGGTTACTGAAAGAAAAATATCCATATTTAAAACTTTATAAACTAAAGTAACTAGCTTCCAGCAAACAAACGTATGCATACTGCGCAAGTTGACTTGCGCCACAAGAGTAACCCATGACGCGATGTATGATGCAGGATGTAGAAGTATCATAAGCTGGGCTGGGCAACAAACTCAAGCTCCTCTTTTCTTACATTGAAATCCTCCCAGATTGTTAAAAATGTTAACTGAGCCTCCCACCACCAAGCACAAACTTCAATCTAAAAAAATGTTGGGTTGAAAATGGACAAACCCAGCGATTGGGTTGTTTAACCCAGCAGATGGGCTAAATGTTTACCCAGTTTTATTTAACTCAACTATTGTTTAAAATGACTGCATTGCTTGCTTAAAATGAACCCAAAATAGGTTGGAAATTAAAAATCAGACACATAATTACTAGAGGTGAACACTTATTAATAAGCAATTTAATAAATGTTTATTATTTAATCATTATTTATTAAACTTATTAATAAGTGTTAATTTAATTTATTAAACATATTAATAAATGTTAATTTCCAACATATTTTGGGTTCATTTTAAGCAAACAATACAGTAATTTTTACATAATAGTTGGGTTGAATAAAACTACTGAACCGCTGGGTTAAAACAAACCAATCACTGGGTTTGTCCATTTTCAACCCAGCATTTTTAGTGTAGTTATTTGGCTTTTATCCATCAGGAACTGACTGCATTGTAAAAAACAAAAAAAACAAAAACAAAGTGAGAGATACCTATACTAAGGGCTGAAATAAAAGGTCTTGGCGATATCATCCGAACAAGAAAGACGTTTCAGAGGTGGAACAAGATTACCAAGACAAATATTTATCCTTTGGAATATCATGCACAGAAAGACCAGGAAAATGTGAATTAGGACAATTTTGGGACATTTTTGTTGACATTGCATGATAAACAACTGAGTCCAGAAGCAAGGCCATTTAAGAACTGCTGGTTTATAATACCAAGGATGTTTAACAAAATCTAGAGGAGGTTTAATCCTACAGGAAAGCAGCCCACAAATCAGTCCTAAAGTATCCCTGCTTGACATGGTACAGCTGTCCGTGCTGAATGTGCAGAGAAAACAAATGAAGAGGAAAGCGTTAGCCTCCCCCACAGGCTATCAGAGCGACTATATATCACACTCTAACCTGCCAAAATGTGAACACACATGCATGTGCATAAATCCATGCAAACTTACACGTACTCACACACGCACACGGTCTCTTTCTGTGCTGTTGCTACTGTGCCTAAAAACACACATAAAACAGGAGAAGCTTTTGAACTCCAATGCAACTCTAAAGCGCCACGTTAAAGCGAGTATGCAACTTGCTCAGACCACATTCTCGAAATTCTGCCTGCCTTTTGCTGTAATGGAGAAATATTTCAGCCCGTGACTTCCTCACAGAGTATCTACGTCTCGGTCCATTTGCAAAGTATACATAAAATGTTGCAACTTCTGCGCTGTTGAAACTGTGCCGCCCTACGTACCTTCCTGCCTCTGCCGTTTGGCATGAATCGAGGGCCCCATCTTCTTGGCGGGGTCCACATTGTAGTCGTCAACAGCGACAGCTTCGAATTTATCGCGGCAGGCGCTGGCGCACTACAAAAGCAGCGTGTTTACATGCGTGTGCGTCTGTCGCACAGGAAGACGCCTCCTTCACACAGATAGTCAGCGACAGAAAGAGAGAAAGAGAGAGTATGGATGTGTGCAGGACTGTTTGGAATGAAAAACTAGCTTACTACTTGCTGAATACTGTACAGTATGCACTTGTATTATAATATGTACATTTGTATTTTATATATACACATTAAATTAATTTTTTTCAAATAATGAGTCAAGGAAATGTGGCTGTATTCACTTCCAGTTTATTCACGACAGATTGGAAATGAAAGGTCATGTTGAGGGTATTGCATTGTGGTTATAGTAAGTAAAATTGATAACATGCGCTTAAGAAACCTAAAACGTTAAAACCTGCATATATTCACCTCTGACATAGTTTGATTTTGCACGAGCACCAAACAGTGAAGTAGTCTGATTTAGATTATTGTTTGATTCTGATCTGTTGCTGGTTTGAGTGGCACATGCACATCCATTTAGTGAAGTTCAAAAGGGACTCTTCTTTTCCAAACTGCGTAGGAAAACTGTTATTAGTAACTGAAAGTAGCGTTTTTTTATGATATTTAAAGAGCAGTTGGCCAATATAATGCATATATATATATATATATATATATATATATATATATATATATATATATATATATATATATATATATATGTATATATATATATATATATATGTATATATATATATATATATATGGGTCATTGACAAATAAGGTTTTTAAAAGTGTAAAAAAATATAATAGAGATATAATTAATTTTAAAGTTTTATTAAGTGTTAACAAAGATTATAAAAACCACATAATCTCAATTACACTGCTTTTGTCATTTTTTACAAGATGGACAAAATGTGTTACCAAAAAAGTAATTCAGTTTAACCAAAATTTCCATTTTACCGAGACTTTTGGTTATACCGAATGACGATTAGGGCTGGGTATCTTTCAAAACTCTCCGATATCGATGCCGATACCTTGACTTCGATACCGATTCCTGAACGATACCTTTTTCGATACCAATTTCATAAAATCGGTTTTAACAAGATTACATTATTTCAAAAAACTTTGGTTTTATATTTTAAGTTTGACTTTTTTTTTTTTTTACAGACTCAGACTCATCTCCTGAGCCACTGCACAAAGGAATAAAAAAGTCTGCTTATAAATTAACATTTATTTAAAATTAAAGTTTTCTTATTTGGCTAAATTACATTTCCTTAACAGCCTTTAAACACAGTCTTTACTCCCTTCAAACTCACATTTTGCCACCATTTCCTTACATCATTGTTGGATATATAATTATACGTAATATATAATTATATCATTTCTGTTAGTTAATCTTGTGTATATTTTTAGTTAAAGCTGTTAAATTATAAAGCAATATCTCATGTAGGGTTTTTCTTTGTGTTTTATATAATGACCACTAGGAGGTGCTCTAGGCACAAGCTTTTCTTTGATTGGTTTTCTCTGAAGAGAAATAGGTTCAGTTGAAAACAAAAGTAAAAGTGACGCACGTTCGTTGCATTTCACCATGAAATGAGAGTTCTGTGTCTTTATTAAAATCAACACATTAATGATTTATCACTCATCCACCCTCAATTAATTGGAATGTTATTTTTTATTACTTGGCCAGACCCGCGGATCATAAACATATATATATATGCTTTTTCAGGAGACAACCGTTTGAAAATGTCCGCTCTGAGGGTGTGGTTGATGCTTGCACACAGTGGCAGTATCAGGAGGACGCTGATACCCCTTTTCCACCAGAACATCATCTGTCGCGTGCACATGTTTACAAGACAGCAAAATCGGCGAAAAAAGCCAGCAAACTTGGGTTTGATTTGGGAATACAGCAGCCTATATATCCCTCTGTGTGATAACTAAAATAATGTTTACATATCATATTTTCTGGCTAGTTTACTTTAGTTTTTTATAATACACCATACTTTAACCCAAACTGAATTAAAAACAAGTTTAAATGGGTAAATCTTATATAAATATTTTTGATTCTTAATTTTCTTTTCTGTCATACTAGTTAAAACACATTAGACATGCTTATTCTGTGCATTTTGAACACTTTTTGTGTGAAATTATATTTATTTTGTCCATCAACAGTGTACTTTCACTTTAATTGAGCGTCAGCAGCGCAGCAAAACCCTCGCTTCACTGCTGCTTGAGCGACGCTCCTACTTGACGCTTATGCGACGCTCCTGCTTGACGCTTACGCGCTGCTCCTGCTGCCGGTGTGAATGCACTCATTGATTAACATGCACGCCGAAAAAAATACGCGCTGCTCACGCTTGCAGTGTGAAACCGGCGTAACAGTAGGCTTAAATCGGGTCCATGCAGCTCTTAAAGGGACAGCAGCCAACTTTAATGATCGCTGAAGTCATTGTTAATCTAACAAGAAAAGACAAAGATAAAATCACTCACTGCTCTTGAATGAATAACTTTTTTAGTTTAATGTATACAGCGGTTATTTTACATTTGATTACTTTATTCAATTTCTGTTGGGTATTACTTATCTAAATACCACTGTTACATCTATCTGAAAAACCTAAAGCACCTAAAGTTTATTTCATTTGTATTTTTGTTCTGTTGTATTTTTTGTCTGCTTTGTTTGTAATTAGTTTTTGTTTTTATTTAATTGTTGCCTGTTTATTGTTTTCTGTAGCTTTTTTGAGGACTTTTTACATACATTAATTAACCTAGTATTAGTTTTTGACTGAAGTTGTCATGATTATCAGCTGGAGTGCCCTTGATAGCCACCAGAGGGCACTCCACCCCAGACTGTTATCACTATCAAAGACTTCAGTTCCCATCATCCTTTACCCAGACTTATCAGCCATGATTGCATTCAGCTGTTCCTCATTTCATTGATAGTTTCTGTCTATATAAGCCTGGTTCACTCATCCATTTCCTGCGAAG
Organism: Elopichthys bambusa; assembly: GCA_037101425.1. Lineage (NCBI taxonomy): Eukaryota > Metazoa > Chordata > Actinopteri > Cypriniformes > Xenocyprididae > Elopichthys > Elopichthys bambusa. Next base: position 3,119,237 of record CM074438.1, read on the forward strand.
TGTTGTCTAGTGTCACAAATTGCATTTCTGAGCGTTTATCCTGTGTTCCCTTGCCCTCGGTTTTGATCTCTGCCTGTTTTCTGGATTACCCTGCCTGCCCTGTGTGTCGCTGCCTTGTTGTATGTTTTGGACTGCCTTTTTGTGTATTTATGACCCTTTGCCTGTTCTTGACCTTGATTGTGGATTACCATTAATTAAACTGCATTTGGATACTCAACCATTTGAGTCTCGGAGCAGTCGTGACAGAAGTATTGATAATTGTGAAATTTCACTGACATTTAAAATTACTAATATCATGAAATAAGACTTTGATTATATCACCCACCATGTTAAATAATCGTGATTTCAATATAGATATAGGTCTCTCACTCGCATAGTTTTATATATTTAGATATAAATAACAATGTAGTGCAATTGTTATTACATTGCTCAACGAGACGGCGACAGCATTTCTTCGCCCACTCTCCCCTGCTCCGTTTGGAGGTATCAAAATTTGGTACTGAATGACAAGACACTTTTCAATACTCAATAGTATCGAGGCAATTCGGTCGGTACCTAAAGAGTATCGAATTCGATACCCAGCCCTAATGACAATATTTTCAAACAATGCTAACAGGCTGATATCTAGCTAACAAAAGGACAATCAAACATTTCATGTTTAGTTTTTAAGTTTTTAAAATATTACAACAATTTCCATGTTTTATTGTGGTTATACGGAATGGCCTGATGTGTATGATCAAGTGAAAACATTCATTTTTCAAATAGTTAAAAGAAAGTTGGTTACTTTGCTTCACGACCATGTGGTCCTTTGCGGGTGTCTGAATGATGTCACATCCTGTCACATGATATTGACCACATGACTTGAACCAAAATGGTCACTTTATATTGGTTACTCCGAATGACATCAATGAAATTCCTTTTTCCGGACATTGTTTCTCATAACAAATCAACGACTTCTACACATAATTTTAATACCATTTTGCACTATATGATGTATGATGTTATAAAATCATGCCAGATTAAAAAGTATATACATTTATTACATTTTAAGATATTTTAATGACAAATGAAATGGCTGTACTGGCATTTGGACGGTTAAACCGAATGACCTTTTGACACTTCAAAATCTTTAAAATACCTTTATATGTAGAAAATTTTAATTAAAACCTTTTGAAATCAATAAAAGAGATCTAGTCGTACTGACTTGCATCATTTAGATGTCATATCTTTGTTTTTTTATTATTATTATTAAGGCCTTTGGACAAAAGAAAAATGACCCGTCACGTCATTGACCCGTGTATATACTGATTTTTTTTCATGATTTAATAGTGTACATCGGCCCCACATAAATCAAGTTACACAAATATAATTTGTTCATGCAATTTCAACATGATGAAATTAAGTAATATTTAAGTGACCCAATTAAATAGTCTCGAAATTAATTTTGTGGGGTTCCCTGACATGATTCATTCATCCAAATCACTCATTCATCCATCCATCCAATATGTTTTTTTTATTCAACTTCATATGTGTTATATGACTAAATCATTAGACTGTACTAGGTAGTCAACAGCCTATAAGCTAACAATAGCACACACAAGCATGTTAAATGCTAACTTTTAGCGCAAAGCAGCAATTGAATGCAAAGTGCCAGTCTAAGCAAGCCTAAGCAAATGCTCCACTCTTCTCCACAATGGTCACCTAGTGAAATTTTAATAATTCCAATATAAGTGAACACTGAACACTATTGAACAATATCAATAATGCTCCATTTTCATCTTACTGCAAAACACATAAAATAACATCTAATTTCAACATTTTCTCTCTTGATCCAGCTATATGCAATGTATTCTGGGAACTAACAAGCACTGACCAGTTTCAGTTAACGCAACAAAATTCATTCATGTATTACCAACACAAACGGTTTAAGTAAACTTGAATATTAGATATATTTGAATTGAATTGTGTTGATTTAGCTCATTTTAGTCATTTGAACCAGCAGCAAAAATCTTTTTTTTTTCAGTGTACGTAGATAGATAGATAGATGGATGGATGGCTGGATTTAATACACAGTATTTATCTAAAATCTGTGGCCCAATATGAGTTTTTTCAATGCTGATATCTAAAGATAATGCTGATGTAGACGTAATGCAATTTAATGAGACATGCACAAATTTGCAGAAATGAAATAAACTTATTTTACACAATATTTACACAAAATTTAAAATAAATTGTTTATTCATTGTCAATGCTGTTGGCAGATTTTGAAAATGACACATGGGGAAAAAAATTGTTCAAAAACATGATCTAAAATCTAGATTTTGGCAACATTCAAATTAGTGAATATTACTTTGACTTTGAATAGGCTGTTTTAATAAGCAGTCCCAATCAAAAATTGATGAGAAATTAGCAGACCAGAAGATCATTTGGTGCACTGCTCAGTATTTTTCCAATGTATTTTTCAGTTAAGAGCGGGAGTGGCCATTTTAATGTGTCTGGCTTCCGGTGTCATTTGCTTCCAGTTATTTTGAGCTGTACAAAACAGCTTGTTATGCTGCTTGACATTGCAAACTGGTATTTCTTACTATATTATCTATTGTTTCAATTATAAGCATGCTGGTTTGTAGCGCAAACAGTTTTACAGTTTGCTGCACTTTTATATTCTTCTCATTATTTCCCTGAAGTGGCTAATAAAATCCGAAGTTTCGCACATTCACAGAAAACATCTAACTTCCGCATTGAAAAATAAGGTGGATACGTGTAATTTATTTATGATAACAACTGATAACTGATAACTTCTCTGATAACAACGGGACTGATCTACTTTCGTCCAATTGCATCCAGTGTAAACAGGGATGTTGGACGTGTTAGGCCGCGACCTTTCGTTTGATTTTGCCTAAACTGGAATTGAAAAGGGGCTCTAAGAGCGATTCAGTAAAATGAGATCCTAAAATTCATGACTTTAATATCGTTTGTTTATTCACATGACACAAAACACCATTTCACTCCTGCAACCCACACATGTAATTTTTAAATGATTACAACAGATGAGACATTTCTCCAGAGTATATCTGGAGATTAAATATGATGAGAAGATGGTATCATTTTTGCATCAAAACCCGACAATCACAGCATTAATAATCCCGCCGTTCTGTGAAATATTAATCTGTAAACTCAAAATGAGTGCGTAAATAACTTTCATATATTATATTACATTATATTATAAAATAGTTTTGTCTCCAAATTTTGATGATGAACGTGGATGAACCACATTCAAATTTTCTGTAAAAATGGACAAAATAGCACTGAGATCTATATAAATGTTGAAATGCAGTCACATTTATTCAAATATTTAATTGCAGTCAGCGGGTGCTTTAGCTTTTCCCCATTTTTCTTCATCGCTCCCATGTGCAAATGGTATAAAACAGTCCTGTCCACCGATACGCACACAAATATATCTTCCACTATAGCAGAATCACTATCAGCTGACAGATTTCGGTATATACAGTCACACAGCACTATTCGACAGGCCTCAGATAGCCTTTTTCCCCCACAAAACAATTTTTACCCCATTCGATCGTCGCATATTTACTTACACATTTACTGAATTGCCTGTTTACACAAAGTAACAAAAGAGGGTCTATTAATACCAGACGAGTCTGTGTGGGTCTCATTGACCTTGTCAGTTAAGCTGAAGGGCTTTTCGAGCTCTCCGCCTGCGTTTGTGAGACAGGCCCTTGGCAGAGTGCTTCACCACCATGGTGGTTATTATTGTGAGCTGGTCCCTCATTTTCCTCATGTCAAAAAGTTCCCAGAATGACTATCGTAGGAGAACAATTGGAATTCTTTCAGCTCGGCACACACATAATGAGCTGGTTAATTGTGTACATTCCGCTGCCAGGCAACTCTTCAGACTGTATTGTAAACATTGTATAGGGCTTTTTAAGGGCCTTTACAAAAGCTTTGTTTGCAGGCTCTGTGTGTAATGTCCAATGGCAGTTAATGTGCTAAAGCCCACCCCTCGATCACAGGCTCATGTTGACACGGCCAGCCCACCTACAAGCCATGGAAATACTTCAGAGCTGGTGGAAAAACTGGCACCTTTTAATTATTATTATTCATATTATTAATGACGCAGGGTCATTTTTTAACAATTATGCACTGGTGATAATGCAACAGCATGTCTCCCTCGATTTGTAAATTTAACATGAATAAATTTGTTACAGTTCAGTTGCTTCTCATAATTCCTAGTCCATTTTATGCATTCTCAAGCACATTTAAATGCTGGAGAATCTCACAAAAACATGTTTGACAGCAAAATGCAAGGAAATTAAGCTTTTTAAACACCATTTACATTGTGACATTAATCTCATGACAATTAAGCACAAATTCGCCCATAATTACCATTAATTACCATAAAAATTGCTGTAGATACAGTTATACTTATTGTTCACAACTGTAATTTTTCTCCGTCTCAATGCAACTTTTTGCAGACTTTACACTTTCCGTATTATTTTGCACATGCTATTTAAAATCCTAAACTATACTGACATTTGTACCTCATTGCCAATTTGCACAGTTCAATGACAATATAATTAAATTTAGTATAATCACAAAATGTCTGTAATATTACAAATGCATTAGAGTATTGAATTTGGCAGGAAATGTGAATGAAAATAATGTCATAATGCAAAAACCTTAAATGGGGTCTATTAATGCCACTTTTACAAGATGTAGTATAAGTCTCTGGTGTCCCCTGGTGTGTATGTGAAGTTTAAGCTCAAAATACATCACAAATAATTTTTTATAGCATATTAAATTTGTCATTTTTTGAGAGTGAGCAAAAACACTCAGTTTTTGTGTGTGTCCCTTTAAATGCAAATGAGCTGCTGCTCCCAAGAAGAGGGCGGAGTTTCAAGAGCTCGTGTTAGCAGCGCCGATTACCTCACGCAAGACTCACTGAAAATGTCAGAAACTGTTCAGCCTTTTATGTTCAAACCTGTTTCGGACAATGAGAGAAAGATTCAAGAAGAAGTGACAACAGTGTAACAGTTTCTGAATGGTTAGTTAATATCACAAAGTCATTGATTAGCATATTCTGTCATGATAATATAAATCGCTCGTGTGGGAACTGTTGTAAGATCCTACAGTGCCAGAGAACATGTGCTGCATGAAGCTAGAACAGGTATAGTTTAGTTTAATTACAGTTATAACTTATGTTGTCTTTACGTTACGTACTGTATTGCAATAACATGGCTCACCCCCTTTGTTGTGTGTTTTCGGGGGCGGGGTTTATGTAAATTTTAGGGTTAGTGACGTCACAAACCGGGAAGAAGCTCGTTGTAGTCCTTACCAGCCGTTTGTTGTAGCGATTTCTTTAAAAAAAAAAACGTTCACTTTGCAGATGTTGTTTATGCTTAAACAGCAACATTACACACTAACTAAAGTTAAAAAATCATAATCAATCACCCCTTTTAAAGGGACAGTTCACTCAAAAATGAAAATGTTGTCATTACTTAATCACCCTCAAGTTGTTCCAAACCTGTATGTGATTCTTTCTTCTGTTAAACACATAAGAAGATATTTTAAAGAACGTTGGTAACCAACATCCGACAATTGACGGCACCCATTGACTTCCATGGTAGGAAAAAAAATACTATGGAAGTCAATAGGTGCCATTAACTGTTTGATTACCAACATTCTTTAAAATATCTTCTACTTTGTTCAAAAGAAGAAAGAAACTCATACAGGTTTGGAACAACTTGAGGGTGAGCAAGTAATGACATTTTTGGGTGAACTATCCCTTTAATAGTTCTAAATATAATATGATGGAAACATGTTTTTAACATTTTGTGAGACTGACCCTTTAATTACACCAAAAATCACAATTAAATGCGCTCAAATTCATTGCATATAATTTGTTTGTTGTCTAAGCTGTACGTTAGGCTGTAAACAGCGCCACGTAAATGTGTTCTACCTTTCCGGCTTTCAAATAAAGACAAAAGCTTCTGGCTTTCAGCCTTGAAAGAAATCAAGCTGCTGTAATAATAATAAAAAAAAAAGGCTGTTCCTCCCTTCCCTGTCAAGGCTTATCTTACAAAAGCATCTCAACTTTCAAGCTCCTACAAGGGCATGTGTCCAAAAATAGGAAAAAAGCCAACAAACAAACGCTGAACACGAAATGAAAATCTAATTACAAAAAGTAAGAGATGAAGGAAGATGAATGGTGTGGACTAAAAATGTGCTCTATTTATTCTGGCCACTACACTGTAGAGTTTATGAAGCGTTTTACGGACTCTATTCTGTATAGCTGTAAGTACGGCAGTATTTGGAGTTTCAGGACGCTTTTGTATATACAGAGAAATCGAGTCCCCCCTAGGAATTGGGTCTCCTTTAGGACACCGAGTGATCCAACTGACTTTTAATGGATAGTATTTTTAGTGCCTGATTATAATTCCTGCTAAATTTAAATAGTTTAAGAATGCGTTATTAATGTCTTCTAAATTAATACTAGTATATAACTGAAGCTATAGGTTGTGAAATCAATCATTTCTCATTCTTACTGTTTTTTAGTTAGCTTATGAACTAGCATACATTTACCCGATTAGCCTGCTAGCTTAGCTTATGTTAGGTATGTTTTTTGCTTCCACTATCTGTTTCTAGTTTGTTTTATTATGCAATACATAGGCATTCATTTTATATTTCAAGCATGTTGTTTGGGCAATTGATGTAATAAACATACAAGAGTGAAACAGGTTATAATTAGTCAAGACGTTATCACGATAACAACTTTTGATCAGGCATTACCCACCTGGGTCCTAAAGGAGACCCGATTCCTGTGGGCGGGGACTCAATTTCTCGTGACACCAGCCCCACATAAAGTCATCAACATGCTATACAACAACAACACAAAGCTTCCTAGCGTCTTCTGTGCCATCCAGCTCTTCCCTGGCTCTCCTCCAGAGCAGAATGACAGTTATCCTTCTTCCTTTTGAGCCAACTGATACAAACTAAAGCCACATGATTTTAAAATTTATCTCATTTACTTGCGTGCACGATTCTTCAGTGCATGTTATTGTCATTGCAATATATATCAAAATGTCATTTGCTATGCATCTGAATTAACTTTTCTATTCGGATCACATCATTAATGACTCTGCATCTCCTCTCCAACATATAACATCCAATTTTACAATCCAATCAATTCCCGATGGATAAAATCAAGTCCGGTTTTAAATATGTTTCCCTCAGAAATACGTAAGATTGACTTTGATATGGGGCTGCATAAAAAATAATACTCACAATTATTTTGCTCAAAAATTATAATCGCAATTATTATTAATCATGATTATACTCATTGGAAAAAAATTATGTTTATAATTTTATGTAATTATATAACCATGCATGTGCATAGCTGCCAAAGTAAGAAGATTAAGTAACACTGGGCAGAAAATGTATCCTTTTAAGAGAAAAGTCCCATTTAGGGGGATTTATTTTATTGGCAACCCCAAGCAGGAAAGATAATAGAGGCTTGTTTCCAATGCAAGATAACGGAAATGTCCTGATAAAAATAAGAGTATAAAAATAATCTGCTGGGCAAATACTGTGATGATTATTTTTAATTAATCGAGAGAAGCAGAAATCGTTATCATGATTAAAATACGTGCAGCCCTACTTTGATAAGAGTGAAATATGAAGCCTTGCTGGAGACAAGTGCATAAAAGCTCAAGATGCAGAACTTTCATCCACATCCATATTAACTGTGATGTTTTATGCAATGCTTTGATTGACAAAAACTTGTGGTGGTTAAGATTTATGTTTCTTCTATGTCACAAATCAATGCTTTCATAAATCTTTGACATGTTTTTAGAAGGAACTGGATCTTCTGATAAATGAAACCCGATTACTATCATATCCATAGTCAGGAAGCATGGATGTACTCCGCCCAGTATTGATCAGCTGTGATGTCTGATAAACGGCAGCAACCTTCCTCTGCTCTACGTCTTTGATGCTGATTCTCACAATCTCCTTTAAGTAAAAGCTGCATGTCTTATGTATATGTCAACCAATATCATTTTTAATGGCAGATGCTGATATCTAAAGTGGAGGGTGCATACATGAAAATAAAAACACTTTAATAAACAATATTTACTCAAAATTGACGACAACAACAAAAAAAACATTAAATGTTTTTGGCCAATCAACCAACTGGGAAAGGTTATCGGCTGATACCAAATACTGTAAAAATTACAAAATATTCAGCTGTCTGCACTAAATAAAACAGAATGCACAATTCAAAAGAATGTCTGTAGTGACAGATGAGCAAAACCAATCAATCAGCTATTATTTCACAATTTAAAATGACCCACTTGGCCGAAGTAGCCGAAGAACTTTTCTTGTCAATAGATAAAAATATTTAGTTTTCTTCTTTATTTGAAAGATTTAATATTTAATATGAGTGAATGTTATTTTAAATACGTTTTTATTAGATATAATAATATTATTATTTAATACAATAAATAAATTATAGTAATATTAGATAACTATTATTAATATTAATTAAACATTTTAATAGTTCTATCGTTTACCTCATTAGACAAGATTAATCTCTAGATATCTACACTAGCCACTGGAAAAACTATTTTTAATCCACCACCATTTTCTTTTAATAAAAACGAATGTGTTTATTTAAATTAAGTAACTTTGATTTTTGTATCGGCATCGGTCCACCCATAAAACTGCCCAATGAAACACCCTATCGGTCGACCACAATGACTGTGTAAACAAACAACATATTTTGTCTTTTTACAGTTACACTACGATTATTTTGTACTACAAAGCACAACAATGATTCCCAAGTGGATAAATTCACATTAGAGACGATCACAACAACACTAGTGCTGGAGTTCACAGAGATTGACTTCAGCCAGCGCGCGATGTCATGTCACAGGAATTCACTGGCCGAGAGAACGAACAAAACATTTAATAACGCCATAAAACGACGACCACGAAGAGTTTAAACTAGCACTGTGTACACAACAGCAACGATTAGGTTATATCTGGATCTAACTGTTCATATCTGATAAAAACTCGATTTAAAATGTCCGCCCGAAAATCCCCTCAAGTGCGCTACAAACTTAAAGCAGCGCTGACTACAGTGTCACTCGATCCATATCGTACAATATCCAATAAAACACGACACGCAGCAGTCACATCTACAAAAGCGATGTCAAACAAGAGGTAAAACTGATTTTCGTACCTTGGCTTGCAGGTAAGGGGGGTAATAGTAGGTATATTGGGGGTACATCTGCCTCCACACCTTGCCCATGAAGATTAGCGGTAAATTTAGACGTGGATGTCACTACTGTGTCAGACCTGAAACCCGGAGAAAAAACACCGACCGCTGCTGTCGACGTCCAAACGCGGAGACTGGTGAGGTGGGCGGTGGAGCTGCAGTGGTATGGCATACAGTGGAGCAGAGCAAAACAGCCACCCTCCTGTACACTCAAACTCTGCTGGAAAGTCAATGTTAGTAAATGTAAATGTTTTTAGATTTAAAAATAGATTCACAAATGTTGTGTAATGTGTATATAATAAGCCTATCTTGAATTATTAACCACAATATTTTAAATATATTATATTATTTGAACCAGGTCATCGTCATGACCATACACGTGTTGTTTTATGAGCCAAATAGTGGATACCGGGGCAAGTTGTCAAACGTTTTTAAATGCCAGTTACTGTTTCTGAGGGTTGGTTTATTTTTTTAGTTTCTGTATTGACAGAAACCATAAAATCTTAGTCACCATGAAATCAAAATTGACAATTCTTGGTTTTTAATTTTTTTATTATTGCAAAGGATTTAGGACTATTTGCATCATTATTTTTTAAAAAATCCATGTGCCCTCGTCAGGGTTGCCAGGTTTTCACAACAAAACCCACCCAGTTGCTCCCCAAAACTAGCTTTTCAGAGGGGTCCCACGGTAAAAAAAATTGCGTTCCGGGGTGTAAAATTGGCGTTTTTGGCAGGGCTCCCCTGGTAAAATTCGCATTTAATATCTAAATATCACGTTATTTTTGGTCGATTCAACCCGCAGGCATGAAAAACAACCCGCGGACACAGTGTGAAAGTAGCCCAATTACGCGGGAAAACCGTGGACTTGCCAACACTGGCCCTCGTAATCTTTAATCAAAAATAACTGTTTTTAATATCCGCGGGTTGAAGCGACCCCAAATAACATGATATTTAGCCCCTGTGATGCGAATTTTACCAGGGAGCCCACCAAAAACGGGGATTTTTTTCTCTGGACTGTGATTTTTCACTGTAGGACCCCCCCCCGAAATGTGATTGGGCTAGTTTTGAGTAGCAATTGGGGGGGTTTTGTTGTGAAAACCTGGCAACCTGGCAATCAAAATAGAGAAGGAAGAAAAGACAACCGCAGCTTCCGTTTCATGTTGATATTAACTACAAAAAAAAAAAAAAAAAAAAAGAGAGAGAATATTTTCACTCTTATTGACCAGGGAAAAAGTTAATTTAAAACATGCTGACCAAAAGCAGGGTAAGTCACAATGGGAGCCAGCCATTAAATAGTCTTTTATATTATAGGCTTTTCAGAAACACTTAAAACTATTCCTGAAACAGCAAAAAAGGGTCATAATAAGGCTGAAAATAAAAACCAAACCACGTAGCAAGACCTGAAAGTGAGCTTTCAGTAGACTGTTAAGGACCACTGTCATTTTTGAGGAGACTTTTTTGAATGGGATCTGGAAGCTGAAGGTCAAGGTTCAGTTTCAAATCGATCCTTATTTTATATTTTTGTCCAAACCTTTATAAAATGCCTATTGATTGGCATTAAATCACTGGTTTACCAAGATTAGCATGATTTTACAAACACGATTGCTTGATTTTGAATGCCAGTGAATTATATAACATTCTGCAAGTAATATAATCATCTATGCAAACAGGGTTAAATTCTGCTTTAGCAGCACTTTGTAGGCCTCTAGTCTGGAGTCCAGCCAGACACTCATGTGAGTGATGCTTCCTGTTGAGCTTCAGGAGACAGGAAGCATCATGCATGTCTAAGCGCCCTGTGAAGAAGGTTTGGACCAAAGCCTGCTGTAAAAAGCCAAAGCCTTGATGAGTGCAAGATCTTAATCCTCTTAAATCTAGACGACAGAGATAGAGAGACAGAGAGAGAGATGACTAAAGCTATAGTCATATAATTAGGCGCGTTATATACCTGAAATTGAATGTTTCAATGAATAGCTGTCCCTTTCCAAGTTTACATATGACTATTGTCGCAATTACCTTGCTATTAGTCTCAGACGGCACTCCCACAAATCTGTCTGATGCATTTTGCACAAACAAATGTGACCTTGTGTTATTGCTTAAAACTTTGGCGCAAACTTCTGTTATACTTATTTGATATGCATTGAACCGGCTCAGAACATCTGTGACTCTCCCTTTTGCATGCATGTTATTGTTGAATGAGTAGTAACCATTCGGTAACGAGACGCAATGTCATCCTGTGTGATGCGTGGGAAAGGGGCCTCTTCAGGTCACCTAGTGTTTTTTTTTTTTTTTTTTTTTGTGCATGTCCTGCCCAATTCATTACCCGCTGTTCCTCTGCCCTGATACCAACTTCCAGATGGAGCTGCAGGACATACTCATTTATCATAGAAATGCACATTCATGGGGTTAAGACAAAACACACACAGACTCTATACACTCATTTATTGCAGTGAGACATTCATTTGCTTTAAATTCAATAAGAAATTGTTTATAATCACATGGGTATGAATATTCTAGACACCTGAACACAATCAGGGAACAAAGACATCATATATGATCCTAATACAAGGCCTTCAAAATAAAAGTTTTACATTAACACAACACAAAGACAAGACACAATGATCATAAATCATTTCAAATATTCAAAAATTTCAGCCAAATTCAGTTATAATAAATTTGCATACTGTCAGTGTAGGACTTTTTTTTACTGACATCTTGTGTGATAAACTATTTTGGTGCTTTGTTGGTTCACCACATAATGTCAAATGTAAAATCTGAGTACTGAAGTGAAATCAGTTGAGCTAAATGAATAAATACACATCTAAATGTAAGTTTATATGCATTTTATTGCTCAAAGGTTGCTCGAAACTTAGACTCAGTTCTCAGTTGTTTTTTTAAAAAAATACTTAGAAGAAACCAAAATAGACCCAGATGAGATAATTGTTTGCATACAGTAAGAGCATAGGCATAAATGTGGAAATGTGGCAGGGAAATACAGATGTTCCCTGCCATCTGTATGTTGCCCTAAGTTTCCTGGTGTGTGCCAGTTAGTCATTAATTAAGTTCACCTGTTGTTCATTTGGTTTCCTTGTTAACCTTGTGTATTTAAACCCAGAGTTCTGTCTGTTCCTTGTTTTTATGTTGTCGTTAACGTGGTTGTGTTATTTTATTTACTAGTGTAATCTCCTGAGTATTTCCGAGTTGGATTTAAAGGGGACCTGTTATGCCCCTTTTCACAAGATGTAATATGGTGAAGTTTCAGCTCAAAATACCCCACAGATCATTTATTATAGCTTGGCAAATTTGCCTCTATTTCAGTGTGAACAAAAACACAGTTTTTGTGTGTGTCCCTTTAAATGCAAATGAGCTGCTGCTCCCGGCCCCCTTTCCAAAAAAGGGCGGAGCTTTAACAGCTCACGCTTCAGTTGCTCAACAACAACAAAGCTGGAGAATCTCACGCCAGAGATGGGCACTCGAGTTAGTGACTCGGACTCAGGACGCATTTTAATGGACTTCAGACTTGACTCGGACTCGACCCGAAATGACTTCAGACTTGACTCGACATAAAAGTTTGAATTGTTTTATAATATCTGCGTCACATATAGTTCCCTACGTGTCTTGGTAGATCGGACTCTTGTCATAGAATTTGATTGCGTGTCATAAGAGTCCCATGAAACATGACGGGAGCCACCATGACATATGTTCTTTCGTTTGGGTTTATTAACATGTCAGATTGGCTAGATGCACAGAATGTGGGAAAACAATTAAAGACACCGGAACGACAACATAAAATGTTATGAGACATCGCATCCACAAAGGTTAGTCACATTAACTCACACAGGCAGCTAGCTATTATACTGTGGTGTAGCTGCATGGCTCATTTGGATTGCCAGCCTGTTAAAAAAACAAAACAAAAAAACAACTAGCCTTTAGTTTTATCAATCTTTTCGTAGTATATGCAGCTTTTTTCTTTCTTAATGTGTGTCCATAAGAGAGAGATCCATTTATTACTTAAAGCTCATATTTTAACGTATCGCATTTAGCAAGCGTACAGTTTTCTATTGACTTAAATATTTGATGGTTATTTTCTGATAATGACTGTCGTCAATAACAACGAAGCTGTATAACAAACTGCTGTATAACAAACCGTGACTCACTGGCGCCATCTTGCGTCCACTTAGCGTCTGTATTGAAAATGACTACTTGTGTTGCCAGGATGATTATTTTGTACATTGTAATGGATTATAAAGTAACAAGCTGGATGTACATTTTATGTAAATTTTGGGGTTTGTAAGCATGCTTTGCTCAAATTTTTGCCATGGTACACCGTTGTCGCTTTCGAAAAACAAAATGGCGGTGCCGTGGTTGGAAACGTGCAGATTAAGGGGCGGTAATATTATAATAAGATCCCCTTCCTACGTCATTGGAGGAGCGGCTCATTTTTCACATGCTTGCTAAGAAAGGCTTGCTAAAACAAAGTTACTTTTTTGTCCTTTTTCACATTTTCTGGGTTGGCAGATGCGCCGGTGACCTGATTATAGCACTTAAACACAGAAAAAATCAGATTTTCATGATATGTCCCCTTTAATATTGTTTTCGTTTGATTCCTGGTCTTTGTGCGCATCATTACAGCCACCGTTTGTGATATTAACACCGTGTCTACACCAGATATGACCGCTAACCTTTCTGAAAATGGTACTATTATCGTCTCCGTGTAAACTACAAAAATGTGAATTTGTGAAAATGGTGACATCATGCACATACATATTACGTGTTCAGTCTATAGACGCATAGTGTTTCTTTATGAAGTGACATCTACTGGCCTGGCAGCAGAATACAGCATTTTTTTTTGTCATTTTCGCAGAACTGTGTGTAGTTTGTACATGAAAAACCAATTTTTAATACATCGTTGTTGTGTAAATGTGCCTTTAGAAGATAAGTTGGTATTGGAAAAATTGAATGAGAAATGTTTGAGTACATATTGAGATCTGAAAACAGTATAAGACTTTGCTGAGATCTCTTTTCAAACTCTAGAGGAGATGTTTGTTTATCTCAGGAGAAGTCATGCAAATGTTTTTCTTGTTTTTTTTTTTCTTCTTGTTTTTCTTTATGTACACCATATGCAAACCTCCCTTGATTTGGGGCAAATGCAGGAACATATTAAGTATCAAGGTTCACATGAAGTAACGGCTCAGTGAACACATGTGTTTCTGAGGACGTTCATTCTGCTGACCTGTGCTTTGTGCTGTCATGGCATTTTGCAAAGCTCTCATTCTTTTAGTTTGTTTTTTCTCTTGTCCATCAACTCTGTGACCTTCATGATGGTGCAAGCTCATTGGTCAGCCCGCTCCATAGGCCACACCCCCAGGAAGTTTAGAAAACGGCAACATTTCTGAACAATAGAACAGTGTCAGTGCATAGCTAATTTAAGAATCTGTGACACAGTTAGATTCTTGTGACAGAAATTGACCATAGGAAAAATCTCAGAAGAAAGCACTGACTGCTTGAGTTTCACTTTTTGTGTTTGTAAAATGAAAATTATTTTCTAAATGGAGAAATTGTTTTTTAATGATATACTGTTTAACATTCAAGACAGATGTGCTATGAGCTCTGTGGTTGGACAGTAGTGATATTTGCTTAGCCATCAGCCATAATTCATAAAAAGCAAACTATCCATAAACCCGAAGAGCAATCCACCACACAGATACAGTTACACACAGTTACCACTCCCATGACTGTAATTGAGTCAGTCTCCCTACACTGTTGAACTACTGAATATTTTCCAATAATATATATTGTTTTTATACTCTTAATTAATGACTGTAAATCAGTTGTTTTATTTTATTTGATTGCCACTCACAATGCTTCACTGGATTGCACTTCACTCATAATATCTTGTATCTTAGGCCTGGTTTTCATACAATTTTTGCTTCAGATCAAAGTTGTTATTCATCTCAGAGCTGATTGTTTTGGTTTAAGACTCTTTACTCTGAAACATGACAAACTGTGGCCCAGGTCAGGAAGCAGACAGACCGGCTAAACCGACCGTCTGCTAGCTGCCTCACGTTACAGAAGTCAGATAAATCCCAACACATAGAAACTCTTACACCTAGATATTATCACATAGAGACTGTGTCTGTACCCCGAATTAGTAAAAACAAAAAACTTCAAAACCCATTTAATGGTAAAAATTTAATTGATGTTCAACAAATAAAAAATAGAGATAGTAATGATAAACAAATGATAAAGCTTGGGTTGTTAAATATTAGATCCCTTTCATCAAAATCACTTATTGTAAATGATATTATCACAGACAATAATCTAGATATGCTGTGTTTGACAGAAACTTGGCTAAAACCGGACGATTACATTACTTTAAATGAGTCTAGCCCTCAAGGTTATGATTATCGACACAATCCTCGTCAGAAAGGCAAAGGAGGAGGTGTTGCTGTAATTTATAGTAATATTTATAGTATTAGTCAAAAGTCTCTCAAATATAATTCCTTCGAAGTGATGGTACTTTACGTAACATTATGTAAGTTGACATTTGTGTTGGCTACTGTATACAGGCCACCAGGACACCATACAGACTTTATCAAAGAATTTGCTGATTTTCTTTCGGAGTTAGTACTAGCAGCAGATAAAGTACTTGTTGTTGGTGACTTTAATATCCATGTAGATAATGAAAAAGACTCATTGGGATTGGCATTTGCAGATATTCTAAACTCTATTGGTGTTAGACAACACGTGTCAGGACCCACTCATTGTCGTAACCATACCTTAGATCTAATATTGTCATATGGAATTGATATTGATGCCGTTGAAATTCTGCAGCAGAGTGACGACATCTCAGATCATTACCTAGTCTCGTGTATACTACATTTAGTCAAAACAGCTAAACTGCCTCCCTGCCATAAATTTGGTAGAACCATCACTTCTACCACTAAAGAACGCTTTATAAATAATCTTCCTGATCAGTTTCATCGCCTTAGCATGCCAGACAGCTTAGAAGACCTCGATGTTGCAACGGAAACTATTGCCTCTGTCTTTTCAAGCACATTAGACTCAGTTGCTCCTTTGCGTTTAAAAAAGATTAAGGAAATTAATCCAACGCCATGGTACAACGAGCACACTCAGGCCCTAAAGGTAGCAGCCAGAAAAATGGAACGCAGCTGGAAGAAAACAAAACTAGAAGTATTTCGCATTTTGTGGAGGGAGAGAATGGTTGAGTACAGAAAGGCCTTAAAATCTGCTAGATCTGCCTATTTTTCAAAACTTTTAGAAGAAAATAAACAAAACCCTAGGTATTTATTTGATACAGTGGCTAAATTAACAAGAAATAAAACTTCAACTTCTGATGTTTCCAAAGAGCACAGCAGTGATGACTTCATGAACTTCTTTACTTGCAAGATTGATAATATTAGAAAAAAAATTATAACCACGCAACCGTCTACTACAGTATTGCGTCAGACGGTGCATTGTAGTATCCCTGAGGAAAAATTCAATTCATTTACTCCTTTAAGAGAGGAAGAACTGTCTAAACTTGTTAAATCGTCAAAATCGACAACATGTATGTTAGACCCTATACCAACTAAGCTATTGAAAGAGATGCTTCCAGAGGTCATAGATCCTCTTCTTAATATTGTTAATTCATCTTTATCACTAGGATACGTACCAAAAACTTTTAAGTTAGCTATTATTAAACCTCTTATTAAAAAACCACAACTTGATCCTAGAGAATTAGTCAATTACAGGCCAATCTCAAATCTCACTTTTCTGTCAAAAATACTAGAAAAGGCAGTATCATCACAACTATGTTCCTTTTTAGAAAGAAATAGTATCTATGAGGATTTCCAGTCAGGATTTAGACCATACCATAGTACTGAAACTGCTCTCATTAGAGTTACTAATGATTTGCTCTTATCATCAGATCGTGGTTGTATCTCTCTATTAGTGTTACTGGATCTTAGTGCTGCATTTGACACTATTGATCACAATATTCTTTTAAATAGACTCAAAAATTATGTTGGCATTAGTGGAATTGCATTGTCATGGTTCAAATCATACTTATCTGACCGTTATCAGTTTGTAGAAGTAAATGAAGAGAGGTCATATCGATCACAAGTTGAATATGGAGTACCGCAAGGCTCGGTACTAGGACCATTGCTTTTCATTCTGTACATGCTACCCTTAGGAGATATCATCAGGAAGCATGGTGTTAGTTTTCACTGTTACGCTGATGATACTCAGCTCTATATTTCTTCGCGCCCTGACGAAACTTACCAATTCACAAAATTAACGGAATGCATAGCTGATATAAAAAATTGGATGACCAGTAATTTCCTACTACTAAATTCAGAAAAAACAGATATTCTAATTTTTGGACCAAAAACTTCCTCACGTAATAACCTAGAATACTGTCTAACACTTGATGGCTGCTCTGTTAAGTCTTCGTCGTCAGTTAGGAACCTGGGTGTGCTCTTTGATACCAATCTTTCATTTGAAGGCCATGTTTCTAGCATCTGTAAAACCGCATTCTTCCATCTTAAAAATATATCTAAATTACGACATATGCTCTCGATGACAAATGCAGAACAGTTAGTTCATGCGTTCATGACCTCAAGGCTAGATTACTGTAACGCTCTACTAGGTGGTTGTTCTGCTCGCCTGATAAATAAACTACAGCTCGTACAAAATGCAGCAGCTAGAGTTCTTACTAGAACTAGGAAATATGACCATATCAGCCCGGTTCTGTCAACACTGCATTGGCTTCCTGTTAAACATCGTATAGATTTTAAAATCTTGCTAATTACCTACAAAGCACTAAATGGTTTAGCTCCCCAGTACCTGAGCGAGCTCTTAATGCATTATAGTCCTTCGCGTCTATTACGATCTTAGAATTCAGGCCAGCTAATAATACCTAGAATATCAAAATCAACTGCAGGTGGTAGATCCTTCTCCTATTTGGCACCTAAACTCTGGAACAATCTTCCTAGCATTGTTCGGGAAGCAGACACACTCTGTCAGTTTAAATCTAAACTAAAAACACATCTCTTTAACCTGGCATACACATAACACATTATCAATTTATTTTTTCAAATCCGTTAAAGGATTATTAGGCTGCATAAATTAGGTCAGCCGGAACCGGGAACACTTCCAATAACACCAGATGTACTCGTTACATCAGAAGAAGAATGGCATCTACGCTAATATTAGTCTTTCTGTTTATCCCGAGGTTTACCGTAGTCAGCCGGATCCGGGCCGTATCCGGGTGAGATCGAGGACCTGCACCATGACACGACCACAACACAGCCCTGAAGTATCAGCAGAGATTGAGTCAACTAGATCATCCACTATGAAGGCCTCATCAACATGACAACCAGTGGCACATCTCCTAAACAACCGTCCATACCGGTGTGATGAATACGATCCTCAACTGGATGGAACTGAATTAAACACTTTGAATGTTGCGATCATATCTGACTTATGATAGCAACCTGAGTCGTAACAAAGCACTGTTCGCCAGAGGAGAACTGGCCCCCCGACTAAGCCTGGTTTCTCCCAAGGTTTTTTCTCCATTTTAACACCTGTTTGCCACCTGATGTCACCTGTTGGAGTTTGGGTTCCTTGCCGCTGTCGCCTTTGGCTTGCTTAGTTGGGGACACTTGACAATTGACATTTGATATTCAACAGTGCTTTGATCTGCCTGCATTGACACTATTCCTTACAAGGCTGCTGTGCAGCCAAAATAATGTACCAGCTATCACTGTAAAGCTGCTTTGACACAATCTACATTGTAAAAAGCGCTATATAAATAATGGTGACTTGACTTGACTTGACTTTATTGATGATTTTAAATCCCAAAGTAGAAAATCAATGGGGAATATTTAGGGATGCACTGAAATTTTGGCCGATACTGATAACCGATATATTGGCCGATAAATCTAAATCCAAATTTTTATATAATTTTTGAGAGCCTGATTACGAAAACAAAAGTCTGACCATTAAAAGCCATGTCCAAAGTACACAATTATAATGTTCTCATTATAATTTTACGTAGCCTATATGACAGACTTGCGCTGCACATGTTGAACTAAACTTTATTTTCCTTTTTGAAGTGATTTCAATCATATTTCAAGCAATTCAAAACCATCATGGTGAACAGTGCGTATCTGAAGTGTCTCATCTGAAGGAAATAATCCTTTATTCATAGGCTTTAATATACCAAATTTTCTTACCGGGCCTATAATGATAACATTAAAAACGAACATATATCGGCCGATGCCGATATATCATGCATCCCTAGGAAAAATACTTACAAAAAGTACCACAGACTTGTTTAACAGCGTTGGTTGCATCAGTATTTTCCCGTTCTGTTACACTTTTTATCAGGGAATTTTAAAATAGTAATTTCCAGGCTGGGAAAAGTCATGGAAATTGGCTAAATCTTCATCATCTTGAATATGAATTTCTGATGATGAATTTTTATTGTTATACACATCTCAAAAATATTTTGATTGATTGAAATTGCTCTTTTTTTAATAGTCTCATCTTACAAATTCACAAAATTACAATTAAAAATAATTTTTCTATATATATATATATATATATATATATATACAAAATTATAAACGCAGCACTTTTGTTTTTGCCCCCATTTTCCATGAGATGAACTTAAAGATCTAAGATTTTTTCTATGTACACAAAAGGCCTATTTCTCTCAAATATTGTTCACAAATCTGTCTAAATCTGTGTTAGTGAGCACTTCTCCTTTGCCGAGATAATCCATCCACCTCACAGGTGTGGCATATCAAGATGCTGATTAGACAGCATGATTATTGCACAGGTGTGCCTTAGGCTGGCCACAATAAAAGGCCACTTGAAAATGTGCAGTTTTATCACACAGCACAATGCCTATGTGTACATAGAAAAAGTCTTAGATCTTTGAGTTCAGCTCATGAAAAATGGGGGCAAAAACAAAAGTGTTGCGTTTATAATTTTGTTCAGTGTGTGTATGTGTATATATATATATATATATATATAATATATACATACATACATACACACACACACACACACACACACACACATTTCTAGTTTGGACATGTTGGCACAGGATGCTCAGAAATGACACAAAGAAGTGAAACTTCTGAGCAATATGATGTCAGTTGAGTCATCACCAAAAATAGAGCATAAAATCCAAGCCAAATGACTAAGTTCCTTAAATGATTTTTTTTCTTTCCTTTAGGTGTACTTATATGTTCAACTAAGTAAACTCTTTTTTTATTTTCCCTGACAGAGGAGATCAGAGTTTTGGGGACTGGTAAACATGTTAAACTGGATTTTTACAAACTTCACCACCACGATGCTATGGTTGGTTGATATGTGGTTGCTAAAGTGTTTTCAGTGGTTTCTAGTGTGTTTCTATATAGTTGCCAAGCCTGAAACATTAACATATGACTGCCCATCAATGTCTATTCTATGTTCAGAAACTAGCTAGATACTATTATTCCTGAACAGCAGGAGAACTAGTGAACATTCTCTCGGCTCATCCTGTGGCTCCGTGAAATGTGATCTTTGAGTGTTCGCTCTGCATTCCTGAGCAAGATTCCTCATTACGTCTCCCTCCCATGGGACGCCCGGCTCTCAGCCGTGCCCTTTGTCTGATCCCAGACCTACAGCAGTCTGTTTATTCTGCGGTCTCTGAGACATGTGGGGGAAAACAACCGATGTGACAAAGATTTACCAGCACCGGCATGTCAGCTTGTCATTCTGCATCACTCTGACTGTGTCCATGAAGAGGGATCAAGAGAGAGAAAGACAAGATAAACAAAGGAGATAGAGACCCTATTGTTTTCATTAATTGCTGCTTTCTTTGTTTACTCTGCATTTTTCAGTGGCCGATGCTAACAGCTACAGACATAACTTGATTATACTGGACATAAGACTGATTTTCGTACTGCACAATTTTTTTTTACTCAAAATTTACTAATTTTGTATTATTCATTAAATGAAAATGGCTGAATATTGAACAATATATCAGACTAGATACTGTCACTAGATATTTTAGTTTTTATTTTACTTTATTATTATCATTATATTATTGTTTTTTAGTAAACTAATGTTTTTTTATCACTATTATTTGCACATTTAGTCATATCTTTAGGTTATTTTTCTTAATTATTTGTTTATTTAATATAACTTTTTATTAATTTTAATCAAAATTTGGTAATTGCTCCTTTCTTAGTTTTTATTTCATATTATTTAAAATATGTATATATTTTGCAATACTTTGGCCCAGAGTTTCACATGCTTTATATAAAGCAGACATGATCTGCACATGCAGACCTGCCTAGGTGAAACTCTAGGCCAAAATACTGCAAAATATATACATATATTATTATAAAATGAAATGAAAACTGTGCAAACAGCACAACTAAGAAAGGAGCAATTACCAAATTTTGATTAAAATTAATAAAAAGTTATAATAAAGTTGTTTATATATATTTTAAGTTGTTTTATTTGGACTATTTCTAGTTTACTGTTAGTTTATTGTTAGTATCGTTAGTTTACAATGTCTGACTGATCAGGCAGAAAACTGTAGAGATAAAAGCAACCATGGGTGACTGTTAAACCCCTGCCGACTACGCCAAAATGTTAGATCAGATGGATCTCCTCATCAGAAACATCAGATATATTAGATCTGATCCCGGATACAGAATCCCTATCCTATCCCAGAAGATATCAGTCTGAGAGTTTGACTGAGAAAGCCAGGAAGGAGCAGAAGCTGGAGACGAAGTGATGATAATAAAAAGAGCAGAGTTTAGTGAATAATCTTACTGCTTCACAACATGGTCCTGTGATGTTAAAAACCTTGAAATGAAGACATTCTCTTATCTCTTACTCAAGAAAGCAAATATTCCTTCAAACCACTGTAGCAAATAACAATAGCAAGCATTGCAAGAGCAAGGAAATAAGTAAAATAATATGTAATATAAAATGACATAAATGATAGAAATCAAATACTAATAATATTAAACAATAAATCAAATGACAACCACATAGATGACTAATGATTATAAATGTTTATAAAATTAAATCATATTAATAAAGAAAATAAAATGCAACACAGTATTGAGAATCCTTTGATCCTTCAGTGACCCTTTGCTAACACTCATGTCATCTCTGTGCCACGACTTCAAAGGAACATGTAATCATTACACTGACTTGGACACTACAAAAACTCGGAGTCACACTGAGATCGATGAATTAATGAGGGTTTTTCTCACTGAAACTGTAAAACCACTGAAATGTAACAAGACATTGCACATGGATCTGGTTTTGAGATCTGTAGTGAGAATAGTAGAGAAGTCTTCATGTGAGAATAAATAGGATTTCCCCTGGAAAATACCTATGAGCAATTATAGCTGGTTCATCATCACCTGACCAGGCACTTGAGAACGATCCTGTCAAACATGATATCCTACAGAGTATAAATTCAGCAAAGAAATGTGACACGTAGATGTCAAGTGGTGAGGAGAACTGGTGATCTCAGGTTGTGGTCATGGTTTACACAGCCACTGAAACTTCAGAAAAGACACTGTGGCAAAAGGTACAAATAAACTCTTTGATTTTGTGGTAGAGTTGTCAAGAACATGTCCAACATAAATGAAAAAAAGTGTATATCAGCTGCCTTTCATCAACTCACTGCAGACTTTAGTTTCCAGAGTTTGAGCAGAAAGTGCTGAGAGATGCTGCTTTTGTGAGTTTCAAGAGCAGTAACAGTCTGTGATCTGCACACACACACACACACCTCCTGCTAATTACAGGGAAGTGAGTGCTAGTGTGAATATCTGAGTGTGTGTGATTAAAGCACACGGCTGTGACCTGAAGGAAGGGTGTGGGAACACTGTGGATGACAAGGCAAAGATACTTGACAAGGGAAACAGCAGCAGGGTCTGGCCAGTGGGCAGATGGCTGTGTTTGTTTGCAGTTAAACCATGGCATGCAGAGAGGTCGGCTGTCAGATCATTGATTGGGAAGCTGTCGTCGAGTGGAAGAGAGCATTGTGTTCATCACAGGGTGTGATGGAGGAGTTTAGTGATATTTCTCCCCACTCATAAGTGCAACGTAAACGATTCTTTCATAGTTTATTGTGTTTTGATCATTGCAAAGTCATTATATGTTGTATTCAAGATGAAAAAAGTCATGAACCTCATTGGTTCTTGTTGAAGCTCAAACATGCTGCGTAACATGAGAATGAACCTTATTGGTTCTTGCAGAAGCTCAAAAGTGCTGCGTAACACATGAGAATGAACATCATTGGTTCTTGCTGAAACTCAAATGTGCTGCGTAACACATGAGAATGAACATCACTGGTTCTTGCAGAAGCTCAAAAGTGCTGCGTAACACATGAGAATGAACATCACTGGTTCTTGCAGAAGCTCAAAAGTGCTGCGTAACATGAGAATGAGCCTCATTGGTTCAGAAGATCAAACATGCTGCGTAACACGAGAATGAACCTCATTAGTTCTTACAGAAGCTCAAAAGTGCTGCGTAACACATGAGAATGAACCTCATTGGTTCTTACAGAAGCTCAAAAGTGCTGCATAACACGAGAATGAACCTCATTGGTTCTTACAGATGCTCAAAAGTGCTGCGTAACACGAGAATGAACCTCATTGGTTCTTGCAGAAGCTCAAAAGTGCTGCGTAACACGAGAATGAACCTCATTGGTTCTTGCAGAAGCTCAAAAGTGCTGCGTAACATGAGAATGAACCTCACTGGTTCTTGAAGAAGCTCAAAAGTGCTGCGTAACATGAGAATGAACCTCATTGGTTCTTGCAGAAGCTCAAAAGTGCTGCGTAACATGAGAATGAGCCTCATTGGTTCTTGCTGAAGCTCAAACGTGCTGCGTAACACAAGAATGAACCTCATTGGTTCTTGTATTATTATTATATATATATATAAATAAACGTGTTTAAATATTTGTTTATATATGTTAATAATTTGTTTTACTTTAATTTTGTTGTATATTATATTTGTATATCTTGCATTATTGCTAGCACAGAAACATTGCATGTGTTGTTGTCATATTTAGATGAACTGTCCCTTTAATAACCCTTCCCTACCAGAAAAGCATTTCAGGAATTCTTCTTCTTGTTAATTAGAGTTTATGTCGACAATGGTTCGAGGGCTTAGTGGATAATATGTATGGATAGTTCCTCGAAGGTTCTTGGCAGCCAGAAGACCATTACCTTTCACAGCAGATCTTAAAACGAGGCAGTCATAGTGATTCAGACCACAAAAAGGCTTTGTGTACCATGGTGATTTTTAACTGAGAGGGGGATCTATAACGTGACAGAGAGGAGCTTTGCATCTCTCGAAGCTGCGGGAAATTCTTCTTCAGTACATATTCTGCCTCCAGCCTGCTGTCACAGCGTTGCTGTATTTCATTATGACAGCATTTTACATAAATTACTGCATTACAGTAATGTGAATCTAATGAGAATCACCACTGAGATGAACGTGAATTGCAAAAATGCTTTAAAAGTAAAAATCCAAACTAATCTCACAATGCAGAAAAATGCATTGGTCCAAAAAACAGGCATCATTTTCTTTATGCAAAATATGATTTCTTGTTTTTCTTACAGGGGAAATGTGACCTGGACATGTGATCCTGACATGATTTATTATGTACAGAGGGGGGTGAATCTGTCTGCCTTTTAAAGCTCAAAACATGAAAACACACTTCAGAGGCCCATTTCATGCAAGATGCGTTTTATTGCCAGTTTTGTGAAGCCAAGTCCTGGCTTTTATCCTGCTAACCTCTCATACTGCCAGAGTGTTGTGCCAAATGCTGAAGTTGAACCCTCTGACCCAGCACTGTTCTGCTCTGTCTACAGGTCTCTTTGCAGAAGTCTGTCTGTACCGTCGCCCAATTCAACCCCGATTAATGGCTCTTAATGCCTGTGGATTACTGATTGACAGGCCCTGCTGATGATGGTACACGCCAGCTTCAGACGGTCCAACAGGAAGTCGAGGATTTGACAGGGCAACAGTGTAGATTCAGGTTACTGTGTGCTAGTTTAGGTCGGTTTGGTTGACTGCCAAAACAGATTGAATGTACCTGCGATGAGTTCAAGTTTGAAATGAATGATAAAAGTTTATTTTTAGCACAAAGATTAGACACAAAGATTGTGTTGCTCTGTAATTAATTTATGCAGTTTCCTTAAAGGGGTGGTTGAATATGATTTCACTTTTTTAACTTTAGTTAGTGTGTAATGTTGCTGTGTGAGCATAGACAATATCTGCAAACTGTTACAATGCTCAAAGTTCAATGCAAAGGGAGATATTTTCTTTTACAAAATTCGCTGTTTAAGGACAAACGGCTGGTAGGGACTACAACATGCTTCTTCCCTGGTTGGTGACATCACTAACCCTAAAATTTACATAAACCCCGCCCCCGAGAACACGCAACAAAGGGGGTGAGGCGATGTTGGGCTGCTTTAGAGAAGAGGAAGAGTTGTTGTAGTAGAGTGTTGTTGTCATGCCGTCATTTTACACAAACGAGGGTCAATTCAACGCTGGATTTGCACAAAAGATTAACATGACGGCACATGCTAGTCGATGAGTTGAATCAACTCTACAGCAAGTACATAAATGTATCCACTAACCATTCAGAAACGTCCAGTTTCATTCTAAAAGTTGTAACTTCTTCCTGAGTCTCTCCATCAGTGTCGACTCCGGTTTGAACAATGTAAGGCTGAACACCGTTACTGACAATCCTCATTTTGGCTGCGTGAGATTCTCCAGCTTTGTTGTTGTTGAGCAACCGAAGCGTGAACTGTTACCGCGATCGACGACGCCTGAGCCCCCCACAGACTGGAAGCTTCCACCTGCCGCAACGTTAGAGCCTACGCCCGAGGATGGGATGGTGGAACTCTACATCGCCCCGGAGCCAAAGCACCTCAGTGAGTCTGACCAGGGGTGTGAGCTGACGTCACCGTCCATCGCCGTGGGAGTCCTCGTGGAGTTCGAGGGGATGGATGCGAGCCCTTTGTCTGTGTCTGCCTTCTTGCAACCCAGCGTGACACAAACATTGTCTACATTGTCATGTTTATATTAATTAGATGCCATCCTCAATATGTTGCATATTACTTTTTAACTTTGTATGTAGTAAGAATATTAATTAAATATAATGTGTGTTATATAAATATAGTCATTTATATTAATATATTTATTTTTTAATGTTTTTAATTTATTTAAAATATTCGTGATTTTATTTATTTATTCATGCATTGGATTTTTATGTAGTGAGAATATTCATTACATGTAAAATATTTTATATTTATATAAATAGTCAGTTATATTTATACATTATTAAAATGTATAATGAAAATGTTCATAATTTTATATTAAGCTTTTGTTTTACTTAATTAAATAGTAAATATTTTTGTATTTATTGTACACAGGAACATCCATGAAAGCAGAATCCATTAAATCACATGCAACAAAGGTATACACTTGTACAAGTCCTACATAATAATGGAGCAGCGGTCAAACAGTCATTTGGACACATTAACATTCATGCCAACACAAAGAGAAATACTCCTGCTTCAGAGAGCCGCTCACCTCGCAATTTATCCCAGTACTTTAATGAATTATTCAGGGTGGCGTCTCAGACTGTAGCCGAGGCGTCAGACTCACCTGCTGGAGACTCCTGGACCATTATCAACATGAGCAGATCATTTCTGGGTTTGCAAAGCTGGAAACTTTAGTAACATTGTGAATCTCATGGAGGAATAAATAATAATAATACATTTCAATTATCGCGCAAGTATGTATGGATCAGCTGTGGTGCAACAACAGCATATCTTGGTTTTGTGAAACATAGCAAAACTTGTTACTCAAGCAGAAATAAAGCTATCTCTGCATCTGTTTTCAGGCCTTCCCGCTCTCTAGAAAGCTCTTCCAATATTAATGCGGGTCCTATAGCTTCTTTCCAATTATATGCTTCTGACCTTTTTCTCTTTGGTAACATCTCAGTCATCTCTCTTTGTACAAATGTCCCGCTTGCTTGCTGTCTCTCTTCCCCCATCATGAGCGGACACACCCCCTACTGCTGATTGGCTACAAAAGTGTTGTGGGGCTCGGTCTGATTGGTCCAATCCACTGTTTTTTCTCCTGTTTACACAGTCAGGACTATGTACAAACACAGTATTTGTTTTTCAGCACACACACAGAACAGACATCTAGCAAATATTCACAACATTGTTTGTTTGGGTGTTGATTTAAATTTCCAACAGCATTTCTCAGAAATTGCTTACTGCACCTTTAAGTGTTAAACAGTCTACTATTAAGTGGACATTTTATTTAATTAATATTATATTATCTGCAAGTAGGGTAAAGTTTTTTAAACGCTGTAAAGATTTGAAGTGCACAATTAAGGTAGTAGTAGGGTAGTATTTGCTTCAAGAAATGTAGATGTCGTAATTTCTGCAGCACAAAGACTTTGTGTGTTAAAAACGAAAACTCACAGGCATTTATAACAACCAGCAGCCACACAGCATCCGAATTTACCAAAACTGAGAACTCTAGTTTATGCGGGTGTCTACAGGGGAATGCGTACCTTCAAACAGCAGCCTGCTATGATTTAGTCTACTTCCTGTCAGTAAGAGAAGATACTTTAGTGAGATGTCAGTGTGAGATAGGAATGTCAAGCATGTGTGGAGTGTGTGTTGTTTAAACGTTTGGTCTTAAGGCGGCGTCTCGCTAACTGCCGAGGTGGGGCACATTCTTCATCTTTATCTCGTACCTTCTTTGAAAAGCTGTTTGTGTTAGACTATTCCATTGTAGCTGTCTTAATATAATATAATTTTCTAAATCTAAAAGAATAGCAGAGCCCACACCACAACTAACAAGAACGATAACAAATTTGTCGTCTGGCCCTTTAAATGCTCGTGCTATTTAAAGCAGGATGGATTCTGATTGGCTGTCAAGGTTTCTATCATTTATCAGCTCGAAAAATCGTTCTGAAAGTGATTCCAACGATATCCTTTCTCTGTGTCCTTATTGTTTTAGTTGTGGTGTGGACTCTGCTATTCTTTTACGAATTTTAGAACTATATCTTTATCATTATCGTTGTGTGAACGGGCCTTAACGATAGGTTAACGGCACAGAGAAACGATATCGTTGGAATCCCTTTCGGAACGATTTTTTTGAATAAAAACTTTGACAGCCAATCAGAATCCATCCTGCTTTAAAGAGCTCGAGCATTTAAAGGGGCAGACGACAAAACTGCAGCGCGCTTAGAATAAACAGAACGATATTGTCATTAGGTGTGGATGCTAGGTTATCTTTATAGTTCTCATTCTTGGTGTGAACAAGCTTTCATGCTACAACTTTTACATCTCATCAAACCCAAAGGAAATCCTACAAAAGAATGAGAATTTGAACAATGTGTATGGATTTATACTGTAAAAGCTGGTTTCCTCTAATGCAGATTAAGCAGATTTAGTCCCAGACCAAAATAGGATTTTCAACAGTGAATTAATATTGACAGTGTGCTTAAATCCAAGGCCAGGCTCAAGCTAGTTAGTCTCTGGAAAGATTACCCCATTTTCCTTGCAAAAACACCAACATCATAGTGCTGTAAATGTAAATGCTTTTCTATACATGCAGACTAGATCTTGAATTATTTACCAGGTTGTAACTACTTACACGGCAAACCCTTGTCTAAACAGTCGCCTTAGGCTGTGCATCTGGCCCTGGGAGAACAGAGACAGGAAATAAACCTGAAAAGCCAATTAATATGCAACAGCCAAAAAGCAAGGCATAAACAAAGCAAAAGAGGGTTGTCATGCACTTGAGAAAAACAGAGCAGCAAAAACCATCCTTTTTATCCATCTGCTGACAGCAGATCTCGAGATCTTTCTACCAGCGTCAGACACACACGTGTGAAGTCATACATTAATGCATGCATTGCGCACATGTCTCATGTGTTGTAAAATACATACTCTCTGGTGAGAGAGAGGCTCATCTGAAGAATGCAAGGAATGCAGAGTTGCAGCCGGATGTTGCATGACCGTTGACGTACTGGAAATATTGTACCCTACTAAATGACTGGATCAGTTTCAATAACTAATTGATTTCTAAAAAGGCACTTTTACCCAAAGTTAATACTTTTTTATAGCGTACAATGGCACTAGGCCCTTGATTTCATCATGTCCCACAACACTAAATAATATATATATATATATATATATATATATATACTGATCAGGCATAACATTATGACCACCTTCCTAATATTGTGTTGGTCCCCCTTTTGCTGCCAAAACAGCCCTGACCCGTCGAGGCAAGGACTCCACTAGACCCCTGAAGGTGTGCTGTGGTATCTGACACTAAGATGTTAGCAGTAGATCCTTCGAGTCCTGTAAGTTGTGAGGTGGAGCGGACTTATTTGTTCAGCACATCCCACAGATGCTCGATTGGATTGAGATCTGGGGAATCTGGAGGCCAAGTCAACACCTCAAACTCGTTGTTGTGCTCCTCAAACCATTCCTGAACCATTTTTGCTTTGTGGCAGGACGCATTATCCTGCTGAAAGAGGCCACCAGGGAATACTGTTTCCATGAAAGGGTGTACATGGTCTGTAACAATGCTTATGTAGGTGGTACGTGTCAAAGTAACATCCACATGGATGGCAGGACCCAAGGTTTCCCAGCAGAACATTGCCCAAAGCATCACACTGCCTCCGCCGGCTTGCCTTCTTCCCATAGTGCATCCTGGTGCCATGTGTTCCCCAGGTAAGCGACGCACCCATTTGGCCCTTGTCAGACTCGCTCAAATCCTTACGCTTGCCCATTTTTCCTGCTTCCAGGAAATATGATCTCTTCATGTAGACTTGTATCATTAAGATATTAGTTTTTATCTTTAGATATTTTTTTAATATGCTTTCATTTTAGTTTAAGTTTTAGTCATTTTGTTGTGTGTTTCTCATTTGTATTAGTTTTTCGTTTTTCTTAAGTATGAATAGTTTCATTAATTTAATTTAATTTCTAATTATTTTAGTAGTCTACAACAAGTTAAATGCTTAGATAAAATACGTTTTTTTTTTTTTTTTTTTTTAAATATTATTTCACTTAAAGTTTATTTTATTTCGAGTAACTAGAGTTGTTTTATGGTTTTAGTTTCAGTTTTAGTGATCTATGATCACCCTGTTTGATTCAAAGACGAGTAACGCTTCCATCTAGAGGTCATTTTGTGACATTACATCCACCGCGCCCGGTTTTGTTGACATTCTGTATGGTGAGCTGAAAGTTCAACAGGCCTGAGAGGTCAAAGTGCAATGAAATCCTTGTTTTGCATCAGCTGAAATCCGCAATCGAGGGTGATCAACAGTGTTTTTACTATCAACTCAATTATTCGTCAATGAACCAAACTGCTTTTACATAGAGTCGCTTTAATGGCGGTAGCAACATCTATTACTAATCAGATGTATTGAAGGTGTAGTTGATGGTGAAGCAGACAGGAAGTGACACTTGTTACTTGAGCCCTTCATTATGACAAACGGATGACTTCATGGGGGAATGCCTTACATTCCTCTGCACAAATAGAGAACAGGTCCTGTGACACTTTATGTAAGCGTATGGGTTAATCTATATTTAGAAATCGTGATTCTGAAGTTTATTTCTGTAGGACATTATAAGGTTAATAAATTGCATTGTGCCATATCAAGCACTTTAATATACAGTATGTTGTAACATAACTGGGCTTTCATATATTTTTACATTTTTAATCAGCCTCCTACTGTACTGACAATCACAAGGAAAATAAGATACATTTATTTGTTCTTGAAAAGTTCACTTCCTGACAGGATGATGATGTTGTTATGACAGTTTTGTTGATTTTACACAGAATGTTTCAGTACTTTAAAAGAGGGAAAGTTTGATGGTTGATGACGTGTAACATTATAACTTACAATACTTAATGTTCGGTTACTGTATAATATAATATACAGAAAATATAGAGAAATGTTTATAGAATAAACAGAGTGCTAACAATGCAAACACGGATATACAAGGATGGGCATTTGGGTCAAAAAAAAAAAGCATCTTCATGATAAAAGAAAAATAACAAAAATTATATAAATAGAATTAAGTCAGTGTATATTTTATGTTTTATTATGCGTTATCTGGCATCAGATATTCATTATTAAAGACATTTTTAGACACAAATTTTCTACAGTGACCCTTTCCTTAAGTACTCAACACATTTTAAAGAGAGAGAAAGAAAGTCAACACTGAAAAATTTTTTTTTTTCATGATTTATCACATTTTTTCTTTTGTCAAATCAACTTAAATAATGTGGTTCAGATAACATAATATATAATAGTGTCTGTTCATTGTATCAACTCAAATTTTTAATTTCAATGAACTCAACATTTTCAGGCAACCAGGTAACTTACTTTTTTTTAAGTTAAACCAACAATTCTTTTTTTTTTTTTTTTACAGTGTACATTTAACCTCACCAAAATCTGCATTAAATAATATTAATTTCAATTTAGTGTGCTCACTGGTATGACCAAAACTGTACATTTGTAACGCCAAAACGATAATAAAAATATATATCAACATGCTATCGTGTGTTTCAGTAGATCAGACTGGATACACAAGCACAGTGATATTTATAACAGACCCAATGCACGCACACTCGCGCGCGCACATACAGGCACAAAAAAAACACACTCGCAGCTGATTGGTTGAGCCTCAGCAGGCGGAAGTCGAAGGCGCTTGGGGATTCCCCGCGAGGGAAGTTCCAGCTCATTGTAAAACATACAAAATGTTCATTTGTACGAAATAGTTCATTTCCTCCCGTTAAACGCGTAAATATACGTGTGGCACCGTCGCGATGTCCAAACTGCGTTTAAGTGTATGCGTTTGGGCTGTTTTGGAGTGAAGGTAAGACGCCAGTGATGCACACTAATGAGTGCACTTACTTCATTCACTTCAGTGTGTTCAGATATGAGGATGTTTAATGGGTCGCTTTTTGCTTTTAGTTGGTCGAAAACGCCTCGGGTTTTCTGTCACTAGGTAGTTTGATTGGGTTGTTGTGTTATATTTCTGTTGCTTTACTTGTTTTATTAATATTGAAAGTGTTTTCTTAAAGTATAAAGTTTACTGGCTGATTCCTAGAAAAACACATTTGTTGTAGTGTCTAGTACGGGGCTAGTTGTCACAAGGTCTGTTTCTCAATAACTTTTTTGAGTTATGAAGGTTTTTTTGGTTTCAAACACATTGTGAGTCCTGTCTTCCAAACTAAAATTGCGATATCATCATGTTTTTTTATTATCTGTTTGCGAACAAGTGAACACAATAAACAACTATATAGTCACTAAAGGAACTGACATGTTGAATTGAGTATTTAACTTAAATGTCAGATTAGGGCTGGCTGTCACATGTTTTATATATTGGGATTTTTTACAATATATATTGGCCAATAGACAATGGTGTGTTTTCATTTTGTATTTCTGTTTTTTCATGAATCATTTTGTGTAAGAAAAGCCTACAATAGGTTGTTTAATACCAAGTTCCCATTGTGACAACTTACCCCACATAGCCAGTATGTATCATGAGCTGTGTATTTTTTTTCTTCCTGGGCAGTAATGGTAAAAATGTTTGATTTAAATTACTGATTTAAATTGATATGGAAATTGGCTTTAAAAAAACAAATATAAACGTCTGACAACTAGCCCCGGCCTCCCTATAGACCCAGAAATGAAATTTGTTTAGACATTTTAAAGTTACACATTAAATTATTCCTCGTGTGACATTTATTTCAATCTTTGCCTGTTTGGCAAGACTAAATACTGACGTTAAACTGAATCTAACTGAACACGTTGGTATTACTATTCATTTGTATGCATGTTTCTTAAAAGTTACAAAAAATGTGTTTATTCTTCAACACCAGCAAAGTTTGCAATGTGAAATTAAGAAAGAAAGGAGGGGGAAATACTTCTAAAAATTGTTAGCCACGATGTTTTGTAATTTAATATGTATAATAAATAATGATATTCATATTGAAACACTAATGCAGACCAGGTGCTGGAAAATAAAGGACTTTCACTCAGTGGCTTTTGTCATGTTATCAAGTTTATCACATTTATGTAATGTTGGCAAAATATGAGACATTAAACTGGCGTTTTATGCTTTTAGTACTTCTAACACTTTGAAGATCTGTGTGTTCATGATGCTTGCGTGTGTTTTTAGCTGTTACTGACAGGTCCGGTTGCTGATCTCACTCCTCTTGTGTTAAAGAAGGGGTTTGTGTGTGCCTGGGACGAGGGCCCGGGACCACCTGTTCGGAATGTTACTGAAGGCCCCGGAATGGACAGGAACATCAGTGAGCAGCTCAACAAAGCCTTCGAAGCGTACCGTAATGCGTCAATTGAAAAAGAGTTGGCCAGAAAGGAACTTCAGCATAAGGTGCCGTTTGTGATCTATCAGTTCCATCAGAAGCATTATATTTTAATCCGTTTGTTTGCGTGAGAGTGGGCAGACAGACACTAACTTGGACCCATTGCTTTTGCAGACCGAGCAGTATCAACGGCACACTCAGCATCTGGAGAGACAGATAGAGGAGCAGGCCAAGACCATCTTAAATCTCAAAGCTGAGCTCAGCTCGCTCCGTAAACATGCACCAGGTTAGAAAAACTTAGATTTGCACTATAAAAACTGATTCAGCTGTCTGTAAATAAACTTCAAAGCATCGGGTGGAAATAGTCATGAGGTGAAAAAAATGGTGTGTGTACATTTTAATATAATAGTAAAGTCATTAAAACAGTGAAGTAACACAAATTGAAATATGGGAACTATCTGATGTTCAAACTTCTTCAAAATCGCCACCCTTTGTCTATATTCACCAGGCAGTGAAGTTCATGAGGTGCAAATTATTTATAATTAAATGTTTTATTCGTTAAAGAAATTTGTATTTGGACACAATTTATTTGCTCTTAACCAGAAGCATTTAGATCAAATAGTTTTTATTAATAAATTCACATTATTGACTGATAGTGTACATTGTGCAAATACAAATTGAAACAAAAGATTAAGAAAAACATAATGTATATAATACATTTATAAGTGAATATTTAATAATAAAAAAAAATTATAATAGGGATGCACGATATATTAGCCACCATATTGGTATTGGATGATACATGTTCATTTTTAATGTTATCATTATCGGCACGATAAGAAAATTTGGCCGATATATATATATATATATATATATATATATATATATATATATATATATATATATATATATATATATATATAGCCGATAAATAATGGATTATTTCCTTCAGCTGAGACTCTTCAGATGCACACTGTTCACCAAGATGGTTTTGAATTGCATGAAATATGATTGAAATCACTTCGAAAAGGAAAATACAGTTAAGTGCAACATGTACAACGCAAGTCTGTCATATAGGCTACATTGTAATATAATGAGAATATTATAATTGTGTGCTTGGGACATGGCTTTTAATGGTCAGACTTTTGTTTTTGTAATCAGGCTCTCAAAAATTATATAAAAATTTGGATTTAGATTTATCGGCCAATATATCGGTTATCGGCTTTCAAATATAAAGAATTATCGGTATCGGCCAAAATTAGGGATGCACCGATATGAAAATTTATAAGGATCATATTCTGTTGTCATACTCTTTATCTGGAAAATAAATATATAAAATATGGAACAAGAAATATTGGTTGTGTATTACATCCTCTGATTTAAAGAATTAAGAATCAAGAAAAGATTATGCTCAATATAAGATGAAAAATGTTTAGAAATCATTCCTACTAATTAGGGATACACTGGTTATTTATTATGCACAGGATGTGAAAATTTTGGCCGATACCGATAACCGATATATCGTGCGTCCCTACTACTAATGTCTTTTTTGTATTCATATGTTGTAAAAAAAAAAAACAATTTTCTTTGTATACACTATATAAACCAAACCTGAGCTGTCTGTAAGACTATTAAATGAACTTAGAAAGCATCAGACAATTTAACAAACTGCATTATGCCCATGAAAATCTATGTAAGTTAAATTATAGCTTTATTATTTCAAATATAATTTAACATCATGCTCAGTATGAGAGTGTTATTTTAGCATGTTACCAGTCACATGCACGCTTTGATTTATTGTTGATGAGTTTGACTGTGATAACGTGGCCCTGTTTTTTTTTTTCTTCTTCTTCAGAGGAGGTCTGTGAGCCTGCGTACAGAAAACAGGAAGTAGAAACCTTGTCACCTAGCGATCATCGCTCTGACAACCCATCCAGTTCCCACAGGACTAACCATTTCCTGGTGGGTGTTTTCTCTTAATGTCTATATAAAGGGATGTAACTATGGCCAATGTTTGATTTCAGAGTTTTGCATTTCCCCTCGGTGACTTGCAACACTTTGTCCAAACACAAGGATATGCACCATGTTGTTTTTTTTTTCCAGTTATTGTGCAAATGCACATTTGCTTGTGATGTAATTGTTCTGAAAGGACTTCTCTGACCGTGACCCCAGACCTTCCAGCCTTTATATTGTGTTATCATCGTTAACCGCCTGTAAGCACAGACAAACCTAATAGCTGAGTTTTCAGTGCTTCGCTAGTTATCCACAGTTCACTCGAGGGTTAAGTTGTGAGAAATGTGTGAAAAAGATGTAGTTCTCTCTCTTCACAGTTTGATATCATTTTTCATCGCTATCTGTCCATAGTGAGAATGTTTCTCTAATTGAATCCAGTGAGATAATTCTTCTCAATTGTTTTAATCGCATACACATTTTAACCCACAGGGGGCACTGGAGCATAACGCTTTCTTGTGCTTGACCAGATCTCTAACCAGTGTAGAACAGGCACTGAGAATTGAGTTCTCTCTTATGAAAGGAGGTGTGACTTTTTTTTAGATGACTGTTACTGAAAGATATAGACATAACGGTTTGAAATGGCCACTCTCTCCTTTTCCTGAACTTAATCTTGGGTAGATAATGGCCTCCATTCAAAATCTGTAGTGGGGCGAACCTGTAAATGCAACAAAGTATGTTATTCTATAGCAAATTCACTCAAAGGTGCCATAATTAAGGGAGTAGGTGGTTTTTTTTTTTTTTTTTTTGTGAAATTGTGCAGACTTTTGAGCTTTTTAATGGACTTAAGTATTTTCTGCTGGGTGAATCATACGAACCCTTTTTAGATTCAGACATTATTTTCACAACAATTAAGCACATATCCGCTCCAGTTCTCATTACTGTAATGACAAAAATGGAAAAAGAAAAAAAAAAGAATTTGTTGTACTTCCTTAAATTGGTGCTTATTTGAGACCTTTGGAGGGAAATGTGTAATAAAACTTATTGATGTCACAATAGAAAAATCTTTATTTTGGGAATTTTATAAATGTTATATATAATATATATATATTCGAATGTAGATATGTTTTAGTTTGATTCATCCAGCAAAGCTTTATAGCTTTCAGTACTACATCTTGTTCATGCATTTAGAGAGAAAAATGTGAAATAAATATTTGATCATTTTGATTTTATGTGCTGACATACTGTAGCCATATATATTTGTTTTCTGTTTGTTTTTGTGCAGATAAACGAACCCACAGAGTATTCTGGGATTCTTCCTCGTACCAAATCTGCTCCCTGTGCAATGAAGAGGTAGATGAATCATATCACTTTAAAAAATACTTAAATTTTAATGAAGGATTTTACACTTCAGTCCCATGGGCGCCCAGACTAAAGGTTTAAACTTGAACTAAAACAACTGATTAACAACTCTGTTAAGTTTGTTTATTGGAATTAGCAGGTCAGTGTTGTTCTTGCAGAATATATCTTGTATAATATCTGAATAACATTCAAACTGATTCAGAGACAACACCCCAATACCCCGTGCTCATGAAATACTAATGCAGTTCAGTTGATGTGGCATCAGTTTGGATGGAACAAGGGGAGGTGAACATGTCTATATATACTTAAATGTCATGTTGCGTGAAATTCAGAAGTGGGGAGGTTAAACTTTATGGTTTATGGCTTTTTTGGTTTAACTTTAAGTTAACTAGGGCTTATGGGAGAAAATGTCACCAAAAGTGAAAAGTATGGCCCAGATATTTAAAATATGGTGGTAA
Organism: Elopichthys bambusa; assembly: GCA_037101425.1. NCBI lineage: Eukaryota > Metazoa > Chordata > Actinopteri > Cypriniformes > Xenocyprididae > Elopichthys > Elopichthys bambusa. The sequence continues at coordinate 3,156,719 of CM074438.1, forward strand.
AATGCTCCCGTAATGAACATATGATGCAGTAATACAGTGTTCCAGCTGTTTATACCATATAGAAATGGCTGTAATGTACAGCACCTATAGAAACCAGCAATTAACTTTAAATTACATGTCAGGACTTGATATTCTAGTGGAAAGATGGGACTTAATGTTAAATAAAATTTATTTTTAATGAAAAATTGTGTTCTTTACATTTTATAAGGCACTCAAGGCTTTTATATTTTATGTTTTTATTTCTTTCTTTATTTATATAGTTAGGCATTGCAGTTATTTTCTTATTGATTTTCTTAGTTTGGTTATTTACTTAGTTTAGTTATTTAAAACAAGTTACTTAATTACCTAGTTTAGTTATTTACATAGTTTGGTTATTTTCTTGCTTTAGTTATTTATTTACTTAATTAGTTTAGTAAGTTCAGTTATTTAGGTAGTACAGTTATTTACTTAGTTTAGTTATTTACAAGTTACTTAATCACTTAGTTTAGTTAGTTAGTTCAGTTATTTACTTAGTTTTTTACAAGTTACTTAATCACTTAGTTTAGTTAGTTAGTTCAGTTATTTACTTAGTTTAGTTATTTACAAGTTACTTAATCACTTAGTTTAGTTAGTTCAGTTATTTACAAGTTACTTAATCACTTAGTTTAGTTAGTTAGTTCAGTTATTTACTTAGTTTAGTTATTTACAAGTTATTTAGTTAGTTCAGTTGTTTACAAGTTACTTAATCACTTAGTTTAGTTAGTTAGTTCAGTTATTTACTTAGTTTAGTTATTTACAAGTTACTTAATCACTTAGTTTAGTTAGTTCAGTTATTTACTTAGTTTAGTTATTTACAAGTTACTTAATCACTTAGTTAGTTAGTTCGGTTATTTACTTAGTTTAGTTATTTATAAGTTACTTAATCACTTAGGTTAGTTAGTTAGTTCAGTTATTTACTTAGTTTAGTTATTTACAAGTTACTTAATCACTTAGTTAGTTAGTTAGTTCGGTTATTTACTTAGTTTAGTTATTTACAAGTTACTTAATCACTTAGTTAGTTAGTTCAGTTATTTACTTAGTTTAGTTATTTACAAGTTACTTAATCATTTAGTTTAGTTAGTTAGTTCAGTTATTTACTTAGTTTAGTTATTTACAAGATACGTAATCACTTAGTTTAGTTAGTTCAGTTATTTACAAGTTACTTAATCACTTAGTTTAGTTAGTTCAGTTATTTACAAGTTACTTAATCACTTAGTTTAGTTAGTTAGTTCAGTTATTTACTTAGTTTAGTTATTTACAAGTTACTTAATCACTTAGTTTAGTTAGTTCAGTTATTTACAAGTTACTTAATCACTTAGTTTAGTTAGTTAGTTCAGTTATTTACTTAGTTTAGTTATTTACAAGTTACTTAATCACTTAGTTTAGTTAGTTCAGTTATTTACAAGTTACTTAATCACTTAGTTTAGTTAGTTCAGTTATTTACTTAGTTTAGTTATTTATAAGTTACTTAATCACTTAGGTTAGTTAGTTAGTTCAGTTATTTACTTAGTTTAGTTATTTACAAGTTACTTAATCACTTAGTTAGTTAGTTAGTTCAGTTATTTACTTAGTTTAGTTATTTACAAGTTACTTAATCACTTAGTTAGTTAGTTCAGTTATTTACTTAGTTTAGTTATTTACAAGTTACTTAATCACTTAGTTTAGTTAGTTAGTTAGTTCAGTTATTTACTTAGTTTAGTTATTTACAAGTTACTTAATCATTTAGTTTAGTTAGTTAGTTCAGTTATTTACTTAGTTTAGTTATTTACAAGTTACTTAATCATTTAGTTTAGTTAGTTAGTTCAGTTATTTACTTAGTTTAGTTATTTACAAGATACGTAATCACTTAGTTTAGTTCGTTCAGTTATTTTCAAGTTACTTAATCACTTAGTTTAGTTAGTTCAGTTATTTACAAGTTACTTAATCACTTAGTTTAGTTAGTTAGTTCAGTTATTTACTTAGTTTAGTTATTTACAAGTTACTTAATCACTTAGTTTAGTTAGTTCAGTTATTTACAAGTTACTTAATCACTTAGTTTAGTTAGTTAGTTCAGTTATTTACTTAGTTTAGTTATTTACAAGTTACTTAATCACTTAGTTAGTTAGTTCAGTTATTTACTTAGTTTAGTTATTTACAAGGTACTTAATCACTTAGTTAGTTCAGTTATTTACTTAGTTTAGTTATTTACAAGTTACTTAATCACTTAGTTTAGTTAGTTAGTTAGTTCAGTTATTTACTTAGTTTAGTTATTTACAAGTTACTTAATCATTTAGTTTAGTTAGTTAGTTCAGTTATTTACTTAGTTTAGTTATTTACAAGTTACTTAATCATTTAGTTTAGTTAGTTAGTTCAGTTATTTACTTAGTTTAGTTATTTACAAGTTACTTAATCACTTAGTTTAGTTAGTTAGTTAGTTCAGTTATTTACTTAGTTTAGTTATTTACAAGTTACTTAATCATTTAGTTTAGTTAGTTAGTTCAGTTATTTACTTAGTTTAGTTATTTACAAGTTACTTAATCACTTAGTTTAATTAGTTCAGTTATTTACTTAGTTTAGTTATTTACAAGTTACCTAATCACTTAGTTTAGTTAGTTCAGTTATTTACTTAGTTTAGTTATTTACAAGTTACTTAATCACTTAGTTTAGTTAGTTAGTTAGTTAGTTCAGTTATTTACTTAGTTTAGTTATTTACAAGTTACTTAATCACTTAGTTTAGTTAGTTCAGTTATTTACTTAGTTTAGTTATTTACAAGTTACTTAATCACTTAGTTTAGTTAGTTAGTTCAGTTATTTACTTAGTTTAGTTATTTACAAGTTACTTAATCACTTAGTTTAGTTAGTTCAGTTATTTACTTAGTTTAGTTATTTACAAGTTACTTAATCACTTAGTTAGTTAGTTCAGTTATTTACTTAGTTTAGTTATTTACAAGTTACTTAATCACTTAGTTAGTTAGTTCAGTTATTTACTTAGTTTAGTTATTTACAAGTTACTTAATCACTTAGTTAGTTAGTTCAGTTATTTACTTAGTTTAGTTATTTACAAGTTACTTAATCACTTAGTTTAGTTAGTTAGTTCAGTTATTTACTTAGTTTAGTTATTTACAAGTTACTTAATCACTTAGTTTAGTTAGTTAGTTAGTTCAGTTATTTACTTAGTTTAGTTATTTACAAGTTACTTAATCATTTAGTTTAGTTAGTTAGTTCAGTTATTTACTTAGTTTAGTTATTTACAAGTTACCTAATCACTTAGTTTAGTTAGTTCAGTTATTTACTTAGTTTAGTTATTTACAAGTTACTTAATCACTTAGTTTAGTTAGTTAGTTAGTTAGTTCAGTTATTTACTTAGTTTAGTTATTTACAAGTTACTTAATCACTTAGTTTAGTTAGTTAGTTCAGTTATTTACTTAGTTTAGTTATTTACAAGTTACTTAATCACTTAGTTTAGTTAGTTAGTTTAGCTATTTACTTAGTCTGGTTATTTACATAGTTTGGTTATTTACATAGTTTGGTTATTTTCTTAGTTTGGTTATTTACTTATATTTGGTTATGTATTTATATAAAGTTTTATACCAATCATATTTTAATACATTTAAATGGAGTGTTTAAATGTGTTTCCAAAAAGTTTCTTTTAAAGTTCTTCCCAGTGAATTGTAAGTAACTAGATATTCTGGATAAAGTTATTCTAATTCTTATTCTAAGTTTTTCTAATCTTAACGCTGGTTTTGTGTTTTATTAGCATTATTATTTTGAAAGACCCCAGCAGACATTTGACTTCTCTTTCTCTTTCTCTTTCGATTAGTGAGAATTTTCTGGACACTTGGCAGGAAATCCAGGGGACTTTCCAGAGGATTCAGACTCTAACCAGAAGGCAGAAAGATCACCTGAAGAGATTACACAAAGGAAATGAGACCGCTAATGGTAAAATCATTTTTAGAACCTAATTTGAAATTTCTGACTAATATCCTTTATTAAATTATAGCTGTTATACCACCTCACCCAAGTGCGTTTCTTTCCATTCTAATTAAATTAGGTAAAATAAAAACGGCGGAGTTACAATTACTTTAGAAATGTCACAACAAATTAGTAATTATATAGCTAGTAGTGTAATGCAGCATACTAGTAATTATACATTTCATTGTTTGTTCTTTCACGCAATTAAAAGCAGAAATAGTCGACGCAAAGCCACGGCGTAAGGGCTTTTTGCTCCAATGACCTCTGACCTCCACACAGCATTAAAATAGACTGAGCAGATGAGCGTGTTCAATTATCACTTTGATAAATGTTGTTTTGAAGCAGCACACTGTTACACAATTACGTGTCCTCTGTGAAATCACTTGGAAAACAATACGCCAGTGAGATGTATTTTTGGACGTGGTTGCATGATGGAAAGCATGCAGAAAGGACGGTGTGTTTTTGCCCCATGGAACTTCCATACGTATTAAATGCAATTAGGAACATTTGCTAAGGCAAGCATTACTAATAGCTGATACTATTGCTCATACTCATGGTTAGGGCTTCTGGAAAACCGTACTGTAAATATATCAGTATTTGTCATGTAATAAAAAACACATTTAAGGACCACATAGCTACATCTTGGCAATCACTGGTGTTGTGTAATTCTGGTTTTAAAAATGCAAAGTCCTTTTTTTTCACATCACAGTCCAGTACAAATAACAGTAGATTTATTGGCATCACTGTGGATATGGTGTCAGGTTAATTGTTGAGGGATTATGGAAATAATGATCACCAATCATTTACTACATCCCTCTGACTAGTTAAAAATAATATATACTTTTATTTCAAGATTATAGGAATAGCTCACCCAGCAAAATCAGTGAAAAACAGCTTAAAATTGGGTCTGTTCCTCACATGAAACTATCATATGACTGTAGAAGACTTTGCACAAATCACATAATATAATATCATACTGTTTTGATACTTTTATGGTGCTTTTTGTTCTTTTTGGGGTATAAATCAGCATTTTTGTTTATGGAAAGGAGCAGCTCAGACATCCTGCCTAACATTTTCTTTTGTTTCACTGAAGAATGGAAATCAAAATAGTAGTCATAAATAATAATAATAATAATATAGGGATGCACGATACATCAGCAACAATATCGGTATTGGCCGATATATGTTCATTTTTAATGTTATCGTTATCGGCCTGATAAGAAAATGTGGCCGATGTATTAAAAGATGATAAATACTGGATAATTTCCTTCAGCTGAGACTCTTCAGATGCGCACTGTTCACCATGATGGTTTTGAATTGCTTGAAATATGATTGAAATCACTTCAGAAAGGAAAATACAGTTAAGTACAACATGTACAACGCAAGTCTGTCATATAATCAGGCTCTCAAAATTTGGATTTAGATTTATCGGCCAATATATCAGTTATCGGCTTTCAAATAGAAAGAATTATCGGTTTCGGCCAAAATTTTCATATCAGTGCATCCCTATAATAATAATATACTACTTTTTCTCACAATAATCTTAGACTTGCTGCCTTTTTAATAAACATCTCCATCATTTATGAGGAAGTTAAATTATGGATGTCAGTAACTGAATCTGAGCCATGCCTTGATGATTATGATTTCATAATGTTACATTATGAAATCATATCACATGCTTCTCAGTGTGATCACAGACTTTGATCGGGACACATTGGAGAGAATTTCGAGCTCTGTAGTTGATTTTAATTGCTCTTGCAGTGGCAGCGGCTGACGCAGTTGTTATGGTAGAGCAATTCTCACTGCATTGTTTGGTGCTAAAATTGACAGAGTTCCTCATTAATAGTCAGCGTTGCATGGTGTGCATATCACTGCTGTGCTTTCTTTGCATTTGCATACTAATGTCCTCATATCTATATGAGCGAGAGAGAGAAAAATGCTTGGTTCAGAGCTGTTCCTTGATGCTAAAGCACAATCAGTTTATCTTGATCTGGTTCTAATTGCAGGGAAGGATTGAGACTTTTCTCCAACATTTATATGAGGCCTGTCTGTTTCCATTTGTGTTCCTCTTAAAGGGGTGGTTGATTATGATTTCACTTTTTTAACTGTAGCTAGTGTGTAATGTTGCTGTTTGATCATAACCAACATCTGCAAAGTTAGAACGCTCTAAGAGTTGTTGTAATAGTGTTGTTGTCATGCCGTCATTTTACGCCGGACTGCTTCACAAACGAGGGTCAATTCAACGCTGGATTTGCACAAAAGATTAACATGACGACACATGCTAGTCGATGAGTTTAATCAACAACAGCAGCTACATAAATTTATCCACTAACCATTCAGAAATGTCCAGTTTCATCCTAAAAGTTGTAACTTCTTCCTGAGTCTCTCCATCAGTGTCGACTCCGGTTTGAACAATGTAAGGCTGAACACCGTTACTGACAATCCTCTTTTTGGCTGCGTGAGATTCTCCAGCTTTGTTGTTATTGAGCAACTTCACAGACACATTCTGGGGACACCAGAAACTCCTTTTTTTGAAAAGGGTCATAACCTTTAATTCTTGATTAATAGATGCATTTGCATTATTTTATTTATTTAGCAAACACTTTTATGCAAAATGACCTTTATGGCTTGTGATGGTCAAAAGGCGTTGCTTGTGTTAGTGAGCTTAAAGCAATCACTTTTGATTGTAATGTCTTGTTTTATTGTACCAGAAGTACAATACCTGATAACACATGTACCACAAGTACTGATTATTTCACAAGACTCTTTCAAAGATTTGATGCCACTTTCCTGGAAAACTTTGACAAACGCAACGATTACTTCTTCCTCTTAATACATTTACATATATGCATTTAGCAAATGCTTTTATCCAGAGCAACTTATAAAAAGGCACTTATCACAATAGGAATTATGATGTGTAAGTGTGGTAAACAGTAAAGTTACATTCTGCACCATGCCCTTTTATTTCAAAAGATAAACATTTGTTAATATTAATGCATTAGCTAAAATGAACTAATAATGAGCAATATATTTTTTACAGTGTTTTTTTTTTTTAATCTTTAATTCTTTCTGGGCTCTACTATAATATGTTTCCATGCTTGAATGTTAAAAAAAAAACACATATTTTACACTGTTGCATCTCCTCTCTTCCCAGTCTGTCAGTAACGCTCGGTTTAGTTTCTGTCTCTATGAAGCCCCTCCTTCTGAAAAGAGCAGTGTGCTCTGATTGGTCGGCTGGATCAATGTGTTGTGCGAGTGTGTAGAGCGTGTTTGGGAAATGTCCCGCCCCTTACCATAACCGCGAGTATCAACACACTACTAACTAAGTCAACCAGGCCCCGCCCCTTTTTTTGCGTATGCCTTGGGCGGGAATTATTTAAGTGAGGAATATTGTGACATGTTCGTTCCCGGAAGTAAACTCAAGACTACAATGGAGGTGTTTCAGGGAGTTCAGAAACAGTGACACTGATATAGAGAATAACTCCTGACTAAAGAAAGTTGAACATTTAATAAAGCATCGTAGGACCCCTTTAATAAAAATACAATTGTTTATTGTTTGTTCATGTTCGTTTAAAGGGCATTTACTAATGTTAAAAGATAGAAGTTTTTTTAGAAGATAGAAGATTTGTTAGTTCACATTAACTAAAGTTAAAAATATGTTACCATATTTTTCATGATACGATCACTGGTGTTGGACAAACACATATTAATTTTTTGTTGATTTCCTGTCTGACTCCAGTGCAGTTTTCCATGCCCATCCAGTGCACCGACGACACGGCGGAACAAGCCGAGGTGCCCTTTTCCTCAGCGCTAAGGCCAGAGGTCAGTGAATCTTCGACCTCTGCATCCCTCGCATCACGCGGCGCCGTCCCAGACGACGCCATTTTCGATTCCCTAAGAGGCCTGAGTGTAAAGTTTCCCCCAAACACAGACGACGAGTACGAGTTTCTCAACAGTACACCGGATAAACAGGTGGACCTGCCTCTGCACAGGCTGGACATGGGAGACCAAATGCACACAATGAGGGAGGAGTCTTATTCATCATACTCCGCCCCCTCTTCGTCAGCTCACACATCTGCATCTTCTGCATCACACGAAAATGTACGAGGACCCCAACAGGTAAGATGGACATCAACTGTCACAGCTTTAATTACAGGGGGAGGGGCTAACAGACCGCATAAAATGCATACACTACGCAGTTGAGTACATAGTGGATAAGTGTATAGTGCAACATTTGGATCAAACTTAAGTAATGTGAGTGACATACAACCCGTCTGTTTAAGAATACGTTTATAATAGCAGTGGGGTTTTTTTTGTTTTTTGTTTTTTTAAGATTTTCAGAACCCAGTCAGGTTAAATTTGTAAACATTACATTGGATTTGGCTAATGTCACTCAAAAAAATATGATTTTTATGTCATTATAGTATTCCGTTCCAAAACCTAGTGAGCTGCCTTCATGTCTACTGCCTACATAGGCAGCAACTTAATGCCAACGCAGAGAAGTGACTCATTCAGAATGCTCTTTATGCAAAGTGAATCCACGTGCCACACAAAATAGCATTTCTTATGTGAAGTGCACAGGAGACTATTGCTTACATTAGAGTTTGAGGTCAGCTTTGTAATCTTAAGAATTTGGATCATTAGCATAGAAATTCACAACTCTCTGAAACTGAGAGTAAGTTTGTCCCATTTTTATTTAGATGCATTTCATTCAATAGGTGTTGTTTTAATTGCTTTTCTCTTGACTTAGAACCCCTGAAAAGGTGTCTAATCAAATTAATCCAAATTAAGTTTTAGAATTCTTAGGAAAAATATCTTAAATTTTAGTAACTATATGGTTATATATGCTTAACTATATAAGTTAAGGATAAGTATGGTTTTCAGTATTAAAATAGATCGTTTACACGTTAGACTATACATAACTTTGCACCTACATGTCAACTAACTCTCACTAGAGTATTAATTGAGTATTAGTAGACTGTTAGGTGTAGGATTAGGGTTAGTAGAATAAGTTGACATGTACTTGCAAAGTTACCTATAGTTAGTAGAATGTCTAAGTGGACCGTCGAAATAAAGTGTAACCTAAAAAAAACTTAATTTCAGCTAGTTGCTAAGGCAACTTTTCTCATTTTAGTTTAGTTTAACTTGAAGAAGTACTAAAATAACTAAAACTAATTTAAAAAAATGTAAAAATGTAATAAAAAATGCAGATATTTAAAACAAAATAAAATAAAAATGACAGTCACAAAACAAAATGACTAAAACTTTAACTAAAATTAAAGTGAAAACAAAATATAAAAAGTTAAATGTAATTTAAAATCTTAACAAAACCTAAAGTGATACTAAACTATAACACCGAAACATTGTTTTTCTTGTACTCAGCTCATTGCAATGCATTTTGGGATTGTCTGCAAAGAAAACATGCAAGGCAGTACAGCAGTGCATGAATAAAAACGACTGATAACACATTTTACCAAAGCATAGTCTTTGTGTTGCAGAATCAGACACGTCCCCTGCAGTCGGCACTGGACGGGTGAAATCTTTCTCTTGTAACAGTGTACGAGCACTGAAGGACTAATGCAACAGGAAGTGGTTTACTTGGAAAATCCTTTGGTCATTGTTTTTTAGGAAAAATTCCAGCTTTCCATTTCGTTCTGAAGAAAAAAAACTTTGTTTTCAGTTTTTGTTCCTTGAATCATTTCTAATCTCTGCATAGAAAGTAGTGTAATATGTCACCAATTACTCTGGCTACTTTTTGATCAGCATTCATGTGTCTGTGATGCCTGAAAATGCTGCCTATGTAGCCAGCTCCCTAAGTATTAACATAAAGCCATAATGTCTTAATAACATAATGTCTTTGCTTAGCTGTCTAACTCATGTGCTAAACACTTTTTCTAAAGCCTGATATCAAAAACATAATGTAAGTATGAGCTTGTTTTTTGCATCAAAAAGAATGCATTAATATTCCAATAAATACAGACACCATTTAAGGTGCCTTAAAAGCAAAGACTAAGGTACAGCTAAGCAGCATGATTATGATGCCTGTTAGAATAACCTATTTTCCAGCAATGCATGTATTCTAGAGAAGGCAATCCCATAATGCATTGTGATGAGCATTGTGTAAATGCATTAAATGCATTTCATTCAAAACCTGATGTGTTGATAAAAATGACTTAAATCTACTTTAATCTATTTTACCCAGTATTTTTGTGTGCTACTGAGGGGTGATTCTAGGATTTCAATATTAGGGGTGATCAGCCCCCAATAAGGGTATGATAAAAAAAAAAAGAATTCACTTTCATATAAAATTTTCCTGATAGTTTACTCACCCCCATGTCATCCAAGATGTTCATGTCTTTCTTTCTTCAGTCGAAAAGAAATTAAGGTTTTTGACGGAAAAAATATAACTGGCGCTGCGTTCGTTCCATAAGTTGAATAGGGAAGGCGTAGGACGTGCAGCGTAAGCTTTTTGAAGAATACGAAAGTACGGTTTTGGCAGAAGCACTTGGAAGGCAATCATTTGTTTATATAAAGCATATACATTCCTTTTTTTTTTTTTTTTTTTTTTGAAAATTACAGATCGTTTCGCTACATAAGACCCTTATTCCTCGTCTGGTATTGTTTAAAGCCCTTTGAAGCTGCACTGAAACTATAATTTTGACCTTCAACCGTTTGGAGGCCATTGAAGTCCATTATAAGGAGAATAATCCTGGAATTTTTTCATCAAAAACCTTCATTTCTTTTCGACTGAAGAAAGAAAGATGTGAACATCTTGGATGACATGTGGGTGAGTAAATTATCAGGAAAATTTTATATGAAAGCGAACTAATCCTTTAATACATTGTTCGTATACTAGGGTAGGCATGAACAATACAGGTTCTACAATACCCTGAATATTGAATTAATTTCTAATCATTTTAAATAACCAGCTAATATTCATTAAGAATATAGACAAACTATATATTATTGTAATTGCTTAGATTGGCAATATGTGGGTAAAATATATTTTTAAATTTCTCAATATGTAATGTTTTAAACACTGTTATGTTTTAACATTGTCACATTTGTGCAGTAAAAATAACTTTAAAGATCTACATTTATCATTTTCATTCATGGTGATAACATGGAAAATATGCCATGCTTTAGTGGAGGATTTCTGTCACCTGCTGGAAAACAAACACTTTTAACATGAAAATGATATGAAATTACCACTATAACCAGTAGATGGCAGCAGAGGACCACTCATTAGCTCATTTGCCATTTATAGTTTGCCATCTCCCTTTTATAGTTCTTTTCATGTGTTTTGCTTTTGGATTTATTATACAATGAATATTA
>CM074438.1:3173022-3433022 GCA_037101425.1 Elopichthys bambusa
CCAACTGAGGGGGGAAAAAAGCATTACAATAAATTGCGCTGCCAATAGTGATCAAATCTAACAATCACTTTGCTCATCTCACATCAAACTATGCAAATTATTATACTTTGTTCTCAGATTGTTAATGTTAAAAACATCAGCTTTGCGTGACTACATGTATTTAGTGTGTATTAGCATTACCTGTAGATTTCAAGTCTAATCTCTAACTTTAATTTTCCATACCATACAATCTGTCATCAAAATGTTTATTATTACATCCTCACATGTGATATAGCCTACACGCTGGGACTCCTTCTTTTTGAAAACAGATTTGACAAAATGACGCAAAAAGACGAACGGCGGCATGCTCGAATTTCCCGCGGAAACCTACCAGTACCACTGGAATTAGAAATCATCATTACAAGTTTACCATTGTGAATCGGGCTAAGGTAAGGACATAGTTTTGAACATTGGCTGGTTATGTACATGATTTTGTATCGTTTTTAACCAAAACTGCAGCTTTAAAATATTATTTCATTAGGCAAATTTATAATTCTAATTAGAATATAGCCTACCTGACATAACAGAAGGTTGCTATGCAGCAAAAATGATTATCGCTACAGGTTAATTTTGAATAGTGTATGTATATTACTGTTTTTCCATATCTTTATATTGCAGAAATAGTAAGAATAGGCTACTCTGCTCTTCCATATTCAGCCATAGTGAACTTTTTGCTTCGTGTAGTTGGAGCGCTTCACTGACCACTCAGCATCGAAACTTTTTAAGGTAGGCTATAAGATAGGAAATCATACTAAAAGGCAACAGATTATTTCCACCCATTTTCCCTCCCAAATCCTCGTGTTTTAATGAAGCATGATTTCGCAATGTCTCGCGCAACACATTGTTGTTTTGCTCCAGCAAAAACAACACAACAACTGAGGCACACGACATGCTTTTGCTCTATTTGCAATGCTGAATATTGCATGTCGAAAGCACACAATGTGTTGCGCATAATACACGACCCAACTTGGATAAACAGAGCGTTCAAATTCTCATCTCTCACATCAAAGCATGAATTTATTCTAAAAGGCAGCAAATATGAACTCCTCTCTCCCTAATGATCTCTATCTCTCTCTCTCTCTCTTTCTCTCTCTCTCTCTCTGGAGTCGTGGACAGATGCTTGTACATAATTACGTTGTCAGTGCTCGTTATTTGGAAGAGGAAAGCTGTACTGACAGTTTCTGGGTCCATGTGTTTTTTTTTTCTTTTTTGTCTTTTTTTTTTTTTTGTCCTTGCTGTTGACTCAGTTTTGACAGCATAATGCCGAAAGTGTAAGACAGAAATATCATTGATTAGCTATTCAAAAGGTCTATAGACCTCCACTCATCAGTAAACCAGGCCTTCCATTCATCTGCACACTTTCTTGCAATATACACGCCGTATTTGGATTAAAGTCCCCCAAAAAAAAAAAAAAAAAAAAGAGGAGGAGGAAGACGAGGGTTATAGATTGAGAAGGAGAAGCAGCAGGCTGATTACGAGGTGTCAAAATTGCCAGGAGCAAAAAGGTGAAAGCAATCAGGGGTGAGAAGAGTGCAGCATTCGTGAGGGGCAACTAATTATCCAATTCATTTGTGGAGAGCAGCATTTGAGGCTGAACGCTGACAGATTGGTGCGGAGGAGAGGGGAGGTGTTAGAACAATGGAACCCGGCTCACCCTCATTATTGCCGCATGCTAATCAGACGCTCCGCGCTGCCGCTGCTGCTGCCGCCGCACAGTTCAGCGAAAAACAGCAAGTCACCAGCTTCATTCCAACGCGAAGAAAACCGATGGAGAGAGAGAGAGAGAGAGAAAGAGAGAGAGAGAGACCCGCACAGAACTGTGTTGGCTCAAGTTCCACCAACGCATGAACGAGCCAAAAGGTTCCTTCAAGCCAAAGGAGTTACATTGCTTGAATAGCCTACTCGTTTAAATTAGGCTAGCCTATGTCTTATTTTAAGAATCTGTATATAATAATCTATAGGTATAGGCTACTGTAAAAATGGTAGTTTATATATATCTTTTATATATTTTATTCTATTCTAGATTCAAAACACCCAGTTTCTTTTACTTTATTTTTTTATGTTTGGGTAACGCGAACGTTCCATTTTATAATTTTGCAAACATGACGTGAATGTTACTTTCGAATGTTCTAACGTTCCGAAACCGGAAATAAATTGTTACTTTTTGAATGTTAATTTTGAATGTTTTATGAAGGTTCTGATACTAGTAACATATAAAAACGTTCCAGAAACAATGTACACTCTAAAAAAATGCTGGGTAAAAAAACAACCCAAGTTGGGCTGAAAATGGACAAACCCAGCGACTGGGTTAAATGTTTTATTTAACACAATCTGATATAGTCTGATATTATAGTTATATATATATTTTACTTGTGATATTATATATATATATATAATATCACAAGTAAAATAGGCTATATTATATTAGATTATATATACCCTGCATTTTTACAATTTAATATAGGCTATAAATTAGTACATATGTAGCCTGCATTGTATATTAGGCTATTATATTAAATAAGATAGCCTGCCATATATACATATATATGTATGTGCTGTATAGACTACGTGGTAAAAAGGTAAAAAATGAATATGAACGAATCAACCTGCTCCTTAAGATAACCTTTATCTATCATTTTGTCTGCTCTTATTATATTCTTCTGTAGCCTATATAAATTATTTTATTTAAATATATCTAGGCTTTATTAATAATACAAACTAGCAAGTCACGTTGGTAGAGCTTTCTAATTGAATTAATTTCGACGTTACTTACTGTCAAGCACAGAAATGGGGACACGGATAATGACATTAAATTAGCATCATTTGAAACATCTGTTGCTATTTCATGTGTCTAATCTTTCCTCAATTAATGTTTCCTTATGTCCTATAATAGCAGAACATCGTTCATGTGAGTTTCCCGCGAGATATGGAATTTTAGGCCTATACTAATAAAAATGAATTATTAGGCTATTATGTTTTGAGAATTATGATTCGGAAATAATTTCTACATCTATTTCTCTTTCCATTAACTTTTTTTTTTTTTTTTTTTCCTGAGAATTAATCTTGCGGTTTATTTTTCTTTTCTCTTTTTTAATGTAACGGCGCATGGGGGAAAACATTTCTTTAAACTATTGAAATGTTTTATGCGCAAACGGAAATGACAAACCAGATTATAAAACATGTCTAGAAGAAAAACATTTACTCGTTTAGTTTATACAGCGGCGAATAAACTAACTAACTTTAATCGCATTATTGCGGCATCAGAACTTTTTAAATAATCTACCTTCATCGAAATCATTATGACATCACAGAGAATTGATCGAAATCGTTCGGCTATTGGCTATGACGTGATTAATAAACGGATAGCCTATACAAATAGATGTAGTTCAAGCAGATTATGCATTAATTGTTTTCTTAATTTTCTTGACCAGTCCTCGTCAACTATTATAGCAAAAATAATAAACATAATAATGATAATATTTAGTAAATAAATTAATTAATTAAAAAAAAAGAAAAGAAACCTCTTCTCGCTTACACATTTCACTATTAAGAAAAATAATACTTTGTAATTTCTTTTTGTACAGCCAAATAACCACAAGCTGAGTACTAACCAAGCTGCCAGACTATTGCCAAATAACAGTCTGTGAGAGGAGAGGGGGAAAAAAGATGGAGGAATTAATATGTAGTGTTAATTAACAGGAAGTCAGAGACAGTCTCAGCATCACCACTGACAAAGTTTGATCTGAGGAAGTATATTCCCACAGTATTGTGTGCAGTGTTTACAACGGCTGCTCTGTGTTGTCGGCTTTTTTGCAAACACCTGAGATCTGAGGACACAATCGTAATGTCAAATCGTGTTTGTTGTGAAATCTAGGGTCAGGTTTGACTGTCATTCTCTTGCCACGTGTCTTTTTTTCCCCTTGCATTTGGCCTGTAATGATTATGCAGTCTGTCAGGCGTTTCTATAAGATTGTAAGAAAAATACGAATATATCTCAGAGACAATATCTCAGCATTTTGGATATCTATTTTGTATACTATACTCCTAACAGTATTTGTTCATGCACCTTCGCAGTGTAAATCTCAGCAGGTGTTTTAGGTCAGTTGGCCGATATTTTCTAGCCTCCCGATGGCTCGATGGCCATCTCTCCATATCAAAGTCGTGTAGACAATCAACAACTTCCTACATAAACACATGTGAATACATGGGATGCAGACCAAATGTAAGGGCAAGAGAGGATAGGGCCACCCCGCAGTTTACATGTTACCCAACAAGCAACGCGACGGTCCCTCTCGGTTCAGGATGCGATGCGGTTCCTCCTCGTGTCAGGCGAAATGTGTTGAAGCGAAAGGCTGCCTTCCGTAGGTCTCTGAGCAGTCCTGTCTGCTGTGTGTGTTTGTTTCGATGCCGGTTTGCGAGCCCCCCGATTCTGGAGCACGGATTTGGCAGTCACAGCAAGTGATGACAGAGGCATTGGTGAGATCGCACCCGGAACCCCAGAGGACGATACCGTTTCTGAGGAAGCAGTGGAAAGGAAGGCCTTTCAGACCGTCTTATAGGCTTTGCTTCAAGCTTGTTAAAGTCATGCGTTTTGGTGGTTCATACACTCTTTAAAATAAATTTTCGCAGCGATGCCATAAAAGAATTCCATTTCCAAAAGTTCCTTCTTAAAAGAACCATTTTTTTTTCTTAGTATGAAGAACATTTAAAAATATATATATCTTTAAGGTTCAATGGATTTTCCCAGCTAACAAAAATCTGAACGTTTTGCATTAATATTTTAAAATATTGCTTCTGAAAGTTCTAGATTCAAAACACCCAGTTTCTTTTACTTTATTTTTTTATGTTTGGGTAACGCGAACGTTCCATTTTATAATTTTGCAAACACGACGTGAATGTTACTTTCGAATGTTCTAACGTTCTGAAACCGGAAATAAATTGTTACTTTTTGAATGTTAATTTTGAATGTTTTATGAAGGTTCTGATACTAGTAACATATAAAAACGTTCCAGAAACAATGTACACTCTAAAAAAAATGCTGGGTAAAAAAACAACCCAAGTTGGGCTGAAAATTGACAAACCCAGCGACTGGGTTAAATGTTTGCCCAACGTGCTGGGTAGTTTTATTTAACTCAACTATTGTTTAAAAATGACTGTATTGCTTGCTTAAATTGAACCGAAAATATGTTGGAAATTAACATTTATTAATATGTTTAATAAATGGACATTTATTAATAAGTTTAATGAATTATATACACTAAAAATACTGGGTTAAAAACAACCCAAGTTGGGTTGAAGATGGACAAAACCAGCAATTGGGTTGTTTTAACCCAGCGGTTGGGTTAAATGTTTGCTCATCGTTCTGGGTAGTTTTATTTAACCCAACTATTGTTTAAAAATGACTATATGTCTGGCTTAAAATGAACCCAAAATAGGCTGGAAATTAAAAATGAGACACATAATTACTAGACGCAACAATAATATTCAAAAGGTAATAAGCAATTTAATAAATGTTTATTGTTTAACTTATTAATAAATGTTCCTTTATGAAACATTATAATAAATCTTCATTTCCAACATATTTTGGGTTAGTTTTGAGCAAGCAATACAGTAATTTTTAAGTAATATTAAATTAAACTACCCAGTATGTTGGGCAAACATTTAACCCAACCACTGGGTTAAAACAACCCAATCGCTGGATTTGTCCATTTTCTGGAGTTTTTCCATTTTGCCATTTTTTTAGAGTGTATAATAATATTTTTGTGCTAAAATTTTGAGAACATTATTAAGATCATATAATGCTGATCGAATGTTCTGTTAATGGTAGAGCGTTTGTTTGTAACTTTGAGAGAACCTTGTCATAACATTCCCTGGGCCAAAATGTTCTTCGTGTGAACCACATAGACGCCGATAAAGAAAGTTTATTTTTAGGGTTCGATTCTCAGAAGGCCTGATCACATGCGTTGCAAGTCGCACTGCGATCAATCCATTCATCTATCCATCCATCTAAAAAAAAATTTTTTTCATACAAATTTATTCATAACACCGTTGCAAGCTGCGATTGCGACGCCGCTGACCTTTCAGAAGCAATAATGATGCACGGCGTTTCATGTTGCATTCATATATATGGCTTTTCCCTTTGCTTTAGCTGGTTAAAAAAGGGAGGAAGGGAGAGATGCAGTGCGCCTCAAGGGTTAAGGCAGCATGAGAGAATCCATTCTCGGCTTAATGACCTAGCCTAGCTGGGCGAGGACGGCAGGGAACACGCTCTTGACTTGTACCGAATTTGCCAATTAACACCTCGGATAACAGGCAGCCTCGGAACATCAGGCGCGTTGGGAGGAGAGGCTCACATGCACTTTGTTTTTCATTCTTGGCCTGCTTCCTATGGCTGGCATGCGTGCGTTTCAGCATCTTAAAGGCTTCGGGACGGCGCTTCAGTCATTCATATCGCGTCGAACACAAAGATCGATTCAAGAAACGTGTTCGTTTTGTCCCTACAGCTGGAGAGAGATTTGGCTCCGGCTGCATAGTCATATCTAAGATATTCTTCGACTTCTTCTCTTTTTCCCCTCCCTTCGTATTTCTCCGTTACTGATAGCGTTTGCTATTTTCACACTAGCCCATATGGCCGCTTGCAGCCTCAATTAGATCCACAACTCTGGTTTCCAAGACACTCTCGTCTCTCTCTCTCTCTCTCATGCCTGGCTCGCTCTCCCTCTTCCTCTCTTTTGTTGCTCCTATTGAACAAATGAAGACTAACAGACTGATATCGTCTTGATCACAAAGTTAATTATTCAAAAATCTAGATCTTGACTCTGGTCTCCTTGGTTGAAGCACCCACTCCTCTCCAGCCTATTATTTTCTCACATGTTTATCAGACGCCTAAACAACACCTTGGGCGGGTGTGAATTTTCAAGCCCCCAGTGAAATTCTCACCGGGCTCCGTCACTGTTTTTCCTCCGAGTCCATTTACAGGTAGGAGAGAGAGAAACACCGCTGCCAGGTCCTAATGACTGGAAGCCCGTCTGAAACACCTTTCGGCCCGTGTGTCGCGCGGACGTCCTCACATCAAGCTGATGGTGAAATTGAATACGCGCGTTCCACATGTCGTTTCGCGATTCATTAGCAGCTATTCTAACGGAATGCGATCATCAAAGGAAAGATACATAATTGATAGAGGTTCACACCGCAGCCAAAGGTGATGCAATCTGTCTAACAATGTTCGCAAATGTGTGCCTTATACATCTAGGAGGATAACACTCCGAAGTGCGAGTTGCGTTCGGATGAGGAACGCGGTTAACACTTTCTTTAAACGGCCGCGCGGCCCGTCACAGCGCGCGTTCCGCTCACCTCAGAGGTTGCGAGATCGTAACTCGCCTCGTCTTCAAGACGAGCGGGGAGAATGTGATCCGTGCTATGGAGGTCCACACACCCGCATTCATTTATTTATGCAGTGTGAAGAAACCATCTGGCCGTGGAGAAATTGAAAGTGGATGTAATCTGGCAGGCGGCGGAGTGTATGACTGACACCTCATGCGGTATTAGTGGGAGGACAAAATCATTAATGCTCCGTCTGAACCGGCACAGGCCATTAAATGAGTGACTAGTAAAAACCTTCGATTCCTTGAAAGTCTCCCAAACACTGATGATTCACTTACATTCACAAAATAGCTAGTAGACGGGGTCAAATTTACTCTCAGTGAGTCAGAAGTTGTGTGTGTTTTTTTTGGACATTGAATTTTCTAGCATTTTATTTGAATCCCCACAGCTGTTGTTGTTCCCCCCCCCCCCCCATCATTTTCCACTGGGTTTGCAGAGAGTTCAAAGCTGCATCACATTGTGAAAGATTCATAAAGATTCTTCAGATCAGACTGAAGTGACCAGGAATCTTGTGCGAAATAAACTTCGCTATAGGTTCTTCAGGCATTTCGGAATAATAGTATGGTGAATCACATGTGCTAATGTATTCACCTGTCTGATAACATGCTAAATGTTCAGAATAGCTCATTTTTTTGCAGTTTCGTTTCATGGTTACAATGAATGAAGTATATCTGAACAGATCAAGGAGATTTTGATATGCCTCGTGATATGAGCCCTTTTCTGATCTCATGTCAGGCCTTTCCCAGTATTGGGAAGAATTGGGAAGTCTTTCTTTGCACTGCTATAAATTAGATTCAGATGAAGTTAGTATATAAAGTGCTTGCATTAGTGCTTTTGGTAAACACTCTAAATGTGGAGAGTGAAAAATGTCTAAAAAAAAAAAAATGTTTTAAAAAACAAATGAAAAGCAAACAATTATTTTGGTGACGTTGGTGTCACTCAATAAAGCAATAAGGCATGAGATGCTGTGTTATATTAACAATACAGCCAACAATATAGCAATTACTATAAAATAAAAAAATATTAAAGGGTTGGATCACACAAAAATTTTTGGATTTTTGTCATTAATTACTCGCCCTCATGTCGTTCCACACCCATAAGACCTTCGTTCATCTTCAGAACACAAATGAAGATATTTTTGATCAAAAACAAAACAAAAATAACGACTTTATTCAACATTCTCTTCTCTTCCCTGTCATTATCCATACGCAGGTGACGCAGTAAGCACAGCGAAGGCTTCCGTGTTTACGTCCGAATGCCGACTCATTATTGGCCGACGCCGATCACGTGATCAGCACGACGCATGCGTTGTTTTGTTTTTGCACACAAAAAGTATTCTCGTCGCTTCATAACGTTAAGGTTGAACCACTGCAGTCACATCGACTGTTTTACGATGCCTTTCTGGACCTTGAAAGTGTTGATTATATTGCTGTTGATTATATTGGACGAGTCATATACCTCACGGATTTCATCAAAAATATCTTCATTTGTGTTCTGAAGATGAACAAAGTCTTACGGGTGTGGAACGACATGAGGGTATCACTTTAAGGACACAAATTGTCCTTTACATTTTACTTTATTAAGCAAATTAAATACCATATTTCTACTAGAACATTTAGTCTTTAAGTAACACTGTAGTTTCTATGGGTGCTGTGCTAAATCCAATTTGAAAGAAACATTGTTGATTTGTGCATTCATCTAATATATTTGTATAGCAAAGTAAAACAGTTTGAGCAACAGATGCACTGATTATATAGACTGAATTCATTTGACGTTTTCTTTTCCTAAGGTCTTTTAATTTAGTGCAAAACAAATTTGTTGCCTTCTCTACTCACACACTCCTCTATCTAGGGATGAGCTAGTGCAATTCTCCGCTGGCTTTTCTGTGACAACAACCTGCAAAGTGCTCCCACAACCCTAATCTGCACGTCAGGGACCCCACACCTCCTGAGCACCGACTGCTTCTCTTGTTTTCCTGCGAGTCCTGCTTTTGTTCTCTTGTCTTTGCATCCCGTAGGTCATGTCAAATTCATTGCATGTGTTTACAATGGAGCGAATGCATGTGCAAGAGGATGGAAGTGAGAGTTGTGTTCATTTCACTAGCTGTGGTGATGAACCAACTCCAGACATAAATGCCAAGTTTGGATTTAAAGCTGAGAAACAGGTGTGAGAAGTAATGAGAAATCCATTATTTCCTCTTTTTAAGGACCTTTGATTTCTGTAAACTTAAATTAGCACTTTTCCTGTTCCTCTAAGCACAGAGCTGGTAGTGTCAAGCATGTGGGTTCAATTTCCAGAGAACAAAAATACTGCAAAAATATACCTTAAAGGGACAGTTCACCCAAAAATAAAAATGGTGTCATCATTTACTCACCTTCATGTCGCTCCACACCCGTAAGACTTTCATTCATCTTCAGAACACAAATGAAAATATTTTTAATGAAATCTGAGACATCTACACAACTACCACTTTGATGCTTCAAAAAGTTCATAAAGAGATTGTAAAACTAAGTTATATGAATCGAGTGGTTTAGTCCAAATTTTCAGGGGATACCCAATCACTTTATATGATGAATAGACTAAATTTAGGCTTTTGTTCACATATAAACATTGATCAGCGAACATAAACAGAAGCTCAACCTAACCTGCTTGATATGCGAGAACAAACCTCATTGGTTCTTGCGGAAGCTCAAAATGAACCTCATTGGTTCTTGCTGAAGCTCAAACGTGCTGCGTAACACGAGAATGAACCTCATTGGTTCTTACTGAAGCTCAAAATGGACCGCACTGGTTCTTGCGGAAGCTCAAACGTGCTGCATAACAAGAATGAACCTCATTAGTTCTTACAGAAGCTCAAACGTGCTGCGTAACACGAGAATGAACCTCATTGGTTCTTGTGGAAGATCAAAATGGACCTCACTGGTTCTTGCAGAAGTTCAAACATGCTGCGTAACACAAGAATGAACCTCACTGGCTCTTGCTGAAGCTCAAAATGAACCTCATTGGTTCTTGCGGAAGCTCAAACGTGCTGCGTAACATAAGAACGAACCTCATTAGTTCTTACAGAAGCTCAAACATGCTGCGTAACACAAGAATGAACCTCATTGGTTCTTGTGGAAGATCAAAATGGACCTCACTGGTTCTTGCAGAAGTTCAAACATGCTGCGTAACACGAGAATGAACCTCATTGGTTCTTGTGGAAGATCAAAATGGACCTCACTGGTTCTTGCAGAAGTTCAAAATGGACCTCACTGGTTCTTGTGGAAGATCAAAATGGACCTCACTGGTTCTTGCAGAAGTTCAAACATGCTGCGTAACACGAGAATGAACCTCATTGGTTCTTGTGGAAGATCAAAATGAACCTCATTGGTTCTTGTGGAAGATCAAAATGGACCTCATTGGTTCTTGTGGAAGATCAAAATGGACCTCATTGGTTCTTGTGGAAGATCAAAATGAACCTCATTGGTTCTTGTGGAAGATCAAAATGAACCTCATTGGTTCTTGCGGAAGCTCAAACGTGCTGCGTAACACGAGAACGAACCTCATTGGTTCTTGCGGAAGCTCAAACGTGCTGCTTAACACGAGAACGAACCTCATTGGTTCTTGCGGAAGCTCAAACGTGCTGCGTAACACGAGAATGAACCTCATTGGTTCTTGCGGAAGCTCAAACGTGCTGCGTAACACGAGAACGAACCTCATTGGTTCTTGCGGAAGCTCAAACGTGCTGCGTAACACGAGAACGAACCTCATTGGTTCTTGTGGAAGCTCAAACGTGCTGTGTAACACAAGAAAAACTCAAGCATGCTTTGAGCTTCTGTGTACCATAACTGATATGCGAGTTGATGAATGTTTATATGTTCTTGTGGAAGATCAAAATGAACCTCATTGGTTCTTGTGGAAGATCAAAATGGACCTCATTGGTTCTTGTGGAAGATCAAAATGGACCTCATTGGTTCTTGTGGAAGATCAAAATGGACCTCATTGGTTCTTGTGGAAGATCAAAATGAACCTCATTGGTTCTTGTGGAAGATCAAAATGGACCTCATTGGTTCTTGTGGAAGATCAAAATGAACCTCATTGGTTCTTGTGGAAGCTCAAACGTGCTGCGTAACACAAGAAAAACTCAAGCATGCTTTGAGCTTCTGTGTACCATAACTGATATGCGAGTTGATGAATGTTAATATGTGAATAAAAGCCTAAATTCAATCTGTTCATCATATAAAGTGATGGTGTCTGTTCAGAAAATTTGGACTAAACCTCTCTATTAATGTGGATTCGTTTCACGATCTCTTTATGAACTTGTTGCGTAGCTGTTTATGGAGGGACAGAAATCTCTCAGATTTCATTAAAAAGATCTTCATTTGTGTTCTTAAGATGAACGAAAGTCTTACAGGTTTGGAACAACATGAGGGTGAGTAAATGATGACACAATTTTCATTTTTGGGTGAACTATCCCTTTAAATGCACTGTTAGTGTATGCAAATGGCTGTACACCATTCACTATTAAATTGAGAATGCCTTTAAAATTCCAATCAAATTCCTGAATTGAATAGGGATTATGCATAACAAACTTCCATATTCTGTAAAACAGGTTGCATTGCACATTGAACACTTTTACAGTTGCATCTTTGTTTAACAAATTCTTTAGTGAAGGCTTATTAACTTCCATAACTTTAACTGCCTCTATAAGCTGTAGCCTTTCATTGTCATATCCTTTACTACACTTTATTAAAACATGCTCCACTGTTTAAGGAAGATCACATCTGACACAACATCCAGATTCATGTTTTCCAATCACATGTAGTGTCTGCCTGGTAAAGTGCAGAGTGCCCAATTCTGAGACGAGATATTATACTCACTCCCAACTATTCCGTTAACACTTTCTCTAACAAGCGGATGTGATGAGACCTGTTTTTTTCCGTTTATTCATGTGACATTCGGCATCAATGCTGCGTTCACGCTATGTCGTAATTACCGTGATTTCAAGATGACAACATGTGACATTCTCTTCGAAGCTGTTTACGTCCGCGGACTGGGAATTATGCATTTTTATGGCAACACTATCAATGCCTAAATGAATCTGCAGCAGTCAGGTGGTACAGTCATCATGTGAAACAAATAGGAGCTCTCAGAAAATTCCCTGCTTGTAATTACAAGCTCTATACAAGAACGTGAATGCTCTTTACTAGTTGAAATCTCGTAATTGACCCTTCGCAAAGACCCCCTTAGTTACTGTTGCTTTGTCCGACAAGCCATGGCACAGAGTGAAAAATACATCGCGGGGCAAAGAAGACAGAGCAGGTTACTTATGATATTAAACAAAGTCCTAGCTTTCAAATTGTGTAGTTTTTTAAGAAATTCAAACAATAAAAAAACGTTTTGTGGCTCTTAAATGTGTCGTGACAGATTGCTGTAGTACCTCAGTTCAAGCGGCTCGTGAAGCGATCATCTCTTCCTACTAGTTAATTTATAGCATCAAATAAACATGAATGAACATCAGAAGGAATGTTGTTTCAAACGCGGAAAGACGTCAGTACACATCATTTTTCAAGTTTAAGTCCACCGAGGTTAATCTTCTAACTCCTAACGGCTTTGTCGGACAAAATGGCGGATTCTGCGTTCTGATTGGTTAGATCGCTTGTCAATCAAACTCCCGGCAGGATGCAGAATTGCATTTTGTGTTGTGGCCAGTTCATTAACTAAAAGCAGACCAACAGTTTGAAGAGTATCTTGCTAAACATGTGTGTTAAAGTCACATTTTCCATAACAACTAATAATGATAACACATCTGGTGTAATTGCACAGATATTAAGAGGAAACTTTTATCGCTCCTCAAGTACTGATACCTGTATGTACAACACGACTGTGTTCACGCATGCATTTAAGCACTTGAATGAAGTTTTTGATCTAAGTCACTTAGGATAAAAGCATCTGCCAAATGCATAAATGTTAAATGCAGTATATGGTATATAACTATTCCACACTTTAACTTAATAATGTAGCATGCATACTAGCGGCATCCAAGTGCAACGGACATAAAAGCAAAAATAAACGCAATAGAGTTGATCTTAAAATGTTTGTGCCTGCTTTATATTTTTAGGTTTGAATGATTGCAGATATCTGAACGGCACACAGACGCTGGACAGCTATCAAGCACGGCTTATGTTAGTGCCATCCAGAAATCTCAGCTCCTCAGCCATGATGGCAGAAAGAGAGAGAGAGATGTGTGCTGGCAGCCTCTTCCATCTGCATTACTAAATCATACACTGTCTCTCTGCAGGGACAAATAAAAACCTCAGTGCTGAATATTTCAGCAACGGCTTGGATTTCATCATGGTAGGCCTGACAATATTGATAGAGGAGCCAAAAAGATGCTAAACCTAAAACCAATGACATGAGACTTGTTTAGTAGCCTCAGTGTTAGTAATGCAAGAGCGGGTTTTAATCATTCATTTATTTTTACTCTTGCGTGGAAGCGCTGAAGTGATATTTCTCAAAACAGTTCAGCCAAAATCGCTTAATGTACCGACTCCATTAGAACTTGATTTGCTAGATTATGTCAGTGTTAGATATCATGTCTACTTTGGTTTTTGTAAACTTGATCATTTCTAAAAAATCTAAGAGCAAAGTTTGAAAGTCTCCTGTTAACTTGCACAAAATGTTCCAATTCAGAATGTTAATGATTGTGATTATCTATACACTAAAAAATGGTAGTTTTATTTAACCCAACTATTGTTTAAAAATGACTAAATGACTGGCTTAAAATTAACCTAGAATAGGTTGGAAATAAAAAATCAGACACATAATTACTAGAGGCAACAATAATAATCAAAAGGTGAACATTTATTAATAAGCAATTGAATAAATGCTTATTATTTAATTATTATTTATTAAACGTATTAATAAATGTTCATTTGTTAAATATTAATAAATGTATATTAATAAAACCTATTTTGGGTTCATTTTAAGCAGCAATACAGTTATTTTTGAACAATAGTTGAGTTAAAATAAAACTACCCAGCATTTAACCCAACCGCTGGGTTCATCCATTTTTAACCCAACTTGGGTCATTTTTAACCCAGCATTTTTAGAGCATACATTCTTTTTTTTGCATACTAAATTTTGATTGACCTTGACTTTTTAGCCATGTGAAGTAGTGCAACTACATTGTAAACAAAAGTTGTGATAACATTTTCATCCTGCCATTAATATGACATTTCTTATATGACAACATTTTTCCGATTCAGTAAAAATTTTTTTTTTTCCTATTTCAACTTAAAAACTTAAAGTGCCCCTATTATGGATTTGTGAAAATTACCTTTCATGTAGTGTGCACCATATATAAAGTTATTGTCTCTCAAAAGTAAGAGTCGACTCAGAGTCAATTAAACGAGTCATTTGTAAAACGAATCCCAAGCCTTTTCGTTATGACGTCACAACGAAACATTAGCATATTGCCCGCCCACTTATTGCGCGCACAGACGCCAGGGAAAATTCATTTTTTCAACAATACCACAGCAGTTCAATGTTTTGTTGTGTTCCCGTCATTTTACTGATGACTGCTTCTCAAACCTTGGGGAGTTTAACGCAGGATTCGCAAAATGCTTGGTCTTGAAATATGAATTAATGATCAGTTTATTTGGACCAGCTTGCTCCTCTGAATCTCAGCCTGTAAGTGTGATTAACAACTGATGTTTATATTTTCTAGCGATCGTTTTATAATTCGTAGTTTTGTATGTTATGTTGTGTAACGTACATCCTAGTCTGTCTCCTGCTAACCGGCTAACTCACGTTTAGTTCTGCTATTCAGATGTGGGTCCAAAATTGTCTAAAAATGTGTCGATTAATGCAGCTTGTCTGTCTTATTACTTGGAGTAATGATCAAGGATGGAGCACGACGTTTGTTTACGAAGTCTAATGCATTATCAGCTATTCACGTTTGTGCTCGGCTAACAACATACAAAACAAACTGTTTTTTTCCCCTCTGCATTTTTATTATTACAGTAGAATGGAGCTCTATCTGCATTTTAATAGGATGTTAAGATGCTAGTCCCTGCTAACTAGTTGAAGTATTCTCTCTGTAAACAGTAAACACCCATTGTAATGTCAAACAATGACAATTTTTACTTTGTTAATAGTTATGACGAAAAAGTCTGTGTACACATCTGGACTAAATGTTTATCTTATGTTAGAGGTTTTCAGCTTCTCTTGGCATTCTGATACATTTCCCACAGGTGCACCTACATAAAGTATAACAGTGACGCTGCTATCACGTCTTATAAATAAGTAAGGTGACACTTACCATATAGAAACGTCCTACTCCAGTCGTGATTGCGAATCAGTTTTTGGTTGATCGACTACTTCAGATGCTTCATCGTCGGACTTGGGCTCCAATTGATACGATAAAATCGAAAATCTTTTCTGTCCATACATTGTATACAATGTCTTGTGAATTGATAGCTGTCATTCAGTTATGGCAATGGCAGTAGACCAAGCACAAAGGATTGGGCCATCTGACCAATCAGAGCAGTGTAGGCTCACGGAAAGGAGGGGTTTAGAGAGACTTTCTTTGAGGTGAAATTAAATGTATATTATGAGAAAACAAAAGTGTTTTTTGACCATGCATGCTTGTAAACCTGTTGTAGGAACAATATTAGGAACCTTAAAAAAGGCATTATAGGGGCCCTTTATATTCAGTTGCTGCCTAAAATTTTAAAAAAAGTATAATAAACTTGGTAACTTGGTCATTTTAATTCAATTTATATTACACTTGAGTTAAATCTTTTTTTAAAAAAGTTGCTTGATTGCTGAAAATTGCTTAATTTATTTTAATGATATAAAAATATAAGTTGCCATGACTTACTGATCATATTATTTTTCACAGATATTTTTTAAAAAAGTGTTGCAGAAACATTTGTCCTTGTCTAAATGCTTTTATTTTATTTTGTCACATTCATCTTAAAAGGTAAAGTGTTAGCAGTAAAATAAAATGTGCATAAATGAGAAAAAGAGAAAAGAAGTGAAGATTAAATTGTGTATTTTTGTATCTCTTCATAACTAATTTGCCATTCATACTGAGCACATACAGGCTGACTTTTGGAGAGAAATTAAATGACTGGCATAAATCAGATTAACATACTGTTAATAACTGTAATTTAAGTTCTCTGAGACGCAGTATTGGAGCGTCTCAGATCAACATTCAGCACTGACATCTGCTAGACTTCGATCTCGCTGAGACGGAAAGTGTACGAGCTCTGAGGTTATTGATCGATCCGCCTCTGAAGGCCCTGTCATGTCACCTCTGCGTTCTGGTGATAACTCGTTGTGGTGAGATTTGGCTCCTGTAAGATGAATGTTGTCTCTATATGTCACCTGTCTGCTGCTGCAGGTGGCCTCATGCTGAAATGCAAGTCTTTGAGCCTGTTTTCACACTTGGTTCTATTGCTTGGTCCGGACCTGAATTCGATTCCACCACCTGCCCAAGCACACATTGGATTATTTGGGTCTACTTTTGCATCCTCAGGATCATGATTAGGATGCATCACATTAGAGCTTTTGGTGCAGACCTGAAACCATTTGACATTCGAGTTTAGTTCTTTAAAATGCAAAACTCATGATAGTACTCATGTTGAAGCATGTTTCAATATGTATTCTCTTTGTACATATGTGTCTAAATGCTTGTGTGCTTGTATATGTAAGTGCACCATTGATTTTCTGCATGTCTAAGCATGTTGGCATGTAATTGGGAAGTAACTAAGCACATACTAAAGTCCTTTTAAGGGTCATTTCACTCAGCGGCCATCTTTGAAACACCTCTTTATCAGCTTTTTCAGTCATGCAAGTACAGCTCCTATCTCTTTGAATGGGGATATATCAAATTCTCCAAAGCTGTTCACCAAGCTTATGATTACATTTCATATTTGAAATCACCAATAAAATCTGACAACAACTGTCTCATAGATTTTTCTTTTGCTCAAATAGCGTTAAAAAGCTTATTTTTCAGGCTGGACCAGCCAATGCGCATGTGCGGTCATGAGGAGCGTCTAACGGCAGTTGCAATGACACGATGACTTTACCAATTAGCGACTGGCTCTTTTATTTAGAAGGCAGGACTTCTGCCATATTGCGTGTTGCACTTTCTCCCATTTATAGTAATATGAGTGTACCGTCATTGTATATCTAAAGTCTTTGGCACATACAGACACCACTGAAACTTTATTTTGTGGATAATTTAAGACGGGTTCACGCTGTATGATTTTGGCCACAATTTGGCTGTCTAAGACAAATTTTGCAAATCCTAAAAGATTCCTCTGAAGCCTTTGATTGTTAGTTTGACATGTTGGCCGCCAGCCGATTAATAACCGCTGCGATCAAATTTTATCTCAGATGAAATTCTGCAAGTTTTGAGGTGCAGTCCTGCAGTGTTGCTTCTCTTACAACAAGCGACAAATTAAACACCAATAGGAGCGCAGAACCTGATGATGCAATTAGTGCGACAACAACAAACCACTGCTTTCTCACGCCGTGATTTTTCCCCCCAAACCAGTTCAGCGGAAATCCCGCCCTGCAACCAATTTCATTGGATGAGGGTACAGTGACGGGTAGGTTTAGGGATCAGTATTTGGTGTAAGCAATCATTACTGTGATTGACATGACCAATGAAATCTTCAGAATTGGCTCGAGGTCGGGATTTCCACTGAACTGGTTTGGGGGGAAAAAATCACGCTCTCGGGAAGCCATCTTCTGAAAACACAGCCTGCGGTGGACATCAAACCCGGCCCACATCCAAGTGTGATGTCAGAAGCCAGGCCCATGATTCCCTGCAGCTGATTCTTAAGATTTTATTGGTCATGTCAATCACAGTACTGATTGCCTACACCCAACACTGATCCGTAAACCTACCCGTCTCTGTAACCAATGAAATTACCTGCAGGGCGGGATTTCTAAAGTGGTTTAGTGGGGAGTCACGAGGTGACGTATTGGGCACGGGCGTGGTTTCTGACATCACACTTGGATGTGGGCGGGGTTGGATGTCCATCACAGGCAAGCTCTACTTTGTTGCTTTCTCCACACACATCTGCTATGTTTGAAATCGCCCCCTATACCCTCATTCACTGACTATCTTCTGGTCAGACGCGGGAATTTATTTGATGCGTGGCGCGACTCTCATAGTGCGTTATGGGTATTCGCTAGCCGTTGAATATACATGGGTTGTGCACTCATTATTGCCGTGCATTGTGGGACTGAATGAGTGTACTCTGTAATGTCCACTATGGTATGGGACACCACTACAAATGGCTAATGTAATGATAATGTAATTCTGTAGCTCAAACAGTAGATCATGGCATTGCATGGCGAGGTCATGGGTTTGATTCCCAGAGATGCATGAACTGTTAAAACATATACCTTGAATGCAATGTAAGTCGCTTGCAAATGCATAATTGGAACTGTGCACATACATGCATTTGTGCTAAATTT
Source organism: Elopichthys bambusa (assembly GCA_037101425.1). Classification (NCBI taxonomy): domain Eukaryota; kingdom Metazoa; phylum Chordata; class Actinopteri; order Cypriniformes; family Xenocyprididae; genus Elopichthys; species Elopichthys bambusa. The sequence continues at coordinate 3,191,923 of CM074438.1, forward strand.
ACATGCATGTACATGCTTGCACCATTGATTATCTGCGTTTTAGCATGTCTAGTGTGTTACCCTGTCTGTAAATGTGTGCTCGTGCATATATGCGCAGGAACAGAGAGAAGTCTAATCTGTTCAAGCACCTCAACAGTTCAACTGTGCCCTTCAACAGTTGTCATTTGCTTCTTCAAATACCTTTGTCATTGAAGAGAGATTAAAAAAAGCCTCAAATGAATGTGAACAAAGGCACAGCAGCGGAGCAACACAGTGCAAATTGCCTGATGATGAGGTGGCTAATCCCACTGCTAGTTTAATTGATACTTAAAGGCCTGCTATCTGCTCTGAAGTGCTGAGAGGCTACAAACCGCCTCGGCCAAGGTGTGGTAACAGGGTGAGTAACTGCAAGCGAGTTCTCTGTCTGCTAATGCTCTCTTGCCTTCTTCTGCAGTCTCAACTCGCTCCTGCACGTTTGCACTTGTGCATTTTAGGTGCCACTTTAATCACTGTCTATTGTTTTGGGGTTTCTCTTCGCACCCCTGTGATATCTCAGACCTTGTCTGCCCGCTTTATACCAGTTGTCTCCGACGGTGTCTTCTCATTCGCAGGGTGGCATGAGTCCAGAGTGTTGTTGTGTGTTGACAGGCGGAGCTGGGCACTGTTACTTGTAGAAATGTGCATGCACAAATGAGCAGAACGGTTTAGACAGTGACAAAATAATTCTGGAAGCAATGCGGGTTGCTCAAGGTAAGTTTTTTAAATCTTCTATCATGTTTAAAGATGAAGTATGCAATGCCAATTGCAGCACCAAACAGAATGACAAAAAATTCAAGCTAATATTACAACATTTGACTAATGTCAGTTTGCTCAAATAAACCCCAAATTACTGTAATTCCGCTTGGTGCCACTAGGGGTGCAAAAATCGCATACACGCTAAACTAACTGAAACTATTTGTCTTGTGCATAATGTGGACAAAATGCATCATCCAGAGCAATGATGTACTTTTGGCTGCAAAATATTCATCACGACTGCTCATATGGCATTTGGTCGCCAGAGCAGAAGTTGCATCCAATTTGACAAGTGTTTGTTTGTATTTGAACTAGTTGCAATGCATTCTTCAGTATTTGAAATAGTTGCACGGTTACACAGCATGCCAAGCATTTGCTGCATGTGTGCATGCAGTATAGCCATACATGTTTGGCTAATGTCAGATTGCTTGAATAAACCCAAACAGACTGTAATTCCGCTTGGTGCCACTATTTGCTCAATAATTGCATGCTTGTTCAACCAACTCACATTGGACAAAATGCATCACCAGAGCAATTATAGACATGACGTCCTCATATGGCATTCAGACACCAGAGCAGAAGTTGCATCCAATTTCACAAGTGTTTGTTTGTATTTGCACTAGATGCAATGCATGAAATGCATGAACTGATCAAGTATATACCCTGAATGTAGTAATTTTTGCAAATGCATACATGTAAATGTACGTAAACATGCATGTGTGCATTTGCTCCATATAAGCATACAGTAAAGTATATTCAGTATATACATGCGTGCATAGCCAAACATATTGTAATAATGCTTGGCTAATGTCAGATTGCTCAAATAAAACCAAACAGACTGCAATTCCGCTTGGTGACACTAGTTGCACAATAATTGCATGCTTGTTCAACCAACTCAAACTATTTGTCTTTCTGCATAATGTGGAAAAAAAGCATCACCAGAGCAATTATATACTTTTGGCTGCAAAATAATCATCACAACGTCCTCCTCATGTGGTGTACGGTCACTGGAGCAGAAGTTGGATCCAATTTGACAAGTTTTTGTTTGAATTTGAACTAGTTGCAATGCATGAAATTCATGAACTGATCAATATACCCTGAATGCAATGCATTCTTGCAAATGCATACATGTAAATGTACGTAAACATGCATGTGTGCATTTGCTCCATATGTGCATGCAGTATAGCCAAACATGTTTGGCTAATGTCAGATTTCTCAAATAAACACAGACTGCAATTCCGCTTGGTGCCACTAGTTGCGCAATAATTGCATGCTTGTTCAACCAACTCAAACTATTTGTCTTTGTGCATAATGTCGACAGAAGTTGCATTCCAATTTCACAAGTGTTTGTTTGTATTTGAACTAGTTTCAATGCATGAAATGCATGAACTGATCAAGTATATACCCTGAATGCAGTGCATTCTTGCAACATGTAAATGTACGTAAACAAGCATGTGTGCATTTGCTCCATATGTGCATACAGTAAAGTATATACAGTATGCACGTGTGCATGTAATATAGCCAAACATACTGTAATAATGCTTGGCTAATGTCAGATTGCTCAAATAAAACCAAACAGACTGCAATTCCACTTGGTGCCACTAGTGTATGCAATAATTGCATGCTTGTTCAACGAACTCAAACTATTTGTCTTTGTGCATAATGTGGACAAAATGCATCGACAAAGCAATTATATACTTCTGGCTGCAAAATAATCATCATAACGTCTTCATATAGCGTTCGGTCGCCGGAGCAGAAGTTGCATCCAAAGTGTTTGTTTGAAGGTAAGTCTCTGAAATAAGCACTCAATTCTTCCTTCCCCTTCCCCCACTCTCTCAACTTCAAGAAGACTTTCTCCCGCTAGAATTCTGGAATGATCATTAACCTTTCCTTTGGTCCCCCCTCCCTCCTCCTTGCCAGGCTGTATCTCCTGTTCTGTTTGGTTCCTGGCCCCATATGCCACTTTCCTATTTCCTGGCTGTAGACAGCAGGGAGTAGCTCTATTATCACCTCCACTGAGCTGTCTTTGAATGTGAGAGGCAATTCCATTTCACTTTGCCACGGGGAGGAGGAGGCAGGCGTACTACCCAGCTCACAGAAATTGGCTAAGGGTTCATTTTTATAGACAGAGCGCAAGGACACCGCTTTTCCTCTGGTGTTATAGAGGATTTTGAATGTACTACACTAATGCCATGATTGTTATTGTGAAAATTGCTCAATATGGGTTTTGACAAGTGCACAGATCGAGACTGTTTGTTTGTTTCAGAGAGGTGTCATTGCATTTAAATATTGCACATCCAGACGTTTATTCATATATTTACGTTTCTAGCATTGCTATATGATTGATGCGCAGACCGTTTTTTAAATTTTATCTTTGGTTTGTTTGAATCAAAACATGCTTTATGTAGGTACTTGAACTAGGTACACAGTCTAGATTTCGTGCATTGCAGAGGATTTCGAATGCATTACACTAATGCCATGATTGCTATTGTGAAAATTGCTCAAGATTAGTTATGACAGGTGCACGGATCATGACATTTTTGTTTGCTTCAGAGAAGTGTCACTGCATTTAAATATATTGCACATCCAGCCATTTATTCATTTATTTATGTTTCTAGCATTACTTGATTGATACCTGCACCATTTTAAAATTTTTAATTTGGCTTGTTTGATTATTCCCCAAAACATGCTTTAAGCAAGTATTTGAAGTAGTTAGGCCTACAGAGGCCATTAGCCCAAACTATCTTCTTGTACTGTGAATTTTCTCTTTCATAGCAACAGTTTGAAGTTAATCTAGTTAGTTAATCTGACTAATAGCTGCCTAAATAATAACACAGGCATTTAAAGGGAAAAACTATCACCGTGTCCTAACCAGACGCGATGCGATAAGATTCCAGCGACAAACAATCTGTCTTTCCACGCCAGACGCGCCGCGACTGTGAGATGCGATAAAGTCGATCAAAAGCCAATCAGAAGAGAGTGTGGGCGGGCTCTCTCGACCAGCTTCCGCCCGGTACTCGCAATGAAGTGTAATCAAATTCATGAATATTACACCATTTTAACATTGTTAAAAATACATACTGAGTTACTGAAACAATCTTTGTCATACAATACACTTGTATGTTCACAAAGAGTTGAACGTTCTTGTTTCCTTTCAGTTATTAATCTGAGGTGAATTGTCCATTGTTGTTTTCCGTTCGGCTATAAAAGACACACAAAATGATATTCAAACTCACATTAGACGATTTAACATTACATAAAGCACATAAACATTACCTGAGATTATCATTGCCATACTTTGTGTTGTTGTTCCAGCCACGACATCGCAGAAAAATAGAAACCGTTTCTAGAATCGTCGCGTGTCGCCGACGCGGCTAATTAGGACAAAAATGATCTCTTCTCGCTGCATCGTGTCGCGTCTAGTTAGGACACGGTGTATCATGCATTTGAGCACTGAAGCTAACCACAGTAATGCAAGAATGCATATTAAGTTTGCACAACAAGATTGCATGTTTGTAATGCATTGGCTAAACATTTGCATAAAGTATGTTTCTGGCCCAAGTCTCTGAGATTCTTTCAACCTGGTGCTTTGCAGTGGTGTTTTCAGTGTATTTTTCTGTGATGCGACAATGCTATTGGACTTAAGTATGCATAATGTATACTGAACTTCAATTCTGCAGAGACGGTGAATGCATAATCTTTGGCAGCCATTTCGTTAACATGTTTTGCCACATATTTTTTATATTATGTGCAGTTCTGACAACCGAAAATCAAACCTGCACTGCTCAGGGCTATATATATTGGGATCTGTTGCTTACTGGGAAAAAAATCAGCACAACACGTGGGCTAGAAAGGTTTTTCTATCGTTTAGGGTCTGGGCAAATATGTTGAAATTCTCTAAGGAGGCTGATGAAAAATGCACCCACTTCGAGCCATCACTAGTCTTAAGCTAAAATTGATGTTTTATAAATAATTTCGACCCCGCAAACATCAAAGGCCACAATCACAGCGACTCAGTGATATTCATTTGGCATAAGTCAGTTTCATTTTTCTGTGCTTTTCATCAGAAATGGCTTAAAAAGTAGCCTTGCTCTAAATTTTTCATGACCTGGGGCTTGCAGGGGACAGTGGCTGATGTTCTTCACTTGTAGACGTCTGACAGCGCTCGGCAGCATCAACAACAAAATGGTCACAAACCCCCGTTGCACTTCCTGGGTCATGCGGCCTGATAAATATTTCAAGGGACTAGCGACACACTGAGTGGCTGATAACAGGTCAGTTGCAGGTGATAAAAGTCGGTTTTAGTTGGGACATTAGGCCTTTTCTTCGGTGTGCGATATTATATCTTCACCATCGTTTAGCCCTGTATTACACATCAGTGATTTAGCTTCGCATCGCCCGTACAGTGATAGATATCAAACTGCTGATCCGAAACAGTAGCTAGTGAGCTGTATATAGGCTGCAACTCTTCACATGAAGCACATGAGAGACTCGAATCGCAATTTAGGCACACAATTTAAGTGTGTTTTTGTTTTAAAAAGGCGTTTTAAAATGAAAACGATCCTTGTCTACACTGGCGTTTCCATAGCATTTCAGAAACGATCTCTGTCTACATTGCACGGCCGAAAACGCATGTCACATGACCGTTCATGCACAATGGGCAGTAGTTATTTCAGTAGATTGTAGATTGGCATTAGCATGATGTTAAGCTAATGACGTAATAATCCAATAAACAGTACACTCTAAGAAAAGCCTGCAAAAATAGGGTCCAATGTACCGTTATTTGTAGAAATACAGAATATAAATATCGCACTATTTATTATAAATTATTTATCCGTGCACATTATTAATTTTTTTAAATTCATGTGTCCTTATACTCTTAAATCAGAATAACTTCCCGTCCTTCTTGCAGCAACACATCTTCTCTGATGATGAGGGCGGGGCAACCTGTCACTCACATGAGATCCACCAATAGCAAACCACAACCATCCAATCAATTCCACATGGACAAAATCAAGCCCCGCCCTACATTTTTTCTTGTTCGAGGAGCCATTTTTCTCTGATCTTGTTTGAGAAGCCATTTTATTCTCATATATATACGTCACAATTGGGAAGAAAAGACAATCACAACTGCTGTTTAATGCCGACTTTAAAGGAAATGTCTGTAAACTTAACAGAAAAGGTTCTGGCAGAAAATTACCAGTACATTTCGGTCTTCCTACAGAAACAGTGTAAAATACATAACACAAAAGTTTAGTAAAATACTATATAAATATACAGTATTTTAAATAGCATATGAGTACAGTGCTTTTAATTGGATTTGAAATTATTTTTTTCACAGATAAACATTCTCTACGATGGAAATGGAGGATGCACAGGATCAATACAGCCTCTAGAGGACAAACCTTTTGGGTTTGTACTGTAAAACATATTTTTGTCTTGTTTTTAAGCATTAAAAACTAATAACATTTGAGGTTTAAGCTTTAAAAAAAACTATTTGCCAATGTAGTATGAAATATAAACAAGATAGCCAAATATCGTATACAATTTTATCCAAAGTAAACTGATCTTGCTTTATGGATGCTTCAATATTTTTACAGTCTTAAAATGCTGCCTATTTAGGTGCTCACTAGGTTTTAGAACAGAGCCAGGGTGAAATCTATTCACTATTAAAACAGAGTAAATGCATAAAGAAGATTATTCATGTGGAAATGCCATTACCTGAGATGTTTGCAGCTGGGAAAAGTCAGGGTGATCGTTGTTGTTTTTTCTCTTTATGGTGCTTCACCTCTGGAGTGATTGCCAGAAGGAAGCTAAAAGTAGAACAAGACATATTTTATGAGAATTCTTAATTAAAATGCTAATTAATTTGGTGTCCATTGGTCTGTTATTGCTGCTTATATGGACGCCATAATTAGACTAGGTTCAAGTTCAGCAAAGCTATACTGTCGCAAAGTGAACCAAACAGACCCTTTCCTACCTGAAAGGCCAGTGTCCTCATTAGCCTTGCTTTTGTGGTGTCAGGTGTGGAAAATAAAGCCAATAAATTGCTCTAAATTACTCTCTCTAGTGCACCTTTGTATGAAACAACTTTTATTGATTTACTTTTATTAGGTGCATATCTTCAATTAACACCTCTTAAAAACTTAGGGAACTTATTGCGTACAAAACTCATCATTCGCGTTTGTAAATAATAGAATGTCGTGTGCATAATACTACTAATAATATCATAGACTGACTTGAGTCAACCATGAAACGAGGGCACGGATAATTGGCCCATACTCTGATGTGGGCACCTGAAATGTCAGGCTTCAATTTTGCATCAATTCAAGAGAGAAAGTGTATTTAGAGGGTCAGCGCATATGCAGGTAAATCTGGCTCCTTTACTAGGCTGACAAGGAGAACATCGGTGACACCTGAGCAGGAGACCTAAAAGGACATCAATAATGAGAGGTGTGGGAGTGCATCTCAGGGGACGACATGGGCCCGGAGTCGTCTGCACAGAGGCTAATAAGGGTTTAAAAGCCACAACTGTCCACAGCCCACGCCAGCCCACCAGCCGTCTTTCTTTTCCAAAGAGCTGCCTGATGCTTTCTGACAGGCCTCAGCTGCAACCGCGGGGGACCACGGCGGTCAGTGGTTATGTCAGCATCAAACAATGCAGCCTGCGCCTATTAGAGAGCCGAGGCGTTGATTAGAACGCTATCCCTCTGAATATCCTCCCAATTCGACAAAGAAAGACGTCATATTTCGGCTTGACTTCTTCGTATGAATTTCATCTGGCATCTGGCAAACAACTTATAAATAACTCAAGGGCCATCTTAAATGCATTCCCATGAAATTTTTAGTGACACTGTAATGTAAGCCACTACCTGTCATGAATCGCAAATAACCTCGGCCTCTCGGCGTGTTTACTCTGTTGTCCATCAGCTCGCCGTCTTCCTCTTATATTCACCCAAGAAAGCAATCTCTTCTGACTGGGGCGGCCTTCCCTTGTCCCCGTATCCAGGCTGGCAATAATTTCGTTGTCATTTGCTGTGCGGTGACCACATCATTGATGTGACAGTGCCGGGCATTAGGTAAAGTCCCCAGACTAGTGCTCACTTACAGAAGCTGCCTCGATCTGTCATTGACAGTGATTAGATTAGACCTGGCTGGCAAACACGTTCCTTAGCGACAGGACTTCTTGATTTGTGTGGTCCTTAACCAACCTCTGAAAACTTTAATACGCAATTTGTTTTAACATATATGCAATTTATCTAAACTGATATAGATTGCATTTAAGGTGTAGACTAGAGTTTATCAGTTCATGCATTCGCTGGGAATCGAACCCATGACCTTGTGCAGCTCTACTGTTTCAGCTACAAAAAAATGCCTTAATTTGTCAAATGATTTTTTGGGTAATAATATTTCGTCCATGGCATTGTTTTGATTAAGGTCACATCGGATGCATTGTGTTTTAATCTGCTGCTTGGCTTCTTCATCTAGGCAGTTGTTGGCTTTGCACGACTAATGAAAGCCGTGGTGAAGAATCTGTGACCCGACCTCCAGATTGATGTCATTTGTTCAAGCTGTTTTTGCAGGTGTTCCTTAATGTCAGGACTTCTTGATTTGTGCGGTCCTTAACCAACCACTGAAAACTTTAATATGCAATTTTTTTTTTTTTTAACATTTATGTATTAGAGACACTTGTATCCAAATCGACTTATATTGCATTTAAGGTGTACAGTTTATCAGTTCATGCATTCCCTGGGAATCGAACCCATGACCTTGGTGCAGCTCTACTGTTTCAGCTACGAAAATGCCTTGATTTGCTGAATGATTTTTTTAGGTAATATTTTGTCCGTGGCATTGTTTGATTGTGTTTAAATCTGCAGTTTGGCCTCTTCATCTAGGCAGTTATTGGCATTACTCAACTAACGAATGCCGTGGTGAAGAATCTGCAATCCGATCTTCAGATATGTCATTTATACAAGCTGTTTTCGCAGGTGTTCCTTAGCAACTGGATTTCTTGAATTGTGCGGTCCTTAACCAACCTCTGAAAACTTTAATGTGATTTTTTTTTTTAAATGTATGTATTAGAGAAACTTTTATCCAAACTTATATAGATTGCATTTAAGGTGTAAGGTTTATCAGTTCATGCATTCGCTGGGAATCGAACCCATGACCTTGGTGCAGCTCTACTGTTTCAGCTACAAAAATGCCTTAATTTGCTGAATGATTTTTAGGTAATAATATTCTGTCCATGGCATTGTTTTAAGGTCACACCGGATGCATTGTGTTTCAATCTGCTGTTTGGCCTCTTCATCTAGGCAGTTGTTGGCTTTGCATGACTAATGAAAGCCGTGGTGAAGAATCTGAGATTTATGTCATTAATACAAGCTTTTTTCGCAGGTATTCCTTAGAGACTGGACTTCTTGATTTGTGCGGTCCTTAACCAACCTCTTAAAACTTTAATATGTGATTTTTTTTTTTACATTTATATACTTGAAACACTTTTATCCAAATCGACTTAGATTGCATTTAAGATGTACAGTTTATCAGTTCATGCATTTGCTGGGAATTGAACCCATGACCTTGGTGCAGCTCTACTGTTTCAGCTACAAAAAAATGCCTTCATTTTTCAAATGATTTTCAGGTAATAATATTTCGTCCTTGGCATTGTCTTGATTTAGGTCACATCGGATGCATTGTGTTTCAGTCTGTTGTTTGGCTTGCACATATAGGCGGTTGTTGGTATTGCATAACTAATAAATGCCATAGTGAAGGATCTGCAAGAACTTTCAAATGTGATTTTCTAGGTAATAATGTTTCGTCCTTGGCATTGTCTTCATTGTGTTTCAATCTGATGTTTGGCTTGTTGTTGGCATTGCACGACTAATAAAGAATCTGTAGTCTGACCTCCAGGTTGATGTCATCTACACAAGCTGTTTTCACAGGTGAGGCATTATTAGAGGTTCTTTCAATATCATCACCTTCAGGTCATTCGTCAAGTCACCTTCATTTATATAGCGCTTTACAGATTGTCAAACAGTAATATAACAGAATCTCAAATTCTGCTGTAAAGCAGCTCTAGTGTCATTATTCAGCTCAAGTCAGTTCAGCATATAATTCATAATGGAAAAGCATTTCGTTAAATATTTTTTAGAGACGCGTATGTGCAACGCAAACACAGCAGCTGCTTGTGTGGGTCAGTGCAGTATGTTTGTACCCACCTGATGATGGAAAAGCTCTCCATCCAACACAATGACCCCCTCAGGGAGCGGCTGGCCTTACCGTTCCTAATCATGGCGGCCCCTCGGCGATTGTGGCCACTGACTGCGCTAATAAGTGCAAAGTACAGGGGGCTAATACACAACAAAAGGAGAGCACAAAAAACAAGTAGGGGGAGAAAAACAAACTCTTCGGGTAGGCGCATGCACGGTTAATTCAACAATAAGGCCTCAGAGCAAAGCCTGTCGGTAGCCTATTAAAGAGGAGGAGAAAGGGAGGAAAGGCAAATAATCCGGTAATGAGGATGAGAAGATGGCCGCTCGCCCTGCTGGAAGGGTGCAGGCAAGCCCGTGCATGCATGTTTCAAGAGAATAGATTACTGGACCCCATTGCCCTGTTATAATGACCCTTCTTGTTAGCCTTGGAGATGAAAGCCTCTTCATTAGGACTCACAACAACTCACCTCTGCCTGCATCCCCTTTCCGGAAGACAGGAGCTGTTTTGCACCCCTAAACACACGTTATCTTTGGCTTGCGAATCAGTTGGGAGATTATGAGGTGCGCTGAGGTCTCACCTGTGTGGCTAAATATCATATGCAAGCTAAGTAGATTTCCTCAATATTAGAGATGAAGGGAGATACTGCAAGGATCTAGTTGTTGAATTTATCTCTTTATGGTTTGGGTCCTCAGAGATTTGTGTGTAAAAATAATTTAAAATTTTTAAATTAACCTCTTCAAATTATTTTATTATGTTCCTCTGACTAACTCAAAACCCGTTTGACAGATGTTATTGAAGCTTAAACCCTCTGTAATCAAGTAATAATGCACTTTTCAGAAGACTTCTTGTTCCCAACTAAAGGTTCCAAAAGAGGATTTTTGAAGTGATGCCATAGAAGAACCATTTTTGGTTCCCCAGAGAACCTTTTACTTAACAGTTCTTTAAAGAACCAGTGTGAAGAACATTTTTATAATATAAAGAACCTTTCTACACTATAAAGAACCTTTTGTCCAGTGGAAAGGTTCCATGGATGTTAAAGGTTATTCATGGAACCATCAATGCCAATAAAGAACCTTTATATATATATATATTGTGTGTATATGTGACCCTGGACCACAAAACCAGTCATAAGTCGCACTGGGATATATTTATACCAATAGTCAAAATTATTGATTTTTCTTTTATGCCAAAAATCATTAGGATATTAAGTAAAGATTATGTTCCATTAAGATATTTTGTACATTTCCTACCGTAAATATATCCCAAAAATTTTTTTTGAGTGGATATGCATTGGTAAGAACTTCATTTGGACAACTTTAAAAGCGATTTTCTCATTATTTTGCACCCTCAGAATCCAGATATTCGAATAGTTGTATCTCAGCCAAATATTGTCCTAACAAACCATACATCAATGGAAAGATTATTTATTCAGCTTTTATATGATTTACCCTTATGACTGGTTTTGTGGTCCAGGGTCACGTGTGTGTGGGTGTATAAAACTTGTTTTATGTATGCATATGGTGGAAAAAATATGCATATGAAAAAAATATATAAATTATATATATATATATATATATATATATATACAGTCAAACCAAAAATTGTTCAGACATTTTTTATATTTTTGATATATTTTTACTAGTGTGTGCAGGACACTATAGTTCATTTATGTAAGTGAGGATAGCAAGATAAAGTAAACTGTGACATATTATACCCAAAAATTCTTCATACAGTGGACTACAGTAAAATTGATAAAACATTGGAACCAAAAATTATTCAGACACATTGACCTGACCATGTTTTGCCTAAGTGTTATCTGACATAATTAAGATTAATTTTTCTGACACAGTTTAACTCTGAGATCTTGTCATATTTTATTACCATTTTTTAAACTATAGTGAATAAACTGTAATAATGAATAAAATGTTAAAGGTGTCTGAATACATTTTGGTTTGACTGTATATATATCGTCATGTTTAATGTTTCTAGACCCCTGAACAGAAGTAGCTAGTGGGTTGCAGAGGAAAAAACAAAACAAAAAGAAAAAAAAAACATGCTTAATGCAAATAATAACATGCAAGGAATTGTGCATAGTTAGGTTGGCAAAATGAATAGGCTTATCATCTTTTCTAAGAGAGGAGAAAATGTTTCCCATTTCTTTTGTTGTTTACATCACCCAATCAAACTGGTATTCTGGCGCAAATTCATCGGTCACTAATACTAAAACAATATTTGGCCCAGTGTTTGTTTCTATGTGTTATGCTGTTAAATCACACTTGGGGTGTTATGCATTTACAAAAATTGTCAATTTTCCTATTCAGTCTCTGTCAGATTGTTGCAGATTGTTGGGCTTGTGCAGTTCAAGGTAATATTAATCAATTTCAGTAATTGATTTAAAAAACGAAAAAGAAAAATCTGAATCAAATCCAGTTGAGAACCACTGCTCAAATAATTGTTTTCAATTATATATTTAATATATTTAAAACTAATCGAGTTTTGAACCTGATACCGCAATGTTAAGTGTATTTTTGCCTTATTTAAAGGGCCAGAACATGAAGCACTCATCAAAGTCTTCTAATCGCTCGCGGGGAGAGTCAGTTGTGCCAGAGAGACAGGTGAGATGAACTGATAAGAAGAACCTATTTCAGGCTGGTGAGGGGGAGGACGATGTGACTCCTATATCAGATGACCGCTGGGATGCTGACATACGTGTTACTCTAGAATAGGCACAAGTAAGGGGTGATTAGGTAAAACTTTGAAAACTAACTGTAAGCTATATGATTTCTGAGAAAAACAAATGAACACCACTAGCCGTCGCGTTTTTTGAAATGCATGCAATGACTAAAAAATGCAATAAACAATCGCAAAATCATTTCCCCTGTTACTTACTCTGCAATGCATTAGTTTCCCCTCCTCGAATATAGACGTTTTCTTTACACGTTTCGGTCATAAAAACTGGATATTTGAGGAAACACACTCGGTTGGCTCAAATCCACCAAGCAGTCAGGACACCTAAAGACCATCTCTCTCTCTCTCTCTCTCTCTCTCTCTGTCTTTCGCGGCCAATATGAGAAATCCTCTTAATACATAAAGTATATATTATGGGGGGGAAATGCATTGCCATTTAATTGTAATATTATCCAGATTTGAGTTAATTATAAGATGCGAATTAGAGCTGTTAATGCTTTGCTTTGGAAAATATATATATATATATTTGTTATTATTATAATTACAAATTCTTTCAAGATATATCATAAAAAGAAATTGATAAACACAAAGTATTTTTTTTTCTTCCCTAAAATGTGGTTGGTTGGTTTGACTCATGCCTGATTTTATTGTTTCGGGCATGTTTTGAAGCGTTGAATGCATAACTTGAAGTAGTCCATCCACATCAAATATTTATATGCCTTGGGAGCAGTAAACAGATCTTCAAGAGAAGCCAATATTTCACGCTATAACGCAAACATTTTAGGTAGGGCGCGAGGCGTGTCATTTCAAGCGTTTTAAATAATGAATAATGAAGTTTTCGTGGACTTCTGCTGTAGCTGAAATATCTCCAGCACACAATGACCTCGAATGGAAGACAATAGGGTTTATTTGCACTACTTAGTGGGCTACTGAAGAATCACACGAGCCCCAATTTTCACAGACTACAGTATACAAACATGGATGACCAGCAGAAGTGAATACACTGTGGCGTGTAAGCCTCCTTGATTACACTAATTAAGTTCTGTCTAATTAAATTACCGTCACGCGTTAACCAATAGCAAAAGTTGATTCATTAACCATGCAGACCGAGGACTGAAAAGCAAAGCCTTTCCTGATTGCAGGCTAGTGTCAATTGGCTAATTTGCCGTCTTGCACAAAGTAGCTCGAACCGCAGGAAGGCGTTAGTTTTCTCTCGCGCTCGCGTTAATTGCTATTTGTCATCGAGCGATGCAGCTCGAGCGTTGCATCACGCCAGCTCTCGCGCGCTCCAAGAAATGTATGATTGTGGGCAGTGGCTACCCAAACTCACAAGCATCTGAGCTCGCCTTGCAGGACTACCCTATTATATCTGTCGGCGACAACCTGGAGAGAAGTTCACCTCTGAAAAAAAACTCCGCTGGGATGACGAATCAGTCAGAGGCAGACAATTTCGCCGACTCGAAGGACTCATCAGGGGACGTCCAGCGAGGCAAACTCTCTCCTGATCTTGACGGAGTCGCCGACAGTCGTCACACTTTCGATGGATCTGCAGGAGAAAGGTATCTCCTGTCTCAGTCCAGTCAAGTTCAGCCGAGTCCCACCACCATGTTTCCCTACCCGAGTCAGCATGGACCGACGCACCCAGCTTTCTCCATCGGCAGCCCGAGCCGCTACATGGCTCACCATCCGGTGATCACGAACGGAGCCTACAACAGTCTGCTGAGCAACTCTTCTCCGCAAGGCTACCCGACCGCGGGCTACCCGTACGCGCAGCAATATGGACACGCGTACCAAGGCACGGCTTTCTACCAGTTTTCCTCCGCTCAGGCCGGGCTCGTGCCCGGTAAAGCGCAGGTTTACCTCTGCAACAGGGCCCTGTGGCTTAAATTTCACAGACATCAAACGGAGATGATTATTACCAAGCAGGGACGGTAGGTGTTTTGCAATTACGGGTCCGTTCTTGAAGCGTTCCGCAAACGATTTTCCCCACAAACTGAGGTTTTCGTTTCGCAAATATCTATAGAATAAATTAAGATAATGAGATGTGGGGAAATAAGAGCACAGCATATTTATTTTCCATCCGAAAAATAAGCTTAAGCTTTTTTTTTTTTTTTTTTTTCTCCTCGTTCAGTCTGCATTATCCAAAAATCATTTGATTAAGGTCAACCTATTATCATCTTAAAGTATTATTTGTAGTATATATTTAGTTTTTCTAAACATTTAAACTAATTTAATATTCATGCTATATCCTTTGTCTTCTTTAATCCAAAGTATTTTCTTTTTTCGATTTGCTTTTCCAATATTTTTTTTTTAATTCTTTAATCCAAAGTCCATGTATATGTTTTCATAGATTGCAAACGTTGGGTTTGCAACCTGTAGGCTACATAACTGTGCATTGAAACTTGAAATTTTATGTACCCTCAGACGTATGTTCCCGTTTTTGAGTTTCAATATATCTGGTCTTGACCCAACGGCGCATTACAATATCTTTGTGGACGTGATTCTCGCGGATCCGAACCACTGGCGCTTCCAAGGAGGAAAATGGGTCCCGTGCGGCAAAGCGGACACGAATGTAACAGGTGAACAGAATATGCTTCCCTCCCCAATTTATTTAATTTTATTTCCAATAATAAAGCAGTAATATTTGCATTATTATTATATAATAATTTAAATATCATTGATTTAAATACATTTTTATTTTATTAAAAAAAATTGTGCTACCTCAGCACTGACATTCCAATTATGATATTTGTGAACAGGAAACAGAGTGTACATGCACCCGGATTCGCCAAACACCGGTGCGCACTGGATGCGTCAAGAGATTTCCTTTGGAAAACTTAAACTAACCAACAATAAAGGAGCAACTAACAACACAGGACAGGTCAGTTATTGATCGTTAGATTTGTTTATTATATCATTTGTAATTTCACTACTGTGTCATGCATTCAGACTGCTTTAGGAATATTATCAAGAATGCTGTACATCTGTGTGTGGAGAATATTAAACTATATTGGATAGCATTTTACACACGTTACACAATAGTTGTGGAATTACAAACAGCTCCACAAAATGAGTTTCGTTAGGTTTATTATTTAATATTTGTATTACTATGATCTTTTGTGGTAAGAATTTAACTGAAAAAAGGTGAACATTAACAATATATTTGAAACAAACCAGCTAACTTACAAATTAGCTGCTAAAAACATTTTTGTATAGGTAAATTAGTTCTTTATTGGTGTGTGAAATGGAACTACGCGAGCGTAAAGACGCGTGAGGAGATGTTCTCTGACTCTCGTTTTTTCGCTTGAATTCCTGCAGATGGTCGTCCTGCAGTCGCTGCATAAATACCAGCCTCGACTGCATGTGGTGCAGGTAAACGAGGACGGAACCGAGGATACGAGCCAACCCGGGCGCGTGCAGACCTTCACTTTCCCGGAGACGCAGTTTATTGCCGTCACCGCATATCAAAACACTGATGTAAGAAAGAAGGGTGAATTTTTTTTCTTTCTTTCTGAAAATTCGATGGATTTATGAGTGTTTAAGTGTATTTTTTTTTTCTTGTTGATTGCAGATCACGCAGCTAAAAATCGACCACAATCCATTTGCAAAAGGATTCCGTGACAATTATGACACGTAAGTTTTGATTTTTTTTTTTTTTATTGTTGAATTGGTCTGACCCTTTCTATCCTGTCAGAGCTATAATTATATTAAATATTGAGTGAAACAAATTAATTTAGATGCAGTACATTTTTGCTTTTGCCTGATCTTAATCAAAACACATCCTGTATCTGTGCGTGCATTTCTATTTCTGAGACTTAAAGCGCACAGAACAATAACGAGTGCTCCTATCAATATTTTTGCAAGATTAGGAGTCGTGTGTGCACTTGTCTTATTTTATTTGCTTATTTTAATTTGTGCATGTGGATAAAGGTATTTAAGTCAGTCAAATCGCAAAGAAAGACTCCTAATTCCCATGGCCGATGCATTAATAACATTTGGCCTGGCTAATCTCAACACAAATATATCTCAACAAACACAATTTAGTTACTTTCTAACTTTAATATTTATAATCTATATTGGTGCAATGTGCATTTGGGTTGTCCGTGCGCAGTGCTAATTTGTTCATTTGCGCAATTACGCACCGAAGTGAAAGTTAGTTGTGAGCAACGCTCTCGAGCACATTTGCAACGCTTTATTTACGGTTAGCTACGCGTCTCATATGCAACATTAACGTGTTTGTCCACCATCTTTCTCCAGTGTCTACACAGGGTGCGACATCGATCGGTTGACGCCGTCCCCGGGTGACTCTCCACGCTCTCAGATCATGCCTAGCGCAAGATATGCCATGACTGGTTCTTTCCTGCAGGACCAATTTGTCAGCTCGTATGCCAAGTCCCGCTTTCACCCTGGCGTCGGAGGCGCTCCTGGCACGGACCGCAGC
Organism: Elopichthys bambusa; assembly: GCA_037101425.1. Taxonomy (NCBI): domain Eukaryota; kingdom Metazoa; phylum Chordata; class Actinopteri; order Cypriniformes; family Xenocyprididae; genus Elopichthys; species Elopichthys bambusa. The sequence continues at coordinate 3,209,033 of CM074438.1, forward strand.
GTCCCACTTAGTAACAGCTTGCTCTCCCCGCAACAAACCGAGGAGACCACGGTGGCCTCCCCGCAGCGATGGTTTGTCACCCCTGCCAACAATCGACTGGACTTTGCCGCCTCGGCATACGATGCTGCCGCGGCTGCTGATTTCGCCGGTAACGCGGCCACCCTTCTGTCGTACGCAGCTGCTGGAGTTAAAGCGCTGCCCCTGCCCGGGGCGGGATGCTCCAACAGACCTCTGGGGTATTACGGCGAGCCGCCGGGGTGGGGCACTCGCACGCCACCGCAATATTGCAGCAAGTCCAGCTCCGTCCTCTCGTGCTGGCCGTCCAACTCCGTAGGGAGCAGAACGACCTCGTCCAGTTACCTGGTCCCTGGCCTCGAGGACGGAGACGCCATTGCGCCCGAGAGGTCACCGCTAGGCGGAGCGGATGAGTCCAAACCCAAAGACCTGTCTGAATCCAGCTGGATAGAAACCCCGTCCTCAATTAAGTCGATCGATTCGAGCGATTCTGGGATTTTTGAGCAAGCCAAGCGGAGGAGGATTTCGCCATCTGCCACGCCGGTTTCAGAGACATCGTCTCCATTAAAATCTGAAATGTTGACGCCGAGGGAATGCGAGAAAAACTGCTCCAAGGACATCGGCTACTACAGCTTTTACCCCCACAGTTAGAAACTCGGAACAACTAATGCATGGCTCATGTGTTCAAGGATTCACAAGTGACTTACAATCTATTTATTCCTATTTATGTGCTTATTTATTTGTTTATTTATTCATATATCCGGTCGCCTCGTTCGAAGGACGTCAAACGACAAACTTTTGACACGAAAGCTTGAGCAGAGATATGTAAGCGGTTTTCGTTTCTAAATGACATTTTAAGGTTCTGAACCTACTGTAAGTATGAAAGTACTGTACATAACTGTATTTATCTATCCATTTGTGATTTTTCTCGTTGAATGTTGATGTACAATATAGAAAACCGGATTAGCTTTATGTTTAATGTAGGCTACTTAGAACCGTACGTTCGTTAATTCGGATAGCTACATATATTAAATATTTTGATGTTTGAAAAAATAAGAATACAACTCGTGTAGGTTCCCGGTTCCAGTCGTTATTATGACAGAAATGATGGTCTGAGTGAATTGGAAGTAGCTGCTTACCCGTTTAAGAGCCCGCCAAAAAGAGTTCCTCTGACAGGAAAATGGCGGACGCATGTCTGTCAGGGGTCGGTTTTTATGTGAGCTTATATTGATGTTGCTTTTTAGAGTCGCGTCGTCTGTTCGTAAATATCATAGTCCGTAGTTTCATTTTGTGAACGTTGTTGTAAAGTTTTCAGAACGTAGGCTATGTTTTAACCGCGCCAGCGTAAATTCATTAATCCCATTACTTTTTCTTTTCTTCTTCTTTTTTTTTTTTTTTTTTTTTTTTGTAGAGTTAAAAACATAGACTATCACTTCACGTATTTCCACCAACCCAGACATTTTCATTTGTACTTCATGGGCTGTTTTCTCATGAGAAAATACGCGAGTTAGGCCTGCTAATGTGTAAAGGTAATGTAATTGTGGTGTGCTTAATTGCAATAAATATGACCGAATGTGAAACCGGGCGAAGTACACAAGATTCCAACTAAGCTGATTTCAAAACCAAATATCTGTTCTATTTTTCCTCTACCTGTCTTGGAGAGGAGGTGGTATATCGATAACACCAGACACAATGTGAATTTTGTTGCCTGTACGATGCATTTTCATAATAAAATGTAGTCATGCAATGCAACAAATAAGCAAATCGCCCAGAACAACCTTTTTGGTAGTTTTCTATTGGTTACTCGTTTAACTAGACTATCTTTTTTAGATAAAGAATATGCTGTTGGCTACTATTTTCAGTAGCCCCGAAGGTAAACACACAGGACACTTAATGCGTCAGTGTAATTCGATTTAACAAACTATCAAACCAAGTGGCGTGCATAACGAAAGATAGCACAAAAAAATGATTTCAGATGATAAAATAAGAAATTTAAAGTTAAGACGGTAGTATTTGGACACTTTTGTCAGATCAGAAATAAGTGGTGTGGTTACTCTTTGGCCGGAAATTAACCAGTTCTCATTAAGAAAGAAAAATAAATGTCATGGATTCTTTCTTTCTTTCTTTTTTTTTTTTTTTTTTTTTTTTTTTTTTTTTTTAATGGGGAGGTGTAAATATTTTATTCTAGGCTTTTCAGTTAACCGATTCATTTTAAGTATTGTACTTAAATGGACAAAACGCCCCCATCAATGTATAAACTTCCTCGGAAAAATAATATTGACACCCATGATCAACCTTTGCACCACTTGGGTAAAATTTATTGCAAAAAGGCTGATGTTGACAGAGTTATATTTTATATTATGCAATTTACATTCAGATGTTAAGTGTGACTTGGCTACCCTTTGGGGCCACCGTAGCCCATGTTCGACACACTCTTAAGATATGACAACAATAACATATAGAGTCTTATATCACACAAATCATTAGTCTATTTCAGCTCATATAAATATGCATATCCGTGAATGTAAATAAGCACTCGACTATTGCCAAAGGCAGACTTTGTACACTATTCTGGGACAGAACAAATACATTTGAGACCATTTTACAATTTCCACCAAGATTTCATAAGCTGTCATATAAAATGTTATAAAACGACACCATTGGCTGGTATAATGCACGTTTATTTACATGTGAATAAATCAACTGATTATTGGCTTATTGAAGACCTAAACTGAATGGTCCAGAAAAGGGAGACATCCAAAATGTGTAGGTATATCTTCTTTATTTAATACACTTGATTCAAATAATCAGCTCGATTGTTGTCAGAGACAAGGGGGTAATGCAAAATGTGCAGTATTGTGGGCTAATCCTTACAAATCAATTCAGAATAGCGTACTTTCACACTACTATTGCTTTACCCCTGCCATACAAAAACAGCAGTGTTTTAGTATCCTGTTCCGAAATCCTGTATGCTTTTTGATAGTTTGCTGCCTCCCTGTGGTTCAGTGGTAGGCTGCCTAGTAAATAAAGCAAACTTTTAAATTCGTTATTTTAGAGTTCCAATATAGAATTATGAGAGTAACGCAAAGTTCATTATTTGTTACAAAAATCTGATGTCCGAGGAAAAAGCCTGCATATCTTATTACTAATCAGATCAGCAGCTGTAAAGCCTTAAACCTGCAGTACACAATTGCGAACACTAGATGGCGACAAAGTCGCAAAGATGAAACAATAGACACTTGCATTATTATTTTTCATAGTATATAATTATATTGTAGCGTGATATGACTAAACATTATGCTACAATATAATTATATACTGTATTAAATTATATGCAATACATTATTATTATTAAATATAAGAATACTGGAAAAAATATGTGCACAAGTGAGTACCAAATATACAGTATCCCAAAAAGCATTTGGATAATACATAAAATATACACATTGTATTGCATTACATAACAAAATATCAAACCAAATCACATTTATTTTAAAGAAAGATAGCATAAGGACAATCTTTATATAAAAAAAGTTAGTTATTGAGCAAAAAAGACGAAGAAAAGTGCAGCATTTGAGCACAGATGATACTTGCTTTGATAATCTGCTATCTAATGCAATGAAATTCAAACCTTTTTTGGCTCTTAATATAAAACCACAGCGCTGATCATGACTGTTTCCAAGCAAATCGAGTCATTGTAATGAAGAAAGCATTAGCCACGTAAATAAAATGACAGAACTTGTTGTTATACAGATCATATACATAGGGGAGACATGGGCTAGTTTACTCTATAGTGAGACGCTTTCTGTTGCACAAACCTATCAAGAAAGAACATTTTCAGCATTGCAGGAAAACGGGATCTTACCGTTAAATAGGCTAATTTTTGTTGACCTTCATATAGGCCAAGTTGACCTTTGCATGAACATCACATGTAACTCTCACGAGATATTTCTCAGAACAAGGGTTACTTACCATCTAGTCACTCCTCAAAATAAAAATACACTATAGATGCGAACCAAATATTTTAATGAAAACTCATCATTTGCTCATGTTACTCATATCTTTTTCCAAACCTGTATGACTTTCTTTCTCTTTGTGAAACACGAAAGATATTGCCAAAAAATTTCATGTGGACAAAAACACGAGGCATTTTACCAAAAAAAAAAAAAAAAAAAATTATATATATATTGTGTGTGTGTGTGTGTTCCACAGAAGAAAAAATTTGACTGATGGCAAAATGTTTAGTTTTGGGTGAACCAGCCTATTACTTTAAGGCAATTTTAAGGTGTTCAAACAAGTGTTTGTGTAACTGGACTTAGACAAATGTGCTCACTAAGTCCTGTGGTCTCCCCCGCTTTCCCTAGTTATTTGTTCAAAACGTCGCTAATCTCTCTCATAAGGCCCAGTCCAGATAATTTACTAGGCACTATAACATAATGCCCCCTCCCCTGTGGAGCGAAAGTCCTGCTCCACTACTGCGTCACACAGCAGCTACATGCGCCCTTATGAGTGAGCTCGGTAGTAATATCACTGCACTAAATATGTGAGCACATCATCTACCGCTGATCGGCGACGCGACACGCAGTACGCACTACACGCACTAGAGCTGCTCTACAGGTACAGAAGATGGACGTGAAGGATCAAGGCGCACAAATGGAGCCTCTGCTGCCCGCGGTAAGACGCTCCTTCAGCCGTTGTAACGCAGCGAATGCAGGGCACTACATCTGTCCGATCAGGGATCGTATGTTCTGATTGAATGGATGTGTGCGAGACCTTGACATAGACGGAATGGCTCGATGCTCGTGAGTGTTTTGCGCATCTGCAGTTCGAAGGCGTCACGCATGGTACAGTTGCATTTTACTGCATTGCATGTTGCAGATCAGCACGGATTTTATTAACCCGCGAGGGTCTGTTCCCACAGGTTCTGTGACATAAATGTGTGTATTTACTTCAAGATGTCTTGACAGGATGACGATCTTGAAAAGAAAGTTGATTTGTAACATGAGTGAACTTAAGCAAACTCACATATGAGAGAATATTTAAAATCAAGATTATATAGATTTTTCATGACAATTAATTATAATGTTCCTGCCAAATTTGTTTGACTGTGATGTGAAAAATTAATTAGCCTAATATTTAAACTGTAATGTATTTATACATAATGGTAGTATTTGATGTACTGCCATTAATTTGTTAATTTTAATCATTATTTTTACACTAACAGTAACTTCGTAATACAGTAGAACTATTACTGTATTACTGTAATGAGAATCTGTTAAATCATAATGCCATACAGTTTTTAATGTTCCTCAAAATAGGATTAATTAAGCAACATTTATATTTTATAGTGCTTTATACAACACAGATTGTTTCAAAGCAGCTTCACAGCAATAAAAATCAATAATAAGACAAATTCATATTCTGCTGTAAAGCTCTAAACAGACAGTAGAGTCATTATTCAGCTCAGTTCGGTTCAGTGTTGATTCAGTTCAGTTCAATACCTGTGAATCAATTACGAAATGAGTTCAATTCAGCTATAAGCACCTCTATAAGACAATAATGTCATTATTCAGTTCAATGTTGATTCAGTTTAGTTCAATAACCATGTAAAGTTCATCAGTGAGAAAGCTATAAAGACAATAATGTCATTATTCAGTTCAATGTTGATTCAGTTTAGTTCAATAACCGTGTAAAGTTCATTAATGAAATGCTATAAACAACTCTATAAGACAATAATGTCGTTATTCAGCGTGAGTCAATTCGGTGTTGATTCAGTTTAGTTCAATAACTGTGTAAAGTTTTATCAGTGAAACAACTATAAGACAATAATGTCATTATTCAGTTCAATGTTGATTTAGTTTAGTTCAATAACCATGTAAAGTTTATCAATGAAAAAGCTATAAGACAATAATGTCATTATTCAGCTGAAGTCAGTTCAATGTTGATTCAGTTTAGTTCAATAACTGTGTAAAGTTCATCGACGAAACAGCTAAGCAGCTCTATAAGACAAGTGTTGTTATTCAGCTTGATTCAGTTCAGTGTTGACTCAATTGAAATGTTGAATAAAGGTGAAACTTTTAGTGACATTTTTCCAAATACTAGTAAACCATCTATAACTATAACTAATCTCTTAATGTTAGATTTGATGTCTTCTCAATATAAATTGCAGTAGATGGTAGTGTGTGTTTAATCCAGGATCTAATGATCCTCTCAGAGAGCAGTTTCGACAGCTGTCAGCGTCATTTTAATTCACAAATCAGATGAGAGCCACTGTGACTGGAGATTATCTGTGACACTGGGGCAATAGATCAGGCAGTGAGGTATCACATGATGTATAGTGTTTTACTGACCCTTCTGTTACATATAAAATAAAAACAGCTCAAGGGTAATGAAGTCATAAAGGCATTTAACAGATCAGGATTAAATGGCTTTCAGTCGATTGAGATCTCTGATTAATTAGGAGTTCAAGTGCATAGCGCTGAAACCCTATTGTAATTGTTAAAATTTCCAAGGATCAGCATTCTCCCATAAAAGTGATCAGGAAGACCAAACCGTAAGTCGTTGAGACTTTGAGACATTGAGACCTTGAGGGCTGGTAGTACTCACACCGCCTACAATGTCACCAAGGCTCACCCCAACCAGCCTGACGGGGGCGCTACAGCGGTCAAAAGTACGAAATCACTTAACTCCTAAACTGTTAGGCGTAGGCTCAAGTGTCTTATATCGTTGGAATCCTTGGCTCAAGACGGACAAATTCCATTGTCGTTCTGGTGAAATTTTTGTGTATTTTTTGAAAAACCTACTTTTGTGAACCTAAGTTTTTGGCCCAATCGGAACCAAACCAGTGCAGCGAGATTCTCCGGAGTCTGATTGTCAATAATTATCAAAAAAAAAAAAAAAGTTGAAATTTCGATTCACTAAGGGACTATCAGCCAAAACATTACTAAAATGGCTATAACTTGTGAACGAAATGAGATATTTTCACCAAACTTGGCACACCTATGCAAGAGCTCATTGTGTGGTCGCGTGAAAAAGGACGTGGCGACTGGCCACTTGATGGTGCTATAACATGAAAAAACATGAAAATGGCTATAACTACTTCACCGTTAGTCCGATTGACTTGAAAATTGGCATGCAGTGTCTTTGTCCAAGGTGCCATGACTGTCTATGAGGACATTGACGTATCTCAAAAAACATGTCTGTCATCGGCCAATGAAGTTTGAGCAGCTATCAGACAAGGTTAACGGAGGCCGACTGGAAACAAAACACGCTGGGCCTCTTTGACTCACGGCCCTAGAGGCCTGTAAGAAATTCTAAAGAAATCGGCCACCGGGGGCACCTTGTGTTTTTCACGTGCATAAAGGATTGTGTGTTGTGTGATTTTTCGCTCACGCTCATGACATTCACATCACATAGTAGAATTCCTCATTCTGAGCAACTTTGCCTCTAGGACCACTGCTGTCCATCGAATCGTTCGTTGAATATAGGAGATTATTTCAAAAACCAACTTTGGCGAACTAGTCCTAGGTTTGTGGCTCAAACTCGATAAAACAGTCGAGTAGTTATCAAAAAAATGTTGAACTTTAACCTTTGCATAGCTATAACAAGGTCATTTAGAAAATAGGCGTCGCCAAGTCTACCAAAAGCCTATCATTCCTAAATGAAAAAATCTTCACATCATTTGGTGAGCACATGCGGCACATGCATACTTTTATGGAGATCGGCCCATAGGTGGAGCTATAACTGCTAAAAAGGTGTAAAAATGAAGTATTTCTATGGCAAATCCCATGAAATGGCTGAAAGCGGTCTTCTTCCTGCCTGATTTGTATAGAACTTCTTAAAAATTGGTGTGCACATGTGTCATATAATTCTAAAGAAGCATGGAAACCTTTATGGACATCAGACCATAGGTGGGGCTATAACTGTTAAAAAGGTGTAAAAACCATTTCCTATTGATACATTACCTGTATTGGCTGTAAATGGTCTTTTCCATCTATGATCGAGATGGTTACAGGCTTGCTAAATAAAAAAAAATACCTTTTTACGCATGTGCATAAAGGCCTTAAAGTGCTTGAACCCCGATAATTGCTGCTTGCAGCTATATTTCTCAGGTATAAATGGAGCATATGTGCATAGTTAAATGTAGAACATCAAAACATTATTCCTCTCTAGTGTCTGGGTTGATAAACCTAGCAAGCTTCACATTAACAGCTCACTGTACCTCATGCTGGCTGGAGTGTCTCTGACAGGCCTAGTTTTAACAAGCATAGAGCTCATTTGCACTTGTCCAGCTGCAGTGGACTCTATTTTTGTTTGACGTGATGAATGGTGGTCCAAGCTTGGCTGTGGTTCATTTCTGAGAGTGGTTGGTGACTGAGTGAGCCGAATAAGTTTCTGAAGATATATTTCAGAAAATATAATTTAAAGGGCTGAAATCACATAATGCAATGCAAATGCAAATCAGACCATTGACGGTGCTATAAAGCTATAGCGTTGTTGAAAAAATACATACCTCACCTTTAATGGTCTGATTTGCATTTGCATTGCATTATGTGATTTCAGCCCTTTAAATTATATTTTCTATTGGACAAACAAACCCCTTTCTTCATTGCTCCACCTCCAAAACACCCTCTAATGCTTTTTTTTTTTTTTTCAAATCTCCCTCTTGCTCATTCTCTCTCCTCAACCGTCATACGTCCCCTAATGCTGATTGGTTAGACGTTTGTTGTTGGTGTCGCCCCGACTAACTTCCAAACAGTGTTGTTGAAAAAATACATACCCCACCTTTAATTTATGCCTGGAGAGTGCAAGAATGCATTGAAGAGTTTAACCTTATAAAGCCTACTGTATCAAATCTTCCCTTTTCAGCTTGTGGTTCACGCCTTTATGCTGTAAAATCTTTAATGATTTTTATAAAGTAAACATAAGAATAACTTGTAATATTTCAAGATGATTTAATGACTGAAACAGCTTAGGTTTTGATTATCCATACATCATTTTTTTAAAGAAGGTTCATCTTAATCATCATTGCATAATATGCATTATATGTTTTAAAACTACAGATCTTTGATCATAAAATGAAGCATTTAAATATAATCTTACTAATACATATTATTGGGAGATATAAAGTGACAACTAATATTTACAATATATGTATTTTATATAAGTATCTGCTATACTGTTATAAAGATCTCAATGATTTACATTATGCTGTAAGAATTTGATCTTACTTTTTTGCATATAAATATCAGCTTCTGCACTAAATTTTATATTTTTGTTCAGTTTGGGCCTCTGAATAAAATTTATGTGTTTTTTCTCTTTGAGTATGAGCTCCATATTCTCACTGTATCATACTATGAGACAAAAACCTAAACAAAAAAACACATATACACATATTTGTAGATTTTGCCCAAAGGTTCAGTAAACTGTTACATTAAAAAAAAAAAGAAAAGAAAAAGATTCTGACTGTTATTTAATATACCAGGCCTTACAGGGTTAATGTTAGTATACTATTATATATTGCTAAAGATTTAGAGCGAGACTTAGTGTAAATCTTTAAGATGTTAGTGAGATGGAAAAAAGCAGCATTGGATTCAAAGTCCCTTTAGACCAAACCCCGTTTGAGCCCCTGAGCCGCTGAGTGTGCTGGAGACTTGTACTGCTGTACAAGTAAAACGTAGAAAGTGTACGTTTAATCATTCAAGCAAGCAACTCTAATCACTTCAGAACGTTTCTTTTCATTATTTATCCAGTGTTGGCAGAAAAGGAGCTTTTGAATGACCCTTAAAACAGTTCTGAGTGGGTTTGTGGTTTAAAGCACCTTAGCACATGTTTAAGTAAGGATATCTGAGGTATCAGAGTTGTTTGTGTGATGCTGTGTCACTTTCTCAGCACATGATTTAAGGGTCAGTGATGTGATGCTCTTTCTGTCTAGATCTATTTCTATCATGACAACTCTATGAGTGTTTGGCATGGTAATGGATATAGCAATGTTGATATGTTTAGCGGAATAGATCTGGTAAGTTGCTGCTGCTGCTGCAGAGAAAGTATGAGACTTGCTACTGCCAATACAGACACAACACACTGCTGCTGTACAAAACAGCATACATGAATTAGATCTATACAGGTGGAGCTGGGGAAGGTGAAGGGTTTCCTAAAGCGCCCCGCAACTGCTACAGGAAAAGCTGATCAAGTATTTGAAGGTTGAGCAGCGAGCTCATTGGCTGCTGTGCTGATACAGCAGGAACAAATCAGCTGCGCCATGTAGAGAATGATGTGACTGCAAGCAAATTGAGTTAAAGGGATAGCTCTTGTAATGGTAGTAAATGGCCAAAAGTCCAAAAAAGTGCATCCATCCATCATAAAAGATATCCAGCTCCAGGGGTTAATAAAGGCTTTCTGAAGCGAGGCGATGGGAAAATATCCATATTTAAAACTTTATAAACTAAAAATACTAGATTCAGCAATTTTCATTTTGGGGGGAACTATCCCTTTAAGGACTTATCAGCCTGCGCCACCTAGAGTTTCATGACATTAATTTGTTCAGAAATATATTAAAACATTTATTTATACAGACAATGACTTGATTACACCTTAAAGACATGTTGAATTAAAATTATTTTTTAAAATATATACTTTTATATACTTTTTGTGTATAAAAGTGATGTTTTGTGTAAGTGATGTAATGGTCCAGAGATCATATTAAAGAAATAAGGTCTCACTAAAGGGCTGAATTTCTGTTAAGTAGTTTGGTGTAATTATTTATTTGAGGAGAAAAAGCAGTAAAACAATTATGTATAATTTGTAATATTATTTTATATAAATTTATTAGGTTCGGTTTCTATCACGGTTTTAGGGTCACGGTTTCGGTACGCTTACAGTAGTTTTCAGGTACAGAAATTGAATAACGTAATCAAATGTAAAACAACAATACATATAATCTTCACTCTATAAATTAAATAAAGATGAATTATTATTATTAATTATTAATTAAGTTACAAAAGCTATTCAGTCGAGAGCAGTGAGTGATTTCCTTGTCTTTTGTTGTTTGATTAACATTAAAAACTCATACAGACGGCAGGAATATTAGGGCTGCTGTAACTTTAACACGTAATCCAGTACATTGAAACTGAACAGATGCGTTCTTTCTCGAGTGTTTAAAGGTGCCCTAGAATTTAAAATTGAATTTACCATGGCATAGTTGAATAATAAGAGTTCTGTACATGGAAATGATATACAGTGAGTCTCAAACACCATTGTTTCCTCCTTCATATGTAAATCTCGTGCGTGAAAAAACACCACAGAAAAACAAGCGAATCTCAACATAACACCGACTGTGACGCAACAGTCGGGATCATTAATATGTACACCCACAACATTTGCATATACCAGCCCATGTTCAATGCATTAGACAAGCCAGTATTAACATCTGGAGCTGCACAGCCGAATTATCAGAAGTTATGCAGGTATTGTGAAGCATGCAAGCAATGACAATAGCAAAAATGGCAGATGGATCGATAATAACTGTTCATGATACATGATATCATGATATATTTAGTGATATTTGTCGTTAGCACGTTGCTAATGTACTGTTAAATGTGGTTAAAGTTACCATTGTTTCTTACTGTATTCACGGAGACCAGAGCCATGTCGTTATTTTCATTTTTAACCTGAAAATGCTGTATAATTCATAAACGCATATATGCATTCTTTATAAATCTCTCCAACAGTGTAGCTTTAGCCACGCAGCATTATCAAACTCAATCAGAATCAAATGTAAACATCCACAATATGCCATACTTACGTGATCTGATATGCTGTATCACAAACAGTTTGTAAAGATCCATTTTGAGAGTTATATTGTGAACTTCAGTGTTGTTTATGCAATGTTTAATGCAGTCGCGAGCTTGGGGGCGGGGAGCACAAGCAATTTAAAGGTGTACACACACCAAATCAGAGCATTTTTAATCCCACCCCAAAATAGGCAGTTAAAACATGGAATAATAAAAAATGTATGGGGTATTTTGAGCTGAAACTTTACGGACACATTCTGGGGACACCAGAGACATCTTGTGAAATAGTGTTCTAGGGCACCTTTAAGTTCACTTAAGACATAACCTACTATGTTTATAGGATACTTGACATGGCGGGCACGTTGACCTAATTTTTGTGTGAATTTGTCCGTTCAAGCGCAAGACTTAAAAGAGAACTCAATATTTGCGCGCTGAACACGCGCTTCCGCATGCGCGCTTAAGACGAGTGTGCGCTACCGAGAACCGTTACACCCCTAAAATTTATATAATTTTAATAGTAGTATTTTATTTAAACTTTTGACTGCCAAATCAAAGTCAGTGTGGTGTTAGCTATGCAGGATCACATTTTGAAGTCATGTGACAAAAAAGCAAAACAGGAAAAGGACCCCTGTAGCTCTCATAATTGTGTGTTAAGGTCAGTAACTTTCTTTAAAATGTCATATATTTTGACCTTTTTCTGTTGTGTCAAGGTTAGTTCAAATAATACGTTAGATTAATGATATTCGTAATTTAAAAGGTCATGATATTTGTTAAAAAAAACTCTTTTTACAGTGTAAGGAAATATATTATTGAATGGTTTTACTAAAATTTTCACGCTTGCATTTTGAAATTGATATGTCTAAACTCAACACATACGATGTCGTCTGGTATCACAGGACAATATAATGATGGCTTTTTCAAAGCTCTCTGACAAAGCTAAGCTTTATTATTCAGATTACACTAAAAAACATTTTCCGCTCAGCGTGAGTCAAAGCTGCTTATTATTGCTTAATGGAAAATAAACAGTGAGCTGTACAGAGACTTACATCTGTTGATAATGATTATGTCACGCTGAACCAGGTAAATTGTCCGTCCAAGACGATGATAGATGAGAGCCAATTATGTGTATTTTTTGGAATAATCTGTTGTTGTAGTCTAGAGCTTGTAATCTCGATATGAATGTACTGATATGTATCAGTAGTAGAATAAAAATATGCCCTAAGTCGTCTCCCTCTGTTTTTGGATAATCCGCTAGAGATGCTCATGTAATGGCCTTTAGCAGAGATTAAGCATGTACAGAAGGCTTCTGAGATTGTTTTAAAACTAATTGGTGCTCTTTGGATATTTAGGATTATTGTGTTTGAAAGGCAAGATGTCCTGGTACCTCGTCTGTTAAAAATATCCTACCTATTCTGGGGTAAAATTAGACCCAGAAGAAATCCGCTCAATGCCGTCCAAAACGCCAGATATGTGCAGCTTTAGTGCCTGTAAAGGTACAACACAACAGTAGGTGTTGTAAATCGGAATGAATCAGACGTTCTGTTTATATGAACCCTAAACGATTCACATAATAGTTTACTTGTGCATGTATTCCGAACAAAACTGCCTTGCTAACATACATATACAGGTGCTGGTCATATAATTAGAATATCATCAAAAAGTTGATTTATTTCACTAATTCCATTCAAAAAGTGAAACTTGTATATTATATTCATTCATTACACACAGACTGATATATTTCAAATGTTTATTTCTTTTAATTTTCATGATTATAACTGACAACTAAGGAAAATCCCAAATTCAGTATCTCAGAAAATTAGAATATTACTTAAGACCAATACAAAGAAAGGATTTTTTTGAAATCTTGGCCAACTGAAAAGTATGAACATGAAAAGTATGAGCATGTACAGCACTCAATACTTAGTTGGGGCTCCTTTTGCCTGAATTACTGCAGCAATGCAGCGTGGCATGGAGTCGATCAGTCTGTGGCGCTGCTCAGGTGTTATAAGAGCCCAGGTTGCTCTGATAGTGGCCTTCAGCTCTTCTGCATTGTTGGGTCTGGCATATCGCATCTTCCTCTTCACAATACCCCATAGATTTTTTATGGGGTTAAGGTCAGGCGAGTTTGCTGGCCAATTAAGAACAGGGATACCATGGTCCTTAAACCAGGTACTGGTAGCTTTGGCACTGTGTGCAGGTAGCATGAAGTGCTCTAAAACTTCCTGGTATACGGCTGCGTTGACCTTGGACCTCAGAAAACACAGTGGACCAACACCAGCAGATGACATGGCACCCCAAACCATCACTGACTGTGGAAACTTTACACTGGACCTCAAGCAACGTGGATTGTGTGCCTCTCCTCTCTTCCTCCAGACTCTGGGACCCCCAAATGCAAAATTTACTTTCATCAGAGAACATAACTTTGGACCACTCAGCAGCAGTCCAGTCCTTTTTGTCTTTAGCCCAGATGAGATGCTTCTGACGCTGTCTGTTGTTCAAGAGTGGCTTGACACAAGGAATGCGTCAGCTGAAACCCATGTCTTGCATACGTCTGTGCGTAGTGGTTCTTGAAGCACTGACTCCAGCTGCAGTCCACTCTTTGTGAATCTCCCCCACATTTTTGAATGGGTTTTGTTTCACAATCCTCTCCAGGGTGCGGTTATCCCTATTGCTTGTACACTTTTTTCTACCACATCTTTTCCTTCCCTTCACCTCTCTATTAATGTGCTTGGACACAGAGCTTTGTGAACAGCCAGCTTCTTTTGCAATGACCTTTTGTGTCTTGCCCTCCTTGTGCAAGGTATCAATGGTCGTCTTTTGGACAACTGTCAAGTCAGCAGTCTTCCCCATGATTGTGTAGCCTACAGAACTAGACTGAGAGACCATTTAAAGGCCTTTGCAGGTGTTTTGAGTTAATTAGCTGATTAGAGTGTGGCACCAGGTGTCTTCAATATTGAACCTTTTCACAATATTCTAATTTTCTGAGATACTGAATTTGGGATTTTCCTTAGTTGTCAGTTATAATCATCAAAATTAAAAGAAATAAACATTTGAAATATATCAGTCTGTGTGTAAATGAATGAATATAATATACAAGTTTCACTTTTTGAATGGAATTAGTGAAATAAATCAACTTTTTGATGATATTCTAATTATATGACCAGCACCTGTGTGTATATATATATATATATATATATATACACCGGTCAGGCATAACATTATAAGCGCTGACAGGTGAAGTGAATCATCTCTGATCACTGATCATCTCTTCATCACGGCACCTGTTAGTGGGTGGGATATATTAGGAAGCAAGTGAACATTTTGTCCTCAAAGTTGACGTGTAAGAAGCAGGTAAATTAGCAAATTTGAGCGAGTTTGACAAGGGCCAAATTGTGATGGCTAGACGACTGGGTCAGAGCATCTCCAAAACTGCAGCTCTTGTGGGGTGTTCCCGGTCTGCAGTGGTCAGTATCTATCAAAAGTGGTCCAAGGAACGAACAGTGGTGAACCGGCGACAGGGTCATGGGTGGCCAAGGCTCATTGATGCACGTGGGGAGCAAAGACTGGCCTGTGTGGTCCGATCCAACAGACGAGCTACTGTAGCTCAAATTGCTCAAGAAGTTAATGCTGGTTCTGATAGAAAGGTGTCAGAATACACAGTGCATCTCAGTTTGTTGCGTATGGGGCTGCATAGCTGCAGACCAGTCAGGGTTTCCATGCTGTCCCCTGTCACCGAAAGAGCCAACAGTGGACACGTGAGCGTCAGAACTGGACCACGGAGAAATGGAAGAAGGTGGCCTGGTCTGATGAATCACGATTTCTTTTACATCACGTGGATGGCCGGGTGCGTGTGCGTCGAAGGGAAGAAGGCAAGCCGGCGGAGGCAGTGTGATGCTTTGGGCAATGTTCTGTTGGGAAACCTTGGGTCCTGCCATCCATGTGGATGTTACTTTAACACGTACCACCTACATAAGCATTGTTACAGACCATGTACACCCTTTCATGGAAACGGTATTCCCTGGTGGCTGTGGCCTCTTTCAGCAGAATAATGCGCCCTGCCACAAAGTAAAAATGGTTCAGGAATGGTTTGAGGAGCACAACAACAAGCATCTGTGGGATGTGCTGAACAAACAAGTCCGATTCATAGACTGCATGCATGATTCTAGTTCATGTCTGAATGCTCTAACTATACGTTGTCAATTTAATATGCTTTTGTTTAGCACAGTTTAAGCGCAATGAAAGCATGCAAGCTGCATTTTTAATTTGAATTAAATGCATTATTTTGTATCATGTGAAATGCTTTTGACCGATGTCAGCAGTGTTTGCCTCTCATTTACATACAGTTCAGCATTATGCAACTTTTTGACTCTTTCACCACTTGCTGTGCTCTGCTGTCATTTCCACAATTCACAGTCTGTGACTAATGTCCCTCAAGAGAATTAACTGAAAACACCCGCTTAGCTCCGTCCGCTTTGCACCAGTTAACAAGAACGGTCAGATTCACAATAGTTTTAAGTGTACTGTAACTGAATGCTGATCAACAATTTAATGGGTTATATCCCAAAAACAAACCCTCAGGCTAGCACATTACTGTGTGTTTCATGAAAATAATTAGAGGGGGGAAAAATGATGGGTTAATCGAAATAAAACTGAAATTGTGATATGGTTTAGTGTGATTATCAAATCAGAAAAGCTGCAATTTAATTGAATAAATATATGCACTGCATGTTTGAACAGCTCATTATTTTGTTTTTATTTGGTAATTTTTATTTAATAGTGATAAAATAATAATAATAATTATTATTAATATAAACTAATAACAATGAATTTAAAATAATAATAAACAAGCACAGCGAACCTGAATTTTTAATAAGCATCACATTTAAAAGGCACTGGAAATATCACGATATATTGTGCACTGACTGAAAGTAGAACATTATGAAGCAGTTGAGATGGTGTTCTAAATGTGTGTGAATGCTGTGTGCTAATTTTAGTAATTAGTAATTAGTTTTAGCGATGACATGAATTTGAATCTAAATATTTGTATTTTGCAGGTGGTCACCTCTCCTGGAAGACAAAGTGTGGTAAGTAGAAATGTTATTAATACACTTTTTATATTTTCTGATGGTTGATATAATGCCAGAATTGTGTCACATACTGGACTGGATCATACATGGATGGATTGGATTGGATTGACAAAGAAACTGCCAATATATTTTGATTTGTCCTGGAATGCTGTTCTAAATTCTGTAAGCATAAATTATTTGTGAATACTGATAGAAACAGATGCATGATTGGGGAAGGACAATTCACTGCCATCAAAATGTTAAAAAAAAAAGCTTGATCTGCTAGTGCAGCAGTTTCTTCCTCATGTTGTTTTTCTCAGTATGTGGCTTATGCATTCAGACAGCACTGTAGCGTCTAGATACCAAAAGGTCACAGATGTTATAAATCTGTCATGTGTCAAAGGACATGCTCATTTGCTTCTTTTCTGCAGGTTCAGAAAAGACCTTGAAATGTCAGAGGTGCCACAATGCGTAGTTACGGTAATCTAGCTGCGTATCAGATATTTATATTGCATAAATCGCAGCATTAAAGCATGTTTTCTCCTCTGATCTTAAAATGCAGCATTATTAGATGAGCTGCATTGGCTTTTTTGGAAGGGTTTTCATGAAATTATTCATTTTTGTATTGTTTTGGTAGATGGCATATTTTTAAGAGAGGAAAATCCTGCTACGCAGCAGCAAAAGATCAGTAAAATGCATCACACCGACACTCAAATCGAATCTCCTTTGTTGTCTGAGAGCTTTTGATCTGCTTCCATATTTGTTCTGTATCTGTGTTACACAAGCTAACGCCTGTACTAATGTCAGACAGGGGCAGGAAAAGGTGAAGGATGAATAGTTTTCAGAGTATTGCTTTTTGTGCAGGATAGCATGTAATTTTAAAAAATGTGTTTTTCAGACCTGGGACAGCCATGAAAATACATTTTTGTAATTATGCTTTTTTTTAAAAATCAGTTTGACATTGTTATGTAGAGTAAAAATCATTCACAAGTAACACATTCACATTGAGTCATTTTTTTGGGTTAATCCTTTTCCAGTATTCCTGTACCTTAAATAAGCAGTAACGCCAAGGTCATATGTTCAATTCCCAGAGAATGCATGAACATAAACATAAAGGGCCCTATCATACACGCCAGGCGAGACGCAAGTTTTTTGCTAGTTTCAGCAGTTATCATTTTCATGTCCTGCACCACGTTGTTTAAATAGCAAATGCATTTGCGCTGTTTTGTGCGCCTATGGGCGTGCCGGTCTGAAGACGAGGTGCGTTGTTGGCGTGTTGCTATTTCGAGGCAACTGAAAACGACTGCACCACTGACCAACAAAAACCTGCTCTAAAGTCAATGGCACAGTATTTTTTTGTTATTTAAAGAGTGTGTTAGTAATATGTGCCTATAGCCGGGTGCGCAGCGCACGTACACTCTGCTTGTTACACACACAGGGACACGCAGCAACATACAAACATGCCAAATATTAAAAATAAAAGTGTAAAAGATTATTATTGTGTACATAAATATAAAAATGCTTTGGTGGAATCCGGCTTGTCCTGTAGATGGTCTGCCCACGCGTGTTAACCTCGTGCACGAGCAGATCCGTTTTTCTGCTTACAAACTCCGCCATGTAAGGAGCGAATCCGCCATGGCGTGAGCGCAACTGGCTTTTAAAGAGAATGGGGGATTGGTTTATTGCACGTTACGCTCAAAACACACCCATGACTCATTAAGAGAATAGGGACAACCCTTTCGGACCATGTGCCTGGCGCGGCGACCATTTTTGCCGTCATTAAACTAGCAAAAGTGGATTTGGACTGACGACGGTATAGACTGCGGTCTTTAGCCTCCTTGTTAGGCTGCTTAGAGTGGGTGGTTCAAACAGGAGGGTTTACAAATGCAATGTAAGTCACTTTGGATAAAAGCATCTGCCAAATGCATAAATGTAAATATTTTCATTAGCTCTGTTAAAGGAATAGTTCACCCAAAAATGAAAAGTCTGTCATCAGCTCCAAACCCATAATAGATATTTTTAATGAAATCTGAGAGATTTCTGTCCTACACACACACACACACATATGTATGTGTGTGTTTGTGTGTGTGTGTCCAGTCCAATATTGTGCTGCAAACATCATGTCATCATTAAAATCATGGATTATACGTATATATATATATATATATATATATATATATATATATATAAACAGATATTACCAGTGCAATGTTTTTCTTTCTGAAGGCTGTTTCTCTGGCTCTAGATTGATTAGTCTGATTAGTCATATTTTCGGCTGAAGTGATTGGCTCAACTAGTTCTTCCAGGTGGTCACACGCCAGCCAAGAACCACCACTGAGGAGAATAAAAATGCAGATAGTTTGCTTCAGGTATATTAGACCTCCTTGGTGAGAACCGTGAGAGAGAGAGAGAGAGAGAGAGAGAGAACAAGGTCAGGCCTCTTCTGACAGGTCAGCAGTTTACTCCCAGCATGCCTCCGGGGAGGAGGCGGGCAGAATACAGTGGTGCAACACCAGGAGGAGAAACAGTTCCTCCCTATGAGAGAGAGAGACAGTGCAAGATAAAGACTGTGTAAGTTTGCATGCGAGAGATGGTGCTGATGTCACTGCTGTAATCGCTGGAGTAAGCTGTGTGTGTGTGTGTGTGTGCATGCGCTGAAGTTAGAGATCAGTGGCAGTGCATGCTGCATGAGGTGAAACCGTCCTGACTAATTCTGGAGCTGAACAGAAAGACCTGGGATATGCAGAATTTGGACCTTTACAGCCGACTGGACTCTCAGGTATGACCGGGATGCTTGTTTTACTGTAGTTCAGGTTTTTAGCAAATTCTGCTGCATGCAAAAGTTCTAGGATGCAGTTATTGAAGTGTTAATATCGTCAGATAATATGCATTAGTCATATGATTTAGAGGGTTCATGGTTTATTTATTGTGTGCATCTCTGCATTGTTAACTGTGTGCAGATTGCAGTAGTGCACTACAGAATTGTGGGTGATGTAGTCCGTCTGTGTAATGCAGCGAATGCAGCACTGTTTTCTGCAGGCTGAATGTCATTGATCAGATGCGGGTTAGAGCTGTGGAGGAGGGGTGCTGAAGCCTCGCTGCTACAGTTAGAAGCAGGTCAGCGT
Source organism: Elopichthys bambusa (assembly GCA_037101425.1). NCBI lineage: Eukaryota > Metazoa > Chordata > Actinopteri > Cypriniformes > Xenocyprididae > Elopichthys > Elopichthys bambusa. The sequence goes on from CM074438.1 coordinate 3,229,031, forward strand.
GCTGCAGATGTCGGCCAAGACCTCCCATGAATCCAGCACAGATCTCTGACACTGTCAAGCTTCATCCCTTGCTTTCTCTCTAGGACTAGCCTACTGTATGTGATCATGAGTTGCATCACATTCTCAATTATAAAGACACACTATATTCTACCTATAGAATTTTAATGCATTATAAGTGTGTTCTGGACATGATCCAAAAGGTTCTAACCCTATAAAGCCTACTGTATATTTGATACACAAAGGCCTCTAAATGATCAGCATGATTAAAACTTTGCTGAAAAACCTGTTGCACACAATATATACGTACATTCTGTCGTCTAATTGATAGTTTATACTTTTTAGCAAGTAAAAGGCCTGTTAGTATAATTGTAAAATGTTTCCCTTCAGCTTGTGGTTCATGCGTCCTTCTGCTGTGAAATCGTACTGATTTTTATAAATTAAATGTAAGAATAACTTTTGTATTGTTATTAATATTAATATTTCAAGATGAACACTTACTGGACTGAAGAATTTTTCTTGTATCATCTAATTTTTTAAAGTAAAATCATGTTAAAATGTGAGTATCAAATATGATCAATCAGGCTTTTGAGGAAAGTTTATTTGTTCATCTCTCAATCATCATTGTATTGCATTGCATTATATGTTTAAAAGTAGAGTTTTGATCATAAAAATAAACATTTAAACATCATCTACTAATATTTATATGCATTTTATGTTATAAAGATCAGAATTTCATCTTACTGTTTGACCATATATCAGCATTTGCACCAAATTGCATATTTTTGCTCAGTTTGGGCCTCTGAATTTTTTTCCCGCCTCATGTATGAACTCATATTTTCACTGTATCATACTATATGAGCCATAAAAGCCTGATGCATCAAATATGATACTTTTTAAGCATGATGTGGATATTCACTGAACACAAATGAATAATTAATGAGTTATGCAACAACTGTAAACCTGTTACCATACAGTACACTCACGTTATGCGTTATATACTATATGTCAGATGTGATTGTTTATAACATCGCATTGTAATTTAAAGCGGTCCTTCATTATGATTTCACTTTTTTAACTTTAGTTAGTGTGTAATGTTGCTGTTTGAGCATAAACAACATCTGCAAAGTTACGACGCTCAAAGTTCAATGCAAAGGGAGATATTTTCTTTTACAAAAAACGCTTTTTAAGAACTACAACAAACGGCTGGTAGGGACTACAACGAGCTTCTTCCCGGGTTGGTGACATCACTAACCCTAAAATTTACATAAACCCCGCCCTCAGGGACATGCAACAAAGGGGGTGAGGCCATGTTGGGCTGCTTTAGAGAAGAGGAAGAGTTGTTGTAGAGTGTTGTTGCCCTGCCGTCATTTTACGCCGGACTGCTTCATAAACGAGGGTCAATTCAATGCTGGATTTGCACAAAAGTTTAAAATGACGGCAAATGCTAGTCGATGAGTTGAATCAACTCCACAGCAACTGCATAAATTTATCCACTAACCATTCAGAAACGTCCAGTTTCATTCTAAAAGTTGTAACTTCTTCCTGAGTCTCTCCATCAGTGTCGACTCTGGTTTGAACAATGTAAGGCTGAACACCGTTACTGACAATCCTCATTTTGGCTGCGTGAGATTCTCCGGCTTTGTTGTTGTTGAGCAACCGAAGCGTGAGCTGTTAAAGCTCCGCCCTCTTCTGGAAAGGGGGCCGGGAGCAGCAGCTCATTTGCATTTAAAAGGACACACAAAAACAGCGTTTTTTTGCTCACACCCAAATAGGGGCAAATTTGACAAGCTATAATAAATTATCTGTAGGGTGTTTTGAGCTGAAACTATACTCGTGTAATATAGCAAATCTCAACTGGTTGAGTGCTTGTATTGTCGGAAAATGTAACTATATTATCACACAGCTCTAATCTGCTTAATGCAACTGAAAGGCGTGAATATATTAAGATATTATAAACTTCATGATTTTCTGTAGAGATGTGTATTGTGAAAAGCGCAATACAAATAATATCGACTTGACGTTGTAAAAGAGCTTGTCTGTGGGCTCTACTACAGCATTTACTGCACTGAACGGCCCTCTATGGATTTGTTCTGCTGCAGCTGATAGTGATATTCTCCCCCATCTGCCACTTTCAGGATGCTCAATGTGATTATCTGCTTCATCCAATTAAATCAATGCGAACCATCACGGGACGCATACTGATCTCTCCCCTCTCTGACTGCTCTCATGCTGCTTTAAAGAGATACTTCACCCAGAAATGAAAAGTCGGTCATCATTTAATCACAGTCATGAATTCTTAATTTGTGGAACATGCTTTAAAGAACATTGAAAGAATATTTCCAAAATATCTTTTGTCAGATTGGACTATATTTTTAACCTATGATGCATTGCAGTTGCAGACACCTGTGTCCTCAAAAAGCATTATTCAGTGCATTTATAGTCAATATTGGCAACATTTTATATAGTTGCTTTGGATAAATGCTTCTGCTAAATGAATAAATGTAAATTTGATGGCATTTTTATTGTATGCTTAGAGTATTGAGCCATTGAAATCAAATGAAATTGTGAGTTGCATGGAGTTGTTGCCTACATAGGGTGATCCAAATCAGTCACTAATGATGTTGTGTTTCTATATTATAATATAAATGTCCACCCTATAGAAGGCCACTCTTGGACTTGGCATCCCAGCATGCTTTGGGACAGTAATAAAGTCTGCGTTGTGTTTTTGCAGGTCAGTGTTGCATGTTACTTTGCCTCGAAACTTTCCATCTTCTGTGAGTCGATCCTTTCACGAGGTTTAAGTGCACAAAAGTCTTTTTTTTCCTATGAATAAGAGGATTTCATCTCAATTTGTGTCCATTTTTTTTGTAAACAAGCATTAGAATTAAGGTGATTACTCTTTCTGTTGTTTGGGGGGGGGAATCCAAAGCTCTTTTTCTTTGGACATTTCCACAAAAACTAGATTATATTCAGGAATAATACTAAGAAAACAGGAGCTGTAATTATTCAAGTGTTATTTTTCAGATACTTTTGATGCTAAAATTATACCAAAGCGGTGTCTTTTAGCCAGCTGGAATCTATCTGATCCACAAGAGAATAGTGATGAAAAACAAGATGGTGACTTATCCTATCCTTCTGTTGCCAGACTTTTGATTATCTGTCTTCATCTGGCCAAGAACTAAAATGTCTGTCTGACCCACATGCTAACCGGTCAATCGCAGTTTCTTTTGTTTTTACATGCAGTTTCTCTGTAAACTGCATCTTCTTCTTCTACCTTGTAAACATGACTTTGCAGCGCTGTGCTGCCGGCAGCATTGATCTGAATGTGCAGGCATCCTGAAGTATTGGGTCAGTTACATGGAACCTGCACTGTTTATTGATCGGACAGGAAAGGGCTTATTTTAAGCACTTGGAACGGTCAGTCCATCTCAGTCTATTGGCTACAAGATGCAGAACGTATAGAGCTGCTATTTATAGCTGTCACGCACAGACCAGCTTTGTGAGACACCCACATGTTATTGCTCTTTAAAAGCTCAGGAGTATTAATAGAGACTTTCTTAACTTTGTCTTAGATACACTACCAATCAACATTTTCAGGTCAGTTGGGGTCAGTAGAAATTAACAAGTGACAAGTTTTGTTTTGCATGTCTCCTAGAATAGGTTTACATACATCCAAGGTCCAAAAACACCTTAATTTTCTCATAATATACATTGCACATCACCTCATTTCTCAAAGAGTCTGAAAACAGTTAGTTCGAAGATTCTGTCTCTTTAAACTCCTCCTTTCTGAGAGCCTACTGTGCTCTGATTGGTCAGATGGCCCAATCTGTTGTGATTGGTCGACGGCTTACAGCACGTAACGAAAACTATACGCCTATTACCATATCTGAATTTCAGCTCCAGATCTTTTTCAGTGCTTGATACACAGTGAAAATAGCAGTAATGATGGCGTTGGTTTTACCATATCAGTTCCAGCGGGAGTCTCATCCTTTTAAAGTGCGTCAAACAGTGGATTTGCTTTGGCGGCGCAGAAAACTGCATCTTCTCGACATGTCAACAGCATGCAACAGCATGCAAAGTTAGGGTTGCTGGGTTTTCACAACAAAACCCGCCCAATTGCTACTCAAAACTAGCCCAATCATGTTTCGGGGGCGGGGTCCCCTGGTAAAAATCGCATCCTGTGGGGTAAAATCTGCATTTTTTGGTAAAATTAGCATTCCAGGGGCTAAATATCATTTTATTTGGGTCGCTTTAACCCATGGACATGAAAAACGACCCGCGGCAACACTGTTAATGTAGCCCAATTCTGTGCGAAAACCGCAGACTTGGCAACACTGGACAAATGTTGTCCGCTGGCAGCCACTGTCTGGCATTATGCAAATTTGTTGCAAACTTACATAGATTCAAGCAGGAAGTAAGACTGGAATTACTGACGACTCATTTCAGCAGTTTAGAATCAATTCTTTCTTTTAGGAGACAATAACTTTATTTGTCGTGCACTTTGATCTTTAAAACTTTGCAGACCTTTTACATTCACAGACCGCTACATTACACAATATGTGAAAGATAATATCCGAAAAAGCATAATAGGGGCACTTTAATGCTTTTATTCAGCAAGGGCACATTAAATTGATCAGAAGTGACAGTAAAGACTTTTATAATGTTACGAAAAGATTTATATTTCAACTAAACTATACTTCATCTTACTTGCCTCAAATGAACCTGCGTGTGTTTGTGTGTTGTCCCTTTACAGGATTATAGTGTAGGATGTGTGTAGTTCTCCACACAGAAGGAGAGCGTGTGGCAGTTTGGTCATAAGAAGTGAGGATTCAGGATAAAGAGATTAGACCTCATGCAGATTACATGCTATTCATATTTTAGGAAAAAGGCACTCGTCTGAACGAACGCCTTGTGTGTGTGACCATGAGAGGGGTTATATCTGAACCTTATCCTACTTTAATTAAATCAAGACTTTATTTGTAATTACAAGCTTAGAGAATCATTTATAGTGGTTAATAAAGGGATAAACTATCAACTTGCTTGCAAACCTACATTTTTAAAGCACACAACAGTTTCAAAATTCATATTTGAAGAATGACTACACTCTACAAAGTTATTTAGGACAAGACACACACACACATGGGTTTTCATGTTTTATAGGGACATTCATAAACCTAATGATTTTTACACTGTATAAACTGTATATTCTGTCCACTAACCCTAACTCTACCCATCACAGAAAACTTTGGATATTGCCATCGTTGTGGACACACACACACATTCTCTTTCTCTCACACACTCTCTCTCTCTCTTACTCACACACACACTATTAGCTGCTCCTCGAGGCCGTGTGAAACGTGACTTTCAGCTACTGAAGGTGTTGAGATTTAGGTTGGATTTCAGTAAACAACTGTCAAACCAGATGGAAAGATGGAAAAAAAAATCAAATGATTTGCATCTCATTTACATATTTTTTTGGCATTTAGCAGATGCCAAGCAACTTACATTGCATTCAGGTTATGCATTTTGTATCAGTTCATGAAATAAAGCGATCTGATGCCAATCAAAATGAAATCCAATGTGAAATCAAAATTTCAGCGTATTTAAACTCTTAATGCATGTTTCTGATTTAAATAGCATCTTTGATTTAAATGTCAGTAGCTAAAATACTGATTCATGCCTGAATCAGTTAAGAATGTTTGATTGACATCAGTTTTGAATCAAACTGATTCAATGATTCATTTCTATCATCACTCAAAAATGTGCCATTTTTCATATGTTAAAATGGTAAAAAGTAAATATTGCTGCAAATTATTATTGATGCAAATAAATAAATGATATCTTGTGCCTTGATTTTGTATTTTAGTTCTTACATTATTTCGAATCAAATCACAAATTGCTCTTAAGTCATTCAGAGAAGAAACACATACTACCGCTGAAAAGTATTTTTCTTTTTTCTTTTTTTCATTTATTATTATTGTCAACAGTTTTAGATGATATTTTTGTGGAAATCGTGATACATATTTTCCAGGATCTTTGATGAATGAAGTTGAACAGTTCAAAAGAACAGCATTTTGTCACTTTAATGATCAATTTAATGCAACCTTTCTGAAAAAAAGTTTTCATTTCTTTCAAACAACAACAACAACAACAAAATCTTACTGACCCCAAACTTTTGAATGGCAGTGTGCACACTGAGATATAAACTGAGTATTATTTTATCTCCCAGTATTTAAAGACTTTTAAATAGTTTGTGTATGTGTGCGACAGTAGTATTGTATGTTTTTTTTTTATGCTCTTATGTAATTGCTCTGAGGGTTGATCTTGGCTCTGCACCATCTGTTTTAATTCTGCCTGTTTCTAAGTAATGAGGCGCTAAAACACCAGCTCGTTGCGATTAGCAGCTGGTCAGTAATGCTGTCTGTCGAGAACAAATGCACTAATCCAGCCTACTTGCTTTATTTCTTTATGCCATATTGACATGAAGGGAATCTTGACTAGAACCTGCTTTAACCCTGTTTATTAGACCAGCAACCATTCTTTTAAGAAACACTAATTAAAGACTCCCCCAAGAGCTCATTATGACACTAATTTGTTTTGTGCAGAAGCTGAGTGATGAGTAATTGTCTTCTAATTGTATTTCCGCATGAAATATAAATAAGATACCACCAAATGAAATTAAGTTTGTTATATTCACATTATAACTCAGACATCTTTTATAAAATGCACAGCTGCTCTTTCATTAATACATGATTTAAATTACAACCAACAGTGATTCTCAGCTGTACATATTTTTGAAGAAAAGCTGAGATACACTGGTAATGATGAAACGAGGAGACGTGAGTGGCTCTATGCTGATGTCTAAAATTCAACTTGACATTTACTTGTTTTCTTCAAAGCAAATTGCATATTTTCATTTATGCACTACCATTATAAAGTTTGGGGTCAGAAACGTATTTGTTTTATTCAGAAAGAATGCATTAAATGGGTGGTTGATTATGATTTCACTTTTTTAACTTTAGTTAGTGTGTAATGTTGCTGTTTAAAGGAAAAGGAGATTACTTTTAAAGAATTCGCTGTATAAGGACTACAACAAATGGCTGGTAGGGACTACAACGAGCTTCTTCCCGGGTTGATGACATCACGAACCCTAAAATTTACATAAACCCCGCCCCCGAGAACACACAATAAAGGGGGTGAGGCCATGTTGGGCTGCTTTAGAGAAGAGGAAGAGTTGTTGTAGTAGAGTGTTGTTGACATGCCGTCATTTTACGCCAGACTGCTTCACAAATGAGGGTCAATTCAACGCTGGACCTCCAGTTTCATCCTAAAAGTTGTAACTTCTTCCTGAGTCTCTCCATCAGTGTTGACTCTGGTTTGAACAATGAACAAGGTGAACACCGTTACTGACCATCCTCATTTTGGCTGCGTGAGATTCTCCAGCTTTGTTGTTGTTGATCAACCGAAGCGTGAGTTGTTAAAGCTCCGCCCTCTTCTGGAAAGGGGTCCGGGAGCAGCAGCTCATTTGCATTTAAAGGGACACACAAAAATGGCATGTTTTTGCTCACACCCAAATAGGGGCAAATTTGACAAGCTATAATAAATGATCTGTGGAGTATTTTGAGCTGAAACTTTACAAACTCATTCTGGGGACACCAGAGGGCAAAATAGGTCGCCTTTAAAGCAAACAGACATGAACTAAAAGCCCTAAATGTCCCATTTTGATATCATGGGGGCTTTGAATACAATGTTTGGTCAAGAAAGACACATTCTGGGAACACCAGAGACTTATATTACATCTTTAAATTGGTCATTAAAGTGAGAGTAAAGACACTTTTCTTTTGAACTTTGTATTCATAACAGAATCCTGAAAAAATGTATCAGTTTCCAGAAAAATATGAAGCAGCACAACATTGATAATAATCAGAAATGTTTCTTGAGCAGCAAATCAGAATGATTTCTGAAGGATCATGTGACACTGAAGACTGGAGTCATGATGCTGAAAATTCAGCTTTGATCACAGGAATAAATTACATTTTAAAATATATTCACACAGAAAACAGTTATTTTAAATTGTAATAACATTTCACAATATTCCTGTTTTTACCAACCCCAAACCTTTGAACGATAGTGTACATTTTATCAGTTCATGCATTTTGTGGTGTTCGATATGAGAATGATATGATAAGATTATTTATTGACCATGATCTATAACTGTCAAAACATTATGAAGTTTTTGCCTGTTTAATGTTACTGTATTTTAAATATTAAATTGCTACCCTTTTTTTTTTTTACCATTATATATATATTATTATTATTAGTAGTAGTAGTAGTATTTACATGTTAATATGCATTTTATTATGAATATTCTACATACTTATGCTTATGCATTAAGATGCATTAATTATGCATTAATTAAAAAATCCCTGACATTTGTCCTTTGGTAATGTGCTCATATTGACATCTGTCCAGTACTGGCTCTTTTACACTGTAAGTAAAGGTAAATTTGTTTCTTTGTTGAAGAACATGGGTCGGTTTGATTTCATGGAGAGGCTGCTGCTATTGGCTAGATTAGTAACCATGGTAACTGTCTTGTGGTTGGACTGCACTTTCATTCCCATAATAAGCAGAGAAATACATTGAGGAACTGGATGGAAATAACTGGATGGTGTCCTCAAGCAATACATGTGAATCTTTCTTTTTTCAAAGCAGTGCATTTGTGTATCATTATTTACTCACTGTCAGGTCATTTCAAACCTGTATGGAGCTCATCAACTGTACAGCAATGCCCTAGTTTCTCAGGACAAGGCACTATAAAAACTATAGTTCATTATTCACTCAGCTTTGCAGTGTTTGGACAGCGAGCATCAGATGAGTGAGAGAGTGTGTGTGTGTGTGTGGTCAGTACAGTGAGTATCTGTCTCTGTGACATGCTGGGACAAATGCATCTGTCAGTGAGAGATGCATCCATTGCGCCCTGTCGCTCTGAGACAGACCTCCATACTGACATCTCTCTCTCTCTCTCTCTCTCTCCACACAGAGGAATGATGAAGAGGCTGTCGTGGACAGAGGAGGCACTCGATCCATGCTTAAGGCCGGACTGGAGAAGGAGGAGCTAGAAGGTAAATACACACACACACACACACACACACACACACTCACACATGCGCACACAAACACTCACTCACACAGACACTCACTCATATGCGCAGACACATGCGCACATACACACTCACACGCACTCACAAACAATCACACACACACACACACACACTCGCACAGTTTTACACAGTTCACAAATGTTTCTTGAGCAGCAAATCAGCATATAAGAATGATTTCTGAACGATCATGTGACACTGAAAACTGGAGTAATGATGCTGAAAATTCACAGGAATAAATTATATTTTATAATATATTCACACAGAAAACAGTTATTTTAAATTCTAATAATATTTCACTATTTTTATTGTATTTTTGATCAAATAAAGGCAGCCTTGGTGAGCAAAAACTACTGAACCCAAACTTTTGAAAGGTATTGTATCTGTTGTAGACAATCCCAGAATGCTTTAAAATAACCCCGGTGGGAAAAAAAAAAAAAAGTCAAAGATGGTGGTTAAAAATCTATATTTGTCAAGCATATCAAATCTATATTTAATTTGCTTATTCATGTACGTCCCACCCATGCAATAACAATAAAAATAGTTCAGTCTAATTTGCTACGTATTTTAAGCTAACATTAAAATCTATTGGAATCAATTGTGCATTGAAAAAAAATTCTGTTCGATTTTATTTTCAACCGATTCTTTCATTGTAGCATTGCTGAAGTCTAGCATCAAAATGGCAGCTTCCAGTGTAGAAAACGTCAATCTGTGACGTGACATTGGTCAGTTGCAGAAGTAAAGCTCATCCTGTAGCTGCTGTCTCTCTCATACACACAATTATAAGCAGCTCCAGAGCGAATGCTCAGAGAAGTTAATGCTATGTCTGAAAGGAAAGTCTGTGGGTGGCAAATCAAGGGCACCAGCATGGCCTGACAGAAGAGACGTGTGTGTGTTTATCTGCCTCTAAAATGACACGAAGAGAAAAGACTGGTGGGAGGATGGAGAGCGTTTCACAGGGGAAAAAGAGCAGCTACTCGAAGCGTCTTCTCAAAGGACTGCAGATGACGTCAGCTGCTCTTCTGCCCCTGGATGAGCTATTTTTACATCCTGCCGGTGAGAAAGAGACAGAAACAGAGAGAATAATTACACTATCGAAATTATAATAATAAATGGGTCATCAGTATCTAAATAGAGGCTCCATATCCTACACAGCTCTGAAATAAGCATATGCTTTTCTGTTTATTTTTGTACCTGCCTTATTTGCATTAATTATTATAAATATGCATTTCTAACTTTGGCTGATAAACTTGAAGACCTCTCGGTGTGTCGTGATGAGTACAGTTTTCTTTCATTTTTTTCTCTATTGAAGCATTTATGCATTTTTAAATGTTTTTATCTAAAGCGATTTGCCTTGCTTTCAAGGTTTACATTTTTTTCAAAAGGGCTCCTTTAAATAAAAAAAATAAAAATAAAATAAATAATAATAAGTAGAATAGTGACACTTTTATCCAATGTGACTTGCTGTGTATTCAAGGTTTACATTTTTTATTAAAGGGCTTTCTCTAAAGTAAATTTTTATAAATATAATAATAATTAATCTAAATAATATAAATATATGAATTAAATATGTAAAAAAGTAAATAGACTTTATTTTAAATTTGAATTTTGTCTGTTTAATATTAATGTTACTATTAATTGTTATGAGGATGTAACATACTATATATATATATAAACTATATAATATTGATGTACAGTGAGATTTTGTATATTTTAGCAGTACACTTGACTAGAATATAGATGACCTTAAAGGGGACATATCATGAAAATATGACTTTTTTCATGTTTAAGTGCTATAATCAGGTCCCCGGTGCATCTTCCAACCCAGAAAACGTGAAAAGTACAACCCAGTAACTTTGTTCTGGCAAGCTTTTCTCTGCAAGCATATGAAAAAATGAGCCGTTTCAGATTTCGCTTCCCTAGTGACGTAGGAAGGAGATTTTATTATAATATTACTGCACCTTAATCTGCACGTTTCCACCCACTACGCCGCCATTTTGTTTTTGCAAGCAAAAACGGTGTACCAGTTCTGAGGCCATGGCAAAAGTTCTAGCAAAGCATGCTAACTGTTCTGTCGTTGGCTGCACAGACGAGCATAGAACACTATTTAGAGTATGATTAGCTTGGATAGCCTGCAAGTTGACCCTGGCAAGCTCGATTGTTAAGAAAAGAGAGATATTTTGAAAAAAATATTAGACCATTCACATCATTTGATAGCAATCACAAACATTAGCCTGGTGTGTATGGCTCTCTTTGGCAAACAGGTATGCTATGTATAGTGGGCGTCCATACGGGTTTTGCACAAAAGATTAACATGACGGCACATGCTAGTCGATGAGTTGAATCAACTCCACAGCAACTACATAAATGTATCCACTAACCATTCAGAAACGTCCAGTTTCATTCTAAAAGTTGTAACTTCTTCCTGAGTCTCTCCATCAGTGTCGACTCTGGTTTGAACAATGTAAGGCTGAACACCGTTACTGACAATCCTCATTTTGGCTGCGTGAGATTCTCCAGCTTTGTTGTTGCACGAGCTGTTAAAGCTCTGCCCTCTTCTGGAAAGGGGGCCGGGAGCAGCAGCTCATTTGCATTTAAAGGGACACACAAAAACGGCGTGTTTTTGCTCACACCCAAATAGGGGCAAATTTGACAAGCTACAATAAATGATCTGTGGGGTATTTTGAGCTGAAACTTCACAGACACATTCTGGAGACACCAGAGGGCAAAATAGGTCGCCTTTAAAGCACACAGACATGAACTGAAAGCCCTAAATGTCCCATTTTGATATCATGGGGGCTTTACTGATACATTATAGTGGTTTGCCAAGTTTTAAGATGCAAATGTAAAATCCACTTTCCACAACTTAATTTATTCAGAGTCTTCATGATGTGTCATGACAGCAGTCGGTCTCATACAGGAGACAATATTCACTGTTCTTCTGCATTTCACTGAAACGAAAAGCTGGCATTCTGTGGATATTACCCAGAATTCCATGCAATAATGAGCCAACTGTCAATGTATAGGCCTATATTAGACTGAGCTGTGTTGAAAATATTGCTTGTGACAGCCTTTTCTCCTCGCTCACTGCGGCTTGTAAATACATCTGCAGGTTCAGCTTGTGGATACATGTCATTTATTCAGATTCAGACACGTTTTATAATCTAGTGAACACTGAGCAGCTCTAAGATTAAATTTGGATTGGCTCAGAAGCTCACAAAATGGTACATTGCACAGGTGAGGAAATGGCACACTTTGCACATACTTGTACAATTGAGGATATTTTTGTGCAGGAGATTTTCTGAAGAAAAATGTGAGTGGTGCTTAAAGTTGTTCACAAGATCATATAGTATATACTAAAATAACACTGCTCTGATATTCTGGTCTGTTGTTTTTGATCACAGACACACATCTTCTGAGCATTTGCACATCATCTTGAGTTTGAAATGTCATGACTTTGTAAACATACTGTAAGTTGTCAACCTTATAAAGTAAAGCTTTAGAAATCGATATAAGCTCAGGTCATTGAGCCGTTTCCCTTTGCGGGACAATGCATTCAGTCCTTCTCATAATGTTACGCAATTCAAAGACACCATTAGAGCTTTAGTGATGTAATTTAAGCCTCATTTCATCCAGCTTTCAGACATTTTTAATTGCCAGGAAAAGGAAATCTCTGTTGTCTGTAGGTCGGCATTAGTCTGTATATGTCGTCGTGTGTGTTTGTGTGTGTAAGCTTACGTACAGATGTGATGTCAACATTTAAACCCATGCTGCTCGACCTCTCGATCATTCAAATGCAATTAAAGTAAGTGATTAAATAAATATAGGTTAAATATGTTTGGTAAATTGAATTTTTCCATTGCAAGGTGAAATTTAGAGTGAACTAAAAAAGTGTTTCTACTCTGCGTTCCACTTTAAAATCTAGTGAGCTGCCTACCTAGACAGCAGTTTAAGGTATCATATGTTTAAGGTAGCATCCGGTACCAAAGGGTAGGCAGCTGCATAATTATTTTATAATTGTATGTTATAATTCATAATTATGCAGGATAATCATTCCAAATAAGCAACAGCATAATTATGCTGCCTTCTAAGACACCTCCTCTCGGCCAAATACTAAAGCAGCACTGCATGGATCTTTTATGGAAAAGACCCATAATGCAGTGCAACAGAGTCAGTCAAAAAATCCACCCGAGAACATTTAAATTTAATTATAAAAGTTGATTATGTTAAAATATTGATTTTAAATGTACTATTTTTTCAATCACTGCTGGAAAATATTGTGAAAAAATATTTTGCACAGTATTTGCTGCTATCATGACTTTTTTTGTTTCATTTTTTTAAAATAAATATGGACCAGAATCTCTGAGCAATGTTTTCAGCACCATGTTGAATCCATGCTATAAAGAATTAAGGCAGTTATGAAGGCAAAAGAGGTTCAACCCTGTACTAGGAAGGTGTACCTAATAAAGTGGCCGGTGAGTGTAGATTTTACGCTCTCTGAGTTCCTGTTCCTGTCTGTTTGCTGTCTGATCAATAGGTCACAGGACTCTGTATATCGGTGTTCATGTTCCTCTGGGCAGAAAAACCCGACGACGCCATCGACATCACGGACACCGACACAGGAAGAGAAGCAGGGAGAGAGACTCAGGGGTCGAAGACGGACGAGAATCACCTTCATACAGTAACAATCCATCCTTCCTTCCTTCAATGCATGCTGTTAATTTTCTTACTTAGTATTTTTGTCTTGTTTTCCAGTAAACATTTTTAGATACATTTATTTGAGACACAAAATGACTTAAGAGATTAATTTTGTTTTCTGTAAAAAAATTTATCTATGGGGTAAGAAAAAGAAAATCTTTGACAGATTTGTTTTTTTCTTATTTTAAGCAATTTGATACATATTTAATATCGTAAGTCATTTTGCATCTCAAGTTAATGTATCTTGAATTAAGCTGTTTTGATGTTTGTGCTGGAAAACAAAACAAAGATATGGAAATACTTTACATGAAGCTAATGTATTCAAGTGTTAGTTCACCCTTAAGTGAAAATTAAGTCATCATTTACTCACCCTGCTGTTGTTCTAATGCTGTATGCCCTTCTTTCTTTTTCAGACCACAAAAGGAGAAATTGTCAATATAATGGCAGTGAATGGCGACCAGCTTTTAAAAAAGACCCAAAAGTATCACAGAATGATCCCATGAAACACATGTCATATATTCCAAGTATTCTGGGAGTTTATGATAGGGTTTGGTGAAAAATAAACCAAAATTGAATGTATTATTTAAAGAAAATCCTGACTTTGGCTGTTCTTTGCGTGTTTGCGAGACTCTATTAGCGCTGCAGTTCACTCCGACTCATCCACAAAAACACACAAGTTGTGAGAAATCAAGATGAATAAAATACGACACGTAGTACAATGCCTAGAAATCCCAATAAAGTATCCGTGTACTTTCTTCACTGAGTTAAATATCTCCGTTTGTCAGTTCATAGATTTGAACGCTATGACTGTTATGTGTTATGACGAACACAATTACCTAGTTCTGGCATGAAACTCTAGATGGCACAGGCTGATAGGTCTTTAACTCATTTGGTAGCGATAACATTATTATCTACATTGCACAGCTGATTGGTTGCCGTTGCATCAGCAGCCAACGAGCTACGGCTCAACATTCAAACAAATACTGGTAGTGTTGCTGTAAGCAGTATGCAGTACGCTTTCAGAAACCCTCAACCTTCCCCAGCTTCCCAGTCTCTCCATCAGTGTCGACTCCGGTTTGAACAATGTAAGGCTGAACACCGTTACTGACAATCCTCATTTTGGCTGCGTGAGATTCTCCGTCTTTGTTGTTGTTGAGCAACCGAAACGTGAGCCGTTAAAGCTCCGCCCTCTTCTGGAAAGGGGGCCGGGAGCAGCAGCTCATTTGCATTTAAAAGGACACACAAAAACAGCGTGTTTTTGCTCACACCCAAATAGGGGCAAATTTGACAAGCTATAATAAATGATCTGTGGGGTATTTTGAGCTGAAACGTCACAGACACATTCTGGGGACACCAGAGACTTATATTACATCTTGTGAAAGGGGCATTATAGGACTCCTTTAAAGCTTGATGCTGGTCTCTATTCACTGCCATTATATGGACGAGCGCGAGAGTTTTTTATTTTTTATTTCTCCTTTTGTGGTCTGAAAAGTAAAGGGCATCCAGCATTAAAACAACGCCATGGTGAGTAAATGATGACTTTCATTTTAACTATCCCTTTAACTATCATTACCTACAATGGGCAATACATTTGTGCAGTAAAGGACAGTATTTTTTTTTCTGTTCCTTCTGATACCCTTTCATCATTTCTTTTTGTCTTTGATGGTCTGTCCTATGTGATTATGTTTCTTTGATGTGCGTTCTCTCTGTGAGTTCTGGTCTCGGATCTGGACAGGCTCACAGTCATGTTGCTGCTTTAGCAGCTCATCACTATGACTCGGCAGGGATGAGTCCAAATTATTTCCTGTGGTGTATTATTGTCAACATAACTTTTGTTTTGGCTTTCTGATCCCTTTTTAGCTGATATTGTATGACTATTTAAGCCATGTGACCTTTTCAACTGAGCTGAGTGGTTTATTAAAACAGTTGAGATGATGTGTCACAGATACTCCCTCTCAGAGGGTTCAGTTTCTGCTGGGCACTGAGGATGATGATGAAGAGCACATACCACATGACCTCTTCACTGAGCTGGATGAGATCTGCCTCCGTGATGGAGAGGATGCTGAGTGGAGAGAAACCGCCAGGTATCGAACCATGTGATATCACTTCAACCAATCGTGTCTGGATTTATGCTGCGTTCACACCATGTTGAAATTATCATAATTGTGAGACGACACCCCATGACGTTCAGCAGTCAGGTGGTACAAGTTAGAGCTGTCAGAAAATTCCCAGTTTACAAGTTGTAATTACAAGTTCTACGAAGACGTGAGTTCGAATCTCGCGAATATGGTAAATCCGACATTGCGTGAACTCACATTAAGTCATTTAATGAACATTTATGGGTGAACGACAAATAAGGATGTCTGAGAAAATGAAAAGTATTTTAAAAAATCTAGTTTAGAATGCATATGCCAAATTTTTAAAAAATATCATTTTTGTAATCCTGCTTTTATTCAAAAGTGATGTAATCATCTAGTAAAAGTGAAAAAATTATTTTAATTTAATTGAGTTTTTTCTTAAGGTTATTTGATTTGACAATTAAAGATTTTTAGCTCTTATATTTAAAAAGGTTAGTGTAGTATAAACAGCATTTTGTTATCATGTGACCAGTCCAAGAACAGGAAATGACATCACAGAGAGGCCCACTGTAGGCCCTCATGGCCACATATCAAGGTCAATACATGTAAATTTCTTAAAAATATCCAATATTTTAATATATGTTATGGTTAGTTCAGATTGTCAAGTGGTGAAATAGCAAGAAAATGTTATTATGGTCTAAAAAATTGCCTTTTTTTAAATATTGTTTTTGCTTAATGATCAAGACATCCACTCAGAAGTCGTCCAGGTGTTACGGAAAATATTTTACTTGATGATTATTACACAGATATAGAGTCATCTTTTTCTTTTTTTTTTGTCAAAAATGATATATATGTTTTTCAAAATGCATGAAACCAACATACAAATACAAAGATTACATTTCAAAGAACTTGACACACAAGCTTTCACCATGTTTTTAGCCCACAAATATTTAATCAGTATTTTTTGCCTTTTGACATGATGTGTTAATGTTCAGTGTTTTTTAGAGACTGATTCTTGGCTGCGCTGATATAAGCATGAGGGATGCATTAAATCTGTTGAGCGGCATTAGTCTAAGAGAGCTGAGGTTATATAAAGAACCATTGTTGTGTAATGTGTGTGTGTGTGATAAAACAGAAAGGCTAAATACAGCACTTATAATGATGATTATGGTTTCTACATTGTCATATGGCATCACATCTAAGTGCATTCAGCATGGGAATTATTTGTATTTGTATTTGTATTTTTTTCATGAAGTACAGACAACATGTAAACTGTAGTTCTTTATATCAAAAATATGAAATATTCACATGAAACAACATAAATTATCATTTGCTTATTCAATTAAGGTTACAAAGAAGAGCAAAATACCCTGAAAATAAAAAAATATTTTTCACCTGCATGTCATCGCAAAGACATATTTGACATATGAAATAAAGGACGTGGCTTGTGCGCTGTATACTGATTCTTCTGGATTAGTACGAGAGCTTCATGTGAAGGTTCAGTTCTGAATTGCATCTCGAAGCTCTTATTTTCCACATGCATTGGTCATCTGTGTTTGCTTTTAACTCTGTCCAGGTGGCTGAAGTTTGAAGAGGACGTGGAGGACGGCGGCGAGCGCTGGAGTAAACCGTACGTGGCCACGCTCTCTCTGCACAGCCTCTTTGAGCTGCGGAGCTGCATCCTCAACGGCACCGTCATGCTGGACATGAGGGCCAGCTCTCTGGAAGAGGTCGCAGGTAGCGTTTTCTGTACTTTTCTGTACTTTCTGTACTTCTGTGCATTTAGCAGATGATTTTATCCAAAGCGAATTACAAGAGAGGAACAAAGTAGTTCGTCAAGGTGCCAGTAATAAATGTAATATATATTGGCAGGTTTATTTGACAACTAGATTAGGAAGTTAGTAAGTAAGTAAGATTTTTTTGCGTGTTTTATGTTAAAGAGATGCAAGAAATGTAAAAATGTTTGTCGTAGAACTGATTCCAGTAGGCCGTTGGGGCTTTTGGGTGAAATCTGTCATTTCTAAGTCACATTTAACCCAAAAATCTATTAAAAAAAGAAATAATACAAAAAATAAAAAGAAAGAAAGAAAAGAAATCAAGACTTTTTAGGACAAAGTTTGCATTGACATTATTTTTGTGAGAATTACATTACCCCCAAATAATCCTTATTAATGCAAAACAGAAAATTCTGACATTTTTATCTCAGAATTGTGAGATATAAACTCACAATTGTGAGTTATAAAGTCAGAATTGTGAGATATAAAGTTGCAATTGCGAAAAAATAAAGTCAGAATTGTGATATAAACTCGCAATTATGAGAAAAAAGTCAGAATTGTGAGTTTATATAACGCAATTCTGACTTTATATCACGCAATTGTGAGGGAAAAAAAGTCAGAATTATGAGATAAAAGTCTCAATTACCTTTTTTATTTTTTATTTTGTGGTGGAAACAAGCTTCCATAATTCTAAGTACTGTAATGTGTATAAAACTAATTGTAAACTATTTATACAACATTTTACATTAATTTAAATTAAAAAAAAAAAAAAATCATTGTAGTACAACATTTTTACTGAAATACAGTAATGAGAATCTACTGAGAATCATTAATGAGAATAATTACAGTTCTAGAAAATGTAAAAGCAAAACATACGGATGCATTACGGTAATGAGTTTGGGGGAAATGTGCATGAAAAATATTGACAAAATGCAACAAAAAAAAAAGAAGAAAAAAAAGAATGGTCTTAAAAATAGTAGTGCTGTCAGTTGATTAAAAAAATAATTAATCACACATTTTTTCTGTAATAAATCATGATTAGTAGCACCGAAAATGTTGGTTACACTTTATTTCGATGGTCCACTTGAGACATTCTACTAACTTATTTAGTTAGTTATATAACTACTAGTTACTTATAGTTAGTAGAATGTCTAAAGTGGAATATCGAAATAAAGTGTAACCTTAATTAGTAATATATTTTGTATTGTATTTTTTTCATTGTTTTTGACTCATGTAACCTTGTATTTTGATAAATACTTTTTGACAACAAAAATGTACATACCAGTAAAATTTTACAATTGTTGATTCTAATTTTTTATACCACAACAAAAAGCTTTATTTTATTTTATTTGTAAAATATAATTAGTTGTTTTTCTCTTTTGATTGTGAGGCGAACCTGAACCTGAATATGTTTCCGTGAGATTCACCCTTTTATTCTTTCCGGTGCTTATAAGATGTTTACCATCTATGGTCAAATGAGCTTCCCTTGTCAAATTATCACATTGTAATAGGCTGTGGATGTGTCGGCGCTCGTATGTCGCTGAGGAACACCTTAAACTGAGTTCAACACTTTAATCTCTGTGGGGTTGTTGTAAGACAGCTCAAGCCATGTGTACTGACTCACAGCGTTTAAAGCTCAGCTAACTGACACGCATGTACAAAGATTTAGTGTTCGGCTTCTGAACATCAATATTTCATGAGTTGAGCCCGAGAAAGTGTTGCATATGTTATAACTTGCAATTGTGACTTTATATCACACAATTCTGAGAAAAAAGATAGAATTGTGAGATAAAAAGTCACAGTTACCTTTTTTATTTTTGTATTCTGTGGAGGAAACAAACTTCCATACTTTAAAGTCTTGACTACAAAAAATCATTTCTATTATTATTGCTCAGGGAAAAAAATTACAGGTCATCCAACACAACATCAAGAGGTGACCATGCTGTGGAAATGCATTGTCTTTATGAATTATACAGCATTTGCACCTTCTCACTCTCTTAAGCGTGTGAATTTTGCATAACTCTTAAGCTGTTCTGCATCTTCAGATACATGAGACAGCTGCTCCATCGGTTGTCATCAAGATCAATGTCAGTTTCTGATGCAGAGTTCAAAATAGGCACAGATGAGTTTTTTGCCAGACATTTAAAAAACGTCCCAACATTTCCAGAATTCAGGTTGTAGTTTTGCAATCATCTGATATCATTTAGGTCTTGTTTTCACATGTTCATTGTCATTTTTAAAGCAGATGATCCATTTAGCTTTATAACACTGCACATCTGTGCTGCTGTTTTAAAAATGACAATGAACATACATTTGGAAACAAGACCTAAATGATATCAGATGATTGCGAAACTACAACCTGAATTCCGGAAATGTTGGGACGTTTTTTAAATTCGAATAAAATGAAAACTAAAAGACTTTCAAATCACATGAGCCAATATTTTATTCACAATAGAACATAGATAACATAACAAATGTTTAAACTGAGAAATTTTACACTTTTATCCACTAAATGAGCTCATTTTCAATTTTCAAATTTCAAAAAAGTTGGCACGGGGGCAACAAATGGCTGAAAAAACAAGAAATTTTGAAAAGATTCAGCTGGGAGAACATTTATAATTGACATCAGGTCTGTAACATGATTAGCTATAAAAGGGATATCTTATACACTGCACGATTTTAGCAATCCTATAAGATCATTCGTTTATCACACTGTGCGACATGGATCTATTAAACTTGGGTACGACGTGCATGCAGACTGTACGATCATGACACCTGTTGACTCGTAGGCTACGATGCAAGTTTCTATAGAAGAATGAAACGTCATCAGCATGCGCTAGTGGTAAACAAAACACTATGTTGAATCACACTTTGGCAGTTGTAGTTTTTATGTGTGCTGAAAATAAAAAGGAAGCGGCGAAAGAAGAAAGGAAAAGAGCTTGAGGTAAGCAGTTTTAAGTTTTAGCGCCATGTCGCTTTGATTTCATGTCGCATTTTTATTGGCTGGTCGTAGCAGCAAATACACTGTGCGTTGATCAGGCTGAATTTCTGACACTGTCAGAAAACTATCGTAGGCTATCTTTGGTCGCAAGACCGGGAAAATGGCCATCTTTGAACATCTCTCACTGTACAACATAGGACCACCGATTAAGATCACGATCACAGAAATCGGCACGATTGTTTCACAATGGCAATCTTTCGCCTGGGACAGCCAAAAATCATGCAGTGTATCCCGGGCTTTAGAGAAACAGAAGTAAAGATGGTAAATCTGTGAAAGAGTGGGTAAAAAGATTCTGGAATACTTTAAAAACAATGTTCCTCAATGTCAAATTGCAAAGGCTTTGCAAATCTCATCATTTACAGTGCATAACATCATCAAAAGATTCAGAGAAACTGGAGAAATCTCTGTGCGGAAACCTATATCAGGCAAGAATGGGACCAAAAACTCCAGAAACTCATAACCTTGATGCCCAGACGTCTTCAAACTGTTTTGAAAAGAGGAGATGCTACAGCATGGTAAACTACAGCAGGCATCAAATTTGAAATGAGCTTATCTTGTGCATTAAAAAATTGTAAAATTTCTCAATTTACACATTTATGTTATCTATGTTCTGTTGTGAATACAATATTGGCTCATTGAAAGTCTTTTAGTTTTCATTTTATTCAAATTTAAAAAAACGTCCCAACATTTCTGGTTGTATTAAAATTCTGTGATGTTAAATGGGACCTATAATGCCCCTTTTCACAAGATGTAACATAAGTCTCTGGTGTCCCCAGAATGTGTCTGTGAAGTTTCAGCTCAAAATACTCCACAGATTATTTATTATAGCTTGTCAAATTTGCCCCTATTTGGGTGTGAGCAAAAACAGGCCGTTTTTGTGTGTGTCCTTTTAAATGCAAATGAGCTGCTGCTCCCGGACCCCTTTCCAACAACTCTTCCTCTTCTCTAAAGCAGCCCAACATGGCCACGCCCCCTTTGTTGCGTGTTCCCGGGGGTGGAGTTTATATATATAAGGCCAGTAATGCAATTTTATCCTCTTAACTGCTACTGATCACTTAATGTTGTGTGTTTAATTTCTTAGACATGGTTCTGGACCAACAGGAAGTGGCTGGGCATCTTGAAGATGATGTCAGGAAGAAGATCAAAGAGGCTCTTTTGAAGCAACACCATCATCAGAACCAGAAGAAACTGGCCAATCGGATTCCCATCGTCCGCTCCTTTGCTGATATCGGGAAGAGACAGTCTGAGTCGAACTGCGTGGACAAAAACGGTATTCATGTATCTTAGCACAGAAAATACATGAGGTCTGATTCTGCGGATAACACTAAAATTATATACACTACAGCTCAAAAGTTTGGGGTCAGTAAATGAGTATGTTTTTTCAGTAAATATACATTAAATTGATCAGAAGAATCACAAAAATATGAAGCAGCACAACTGTTTTCATCATTGATAATAGTAAGAAATGTTTCTTGAGCAGCAAATCAGCATATTAGAATGATTTCTGAAGGATCATGTGATGCTGAAGACTGGAGTAATGATGCTGAAAATTCATCACAGGAGTAAATTACATCTTAAAACATATTACACTATAAAACAGCTATTTTAACTAATAATATTTGACAATATTACAGTTTTACTGTATTTTTGAACAAATAAATGCAGCCTTGGTGAGCATTTCAAACACATTAAAAAATCATACCAGCCCCAAACTTTTTTTAACGATAGTGTATAACAATATTCAATGTTCAAAAATGTATAGTGCCATGTAAAATCTCTTAAAATGCAGAAATAGACACATAATTTTAAAAGTGTCTCTTGTATTCTATACACAAATGGAGAGATATTTTAGGCTGTTTTTCTTTTTTAGGCTATTTACTTGCATTTAATTCAGTAACTCTAGGGATTTGCTTTGTTTGACTGTTTGTTGTTGCTGGTTTCATTAGAAATCTGTCACTCCATTCTGTGAATGTTTAACTTACACATGTCAGATCCATCATCTCAGAGTTTCAGTGTCTATATTGTTGTCTTGTGTGTGTGTGTGTGTGTGTGTGTGTGTGTGTGTGTGTCTGACAGGCACTTCATCTCATCTCTTTAAGTCTCCTCTGTGGCGATCAATTGTTTCAGATGGGGATGATGGGCAGGTCTCATCTTGTTCTCCATGTTGGCCTCTGTGCTGCTCGTCCAGCGTGTCCATCACCTCACCTCTCCCTCCTCCATCATCCTCCACATCCACCCACCCAAACAAGAACCCCACTGCCACCTTCAGCCCGGACAGAGAGGACGGCTTGGATCCAGGCAACTTTTAACTTGAGAGACTTTCCCTTCTGCTGTAGTGCTTCCTAAAACATAACATGTAAAGGTGGTTATCTCAGTGAATAGGTTGCACGTGGTAAAAATCGTCTTAAATGGTGGCGGAATGTAAATAGTTAAAATGCTGAGTAGGAATGCATGACCCTCTGAGAAGATATTAACAACAAATAGGAAATGTTGTTAAGCTAAACCATTTCAATAGCCATGACTGGATATATTTAGTTGCTTTACTTCTAAAGGTGATATTAAACAGTTTTACACCGGAAAAAAGCTACTAAACAAACATTAGTTAACTGTATCTATTCTATGTTAGGTGAGATCTTTTAAATTATGATTAAAAATTATGATTAAATGAGCAGTATTTATTTGGTGCTAAAATAAGGTGACGGCATCCATCTTAAAGGATTAGTTCACTTCAGAATTAAAATTTCCTGATAATTTACTCACCCCCATGTCATCCAAGATGTTCATGTCTTTCTTTCTTCAGTCGAAATGAAATGAAAGTTTTTGAGGAAAATATTCCAGGATTTTTCTCCATATAGTGGACTTCACTGGGGTTCAACGGGTCCAAATGTCAGTTTCAGAGCAGCTTCAAAGAGCTCTACATGATCCCAGATGAGGAATAAGCGTCTTATCTAGAGAAACCATCGATCATTTTCTAAAAAAATACAAATTATATACTTTTTAACCACAAAGGCTCGCCTTGCACTGCTCTGCGATGCGCCACGCATTACATAATCATGTTGGGAAGCTCACGAGTGACATAGGTGGAAGTACCGATCCAGTGTCTACAAAGCGAATGTGCAAAGTCAAACGGCCTTTACAAAAAAAAGGTAAAACAACGATGTCGGACAATTTTTCGTCCTACCACGGTACTTCCACCTTTGTCAACCGTGACCTCTCCAACATGATTACGTAATGCGTGGTGCATCGCAGAGCAGTGCAAGATGAGCATTTGTGGTTAAAAAGTATATAATTATAATTTTTTTAGAAAATGACTGATCGTTTTGCTAGATAAGACTCTTATTCCTCGTCTGGGATCGTGTAGAGCTCTTTGAAGCTGCACTGAAACTGACATTTGGACCTTCAACCCGTTGAACCCCAGTGAAGTCCACTATATGGAGAAAAATCCTGGAATGGAATTTCTTTTTGGCTGAAGAAAGAAAGACATGAACATCTTGGATGACATGGGGGTGAGTCAGGAAATTTTAATTCTGAAGTGAACCAAAAGTTCCAGGAACACAACTGAGTGATGATTCAAATGACCCGGAGAATCATTTTGCCATCTGAATGAATCAACTCACTAAAATGAATTCAAATGTTTTTTTGAACATCCGAATGATAATATTTATGAGACAAATACACATGAACACCACCAAAATTCATAATCACTGGTGGGAAGCTTTCCTTTAAGTACATTTGGTATGAAGTACAATGAAAAAGCCTATAGCAGAAAATTCTACTCATTTAATAGAGCGCATTAGTACCTGCCCACTTTTTGTGGTTTGGTTCATCCATGAACCAAACCAAACCATCTCTGAGTTGAATCACAACAATACAAACCTTGATTTAAAGAAAAAAGTATTTGAAAATCAGACAAAAAGACAAGACTGTGAACTTAACTTTAGTGAGGGAAAGAACTACAATCCCATGAAGCAGTGCAGTTGACATAAAATAAAAAACTGACAGGTAAATATAAAACTATTGATTTAAAGATTGTATATATAGAAACAACACATTTAATGTTTATCCCAGAAATGGTTGTTGTGGACTACGTCAATCAGAGCCCGAGTGATCCTGAGGTGGAGCCACGGTATCAAGGTCCCGCCCACACTCCCGCTTCCGCAAGCACAGCTGTCAGTCATGATGTTACACCCCATTTTTAGACCATCAAATAGCTAACTAAACCTTATTGGAAAATCAAACACTTGTACATACATCAGCGTCAAAAGAACTACCTAAAATGACAGAGGCCATCTTTGGAAAAAAAGTGAAATTAGATTTTTTTAATTTGGCTCGCGTCCCATTCAGGTACATGGAGAGGGCGGGGTTTATGACCTATACTGCAGCCAGCCTCCAGGGGGTGATCGAAATGTGTTGGCTTCACTTTTTAGGACTTGTGTGGCACACTTGATTATGTCATTTGCAATGCTTCATGGCGCTAAAGTGTTTTTTGGTGTGATTCGCTTTTCTGGTGGAGATTTCTTTGCAGAATCATGGTTGATATAGTTTTTCACAAGGAATTTCACTGTAAAACATTATTTATTATTTAAAAATAAGTTGAAATGCAGGCTTATGGCTTCAACAAAAGCAAAAGCCATCGATTAACAACCTTGTAGCTGACATTAGGTCAGTCCTTCATGGTTTTTGTTATCATTCAAACCAATTCCCCTATGGAGAAAATGAATAGGATTGTTGCATTCTATTAGTAGACAGGTTTGAGTGACAAAACTACATTTCCCATGATTCTCTATGGCTACACAACTCACAAGATGGATCAAATACAAAATAAAGCATCAATTAGACACATTTTCTCTTCATTGTGTTACACAAATGCTACAAAAAAGGCTTGGAAAATTGTCCAAAACATCATAATTAGCTTTGGCTTGTAGACCAGCAAGAGTTGAGCTACTTTCATGCTACTGGAAAAATGTAGTTAAGTTGCTTCTTTTAGTTGGTTCACACCTAAACACTGATGCTAAAATGTAAGCAATAAGTGTGAATTTAGTATTGTACAATCCGTACCAGTAGATAAGCAGTGTTTTTGCAGATAAATTACATTATTATACCGTAAGGAAGGTGAAGGCTATTCTGAATATTCATCACCTTTATACAGGGCTTATGTTTAGGAAGTTTGCCAGCTTCCCACACGCTAACGCTAACACATGAAGTGCACCAGACCCCTTCGTTCTCCTCTGCTGTTTTCTGTACAAATGCTCAGAGGATCATTAATACTCTAATTCATGCAGCGCTGAGCCAAAGCTGCATTAAAACAGCAGCGAGCATGACTAATAAACACAAATCTGTTCATGCGATGCAGGACTCGCTGATGCTCTCTTAACGGAAGGGTTTGGTGCTTCTTCATGCGCTCAAAGCTCTAGAGATGTTTTGCCTGCTTTAGCTGCTTTTAGAGTAGAGCGCAATTGATTTGTTCATCGAGTTTGGATACAGTGGTGCTTGGTGATTTATTTATATCCATTTTTGAAGGCTGCTGTAGTTGGCATACTCGCAAAAATTAGAAATTAGTACTAGCCATCATCTCTCAGCTCATTATGTCTCACTTTGTGGATGTTTCATTCAATTGTGATGGTTATAACACATCTGAGATCATAACAGAACCATCATTTTCTCTCCTATCAATCCATTAACATTTCAGTTTGCTACATTTAATTGGGAAATACAGCCGATGCTTATGCTGCGTTCCATTAATCGGTTGATTAACATTGATTAGCGTTAGCATTGTGTTGATTGATTGATTGATTGATTGGTAGCTTATGGGTTTGCAGGTCAGATGATTTCACCCCAGTCTCAACCCATGAGCACAGAGGGCAAGAATGACGTGAGCCGTGAAAACAGTGCCGTGGACTTCAGCAAGGTAATGACACAGAATGATTCCTCAAATAATGCAAGAAGCAACTAAATATAACTATTTCAATCAAATACACTGCCATTCAAAAGTTTGGGGTCAGTAAAATTTTGTTTTTTTAAAGAAATTAAAACTTTTATTCAGCAAGGATGCATTAAATTGATCAAAAGTGACAGTAAAGACAAAAGATTTAACACTGTTCTTTTGAACTTTCTGTTCTTTAAAGAATTCTGAAAAATGTATCAGTTTCCACAAAAATATATAAAGCTGCACAACTGTATAAAAATGTTTCATGTTAGAATGATTTCTGAAGGATCATGTGACACTGAAGACTGGAGTAATGATGCTGAAAATTCAGCTTTGATCACAGGAATAAATTATATTTTATAATATATAGAAAACAGTTATTTTAAATTGTAAGAATATGTCAAAATATTACTCTTTTTACTGATCAAATAAATGCAGCCTTGGTGAGCAGAAGAGACTCCTTTCAAAAACATTAAAAAAAATCTTACAGACCTCGAACTTTTGAATGGTAGTGTAAAATATAACCAGATGTGATTAGGATTGCAAAGGGGTGGAAAATTTCCAGAAACTTTCCATGGGAAGTTAAGCTGGGGAATTTTGGAAATATTCCAAGTTGGAAACTTAATGAGAATTTACAGGAATTAAAGGGAATTAATTAGAAATTTGGGGTAATTTGTACAAACTGTATCATATACAGACATAAATATAATAATTTTGTTTGGTCATAACATGCAAGCGAACTAATACATTTTTTTTTTTATTACATTTTTGACTGATTTATTTGAGAGTAGAACTGTAATCAGTTCTTTCATTGGACAAAAATAAAAGCTTTTCCAACTACATTTCAGTTCCCTGTTATAGGCTGACCTGCAATTTTGCAAATTTCCAGTTTTTTCCCATTAGTTCCCATACATTCCCTTTAATTCCCATGGAAAGTTTCCAACTTTGAAGTTTCAATTTTGCAACCCTAGATGTGATGTATATGGAGCCCCGCACATGACATGCAGGGAAAAAAAGTAAATTGTGCGCACAATTTACTATTTCGTTCCCTTCATTTTCTAAACCGTGCGCACAGTTTACTATTTCAGTCCCTTAATTTGCTACATCGCATGCACAATTTACTATTTCGTTGCCTTGATTTGCTAAATCGTGATTAGCTAAACCGTGAGCACAATTTACTATTTCCTTCCCTCCATTTGCTAAATCATGATTAGCTAAATCGCATGCACAATTTACTATTTCGTTGCCTTGATTTTCTTAATCGTGATTAGCTAAACCGTGCGCACAATTTACTATTTCCTTCCCTTGATTTGCTAAATCATGATTAGCTAAATCGCATGCACAATTTACTATTTCGTTGCCTTGATTTGCTAAATCGTGATTAGCTAAACCGTGTGCACAGTTTACTATTTCGGTCTCTTAATTTGCTAAATCGTGATTAGCTAAACCGTGAGCACAATTTACTATTTTGTTGCCTTGATTTTCTAAATCGTGATTAGCTAAACCGTGTGCACAATTTACTATTTCCTTCCCTCGATTTGCTAAATCGTGATTAGCTAAACCGTGCGCACAGTTTACTATTTCGGTCTCTTAATTTGCTAAATCGTGATTAGCTAAACCGTGAGCACAATTTACTATTTTGTTGCCTTGATTTGCTAAATCGTGATTAGCTAAACCGTGCGCACAATTTACTATTTCCTTCCCTCGATTTGCTAAATCATGATTAGCTAAATCGCATGCACAATTTACTATTTCCTTCCCTCGATTGGCTAAATCGTGATTAGCTAAACTGTGCGCACAATTTACTATTTCCTTCCCTCGATTTGCTAAATCGTGATTAGCTAAACCTTGTGCACAATTTACTATTTAGTTCCCTTAATTTGCTAAATCGTGTGCATAATTTACTAATTTGTTCCCTCGATTTATAAATTGTGCACATGATTTAGCAAATCGACGGAGCAAATTAGTAAATAGTGTGCACGATTTAATCGAGGGAACGAATTAGTAAATTGTGCACACGATTTATGCTACATCCACACGAAGCCAGAGCTTTCCCTATCCAATCTTTTTTTTTTTCCTCGTCTCAAGAAATGTCTGCGTACACACGAAACCACTGAAGCAACTCAAAACGATGTAGCATACATGCCAGATCAGTATGTGGCGCTGTAATTCTGCAATAGAGATACACTAAAAACAAAGAATAAGACTTGGAGCATGCGCATAAACCTTGTGCGCTGTATACAAACTTTAGTAAAGCTTAGAAATAAAGCTTTATTTTAATAAAGCTTTAGGCTCGGTAGCTTCTGCATCACGAACACAAGCATGTAGTACGCTATTGTTGTTGTTGTTGCTGTTTTGTGCTGTTAGCGCTGTCTGACTAGGGTCGACACGTGGGGTGATGACATCATCGTTTTACAAAATATACGGATTGGCTGTACACGCGAAAACGCAAAGGACGTCGTTTTCAGATTTATCCACTCTGGTACCCGGTTTCAAAAAATTTTGGTTTCACCTTCTGAAAACGCCGAATCCGTCTGGACGAAACGCCTATACGATTAAAAAATTGTGCGTATACAGCTAAACTTGTCTCCGTGCGGATGGACTATTTTTTTCTGCATGTCATGTGTTTTTTTGGTAAAAAACAATTACTGTAACATCAATTTACTGTAAGAATATAGATTTTCAAAAACAAACATTTATTTCAGTAAATGTTATGGTAATTCCTACATTTTCTTCCCCAAAACACAAATCTGACTGTATTTTATAGTAAAATTACACAATGTCCTGGTAAATCTATTATTTTTTCATCATTATACGATGAAGTAACTTAAAGTTTCTGTTAAAACAACTAACATTTTTACAGTGTGTAAAAGGTCTCATAGTTCAGTACAGTACATAGAGGTCTGTCGATTTTTTTTTTTTTCTTTTTTAACCTCCGTCTGTCTGTTCTGGGAAAGGGATTATGGTTTAAACACATTGTGGTTGAAACCCTCTTTACCTGACATTAGACTGTTCTGTTTCTTGCGTTAAATGGGTATTATGGTTGTGATCCCATGAACAGATGAGAGTGCTGTCTGGGTTCACAGGGGTCATGATGAAATGCTGCAATAAAAGAATCACTTTATGAAATCTTACACAACACATGGCCTTTTGCTTTATGTTAGCCTACATAATCTCTTTGGCTCTCTATATCATCTTGATCTTTGATCCTAAACCAGCCTAAGAACACATTTCCACAGTAATCAGAATTCTACAAAGACTTTTATATAGTATGTGCGCATATAGGATTTGTTTTTTTCATGCTTTTTAATATTCTATATGAAGATTTGATCATCAAATATCAGAATCTTGGATATGGATTTGTTGCATAATTATGGTGGCTTGACAAAACCAGCATACTAGTTAGAAAAATGGGTTAAGATTTCTATCATAACCAGTGATATTTTATAGTTATTTATATGTTTTATTTTCATTTTAGTTAATTTAATTTTAGTAAATATCATGTTATATCTGTACTAACTGATCAAAATTATTATTTTCCCATAGTTCCCCCCAAAAAAAACACCTAGGATGGTTCCAACTCAGCAATAAACTTTTAAATTCACTTTAGATTGTCCATTTATTTAATAACAGCCTAAGGCCTGAATCACAAACCTGTTCAAAACATCCATGCAGGACTTTGTTTTCAATATGCATGTGTATTTCTCACTCCTGCATTATAATTTTGTGTGTAGATAGACCTGCACTTCATGAAGAAGATCCCTCCAGGTGCAGAGGCCTCTAATATCTTGGTTGGAGAGCTGGAGTTTCTGGACAGGCCGGTAGTGGCATTTGTCCGCCTCTCTCCTGCCGTACTGCTCAACGGCCTGGCAGAAGTGCCCATTACGACCAGGTGAACATTGAAGTTGTGATTGTGAAACTCAGCATAAGAACACCAGTTACATTACTGTTTTGTGCTTGATCTGTCAGGTTCCTGTTCATCCTGCTGGGGCCTCTGGGTAAAGGGCCACAGTATCACGAGATTGGCAGATCAATTGCAACCTTGATGACAGATGAGGTAAGAGAGCATTGTATCATTGCACAGATTTACAGCTTTTATCAAGTTACTGTTTGTGTTCACTTTGTACATTTGTTCCAGATATATTTTAGAATATTTGTATATAGAATATCTGTAATTTGGTCAAACAACAAAACCAACTAATGCCACTGAAAACATCAAGAGGGGCATCACTAGGCCCATTTTAGGAGGGCTTTAGCCCCCCTAAATTTCCACTCAGCCCCACCTAAAAATTTGTGATTACGATAACGTAATATGTATGCTAATTTGCAATTGATTTAGTTCTCTTTAAAACTCATATGAAACCGTTGACAGGCTTTGGCTCAACCTCGTATTTTAGTCTGCATTATTCAGCGTGTTATTCAATCCGTAGCAGTGCAGAGTCAAAAGCAGAGGACAACATGTGTGCATTTATTGATAGATTGTTATGATATCTGCATCTGTGTAGTTTTTTGTCATAAACACAGTTTACATAATATGATGCGGGAGCAATTCAAGAAGGTTTCCCATCCACTGTGAAATCTGGGATCATTTATTGTCATGAAATTTGTTTAATCTGAATGGCATGAGACTTTTCCTACTCTTGCTACTTCATACTTCAGTGCAATAAAATTGCTAAAATTTGTTATAATATTCATTGTATAATAAATCCAAAAGCAAAACACATTAAAAAAGAACTATAAAAGGGAGTGGAAATGGCAAATGAGCTAATGAGTGGTCCTCTGCTGCCATCTACTGGTTATAGTGGTAATTTCATGTCACTTTCATGTTAAAAGTGTTTGTTTTCCAGCAGGTGACAGAAATCCTCCACTAAAGCATGGCATATTTTCCATGTTATCACCATGAATGAAAATGATAAATGTAGATCTTCTTTAAAGTTAATTATCCTGTTTAAAACATTACATGTGTTGAAAAGAAAATTCAAAAAATATTTTACCCATATATTGCCAGTTTAGACAATTACAGTAATATAAAGTGTGTCTATATTCTTAATGAATATTAATGGATATTAGCTGGTTATTTAAAATGATTAGAAATTAATTCAATATTCAGGGTTTGACTTGATAGGTAGTGTAGCACTTACTGTATTGTTCATGCCTACCCTAGTATACAACTTCAAATGAGTTTTGTAGACCAATTCAAATTGCACATAAATATGAATTTCTGTACAAAATGAAACGTTTGAAGGGAAGAGTTGTGAAGGAAAATCATAATGAAGTGGTCATCACACATATTCCTTCTTTACTAGTTTAAAACCATCCCATCATGCACCTCATGAATGTCCACAGTAAGCAGAGCTGGAATCTAGGCAAAGGCCATATTATGCCCTTTTTCGAAGTCTTGATTTTGTTTTTGATCTCTACTAGAAAAAGTTTTCATGCATGAATGTTCAAAAAATACATTATTTTCCCCATATTCTCCATTGTTGCAGCTCCTCTCTTCCCAGTCAGTCAGTAACGCTCTGTTTAGTTCCTGTCTCTATGAAGCCCCTCCTTCTGAAAAGCACAATGTGCTCTGATTGGTCGGTTGGATCAGTGTGTTGTGATTGGTCAAGCGCTTCGAGCGTGTTTGGGAAATGTCCCGCCCCTTACAATAACTGCCAGTATCAACACACTAACTCAACCAGTGGAAATGGCAAATGAGCTAATGAGTGGTCCTCTGCTGCCATCTACTGGTTATAGTGGTAATTTCATATCATTTTCATGTTAAAAGTGTTTGTTTTCCAGCAGGTGACAGAAATCCTCCACTAAAGCATGGCATATTTTCCATGTTATCACCATGAATGAAAATGATAAATGTAGATCTTCTTTAAAGTTAATTATCCTGTTTAAAACATTACATGTGTTGAAAAGAAAATTCAAAAAATATTTTACCCACATATTGCCAGTTTAGACAATTACAGTAATATAAAGTGTGTCTATATTCTTAATGAATATTAATGGATATTAGCTGGTTATTTAAAATGATTAGAAATTAATTCAATATTCAGGGTTTGACTTGATAGGTAGTGCAGCACTTACTGTATTGTTCATGCCTACCCTAGTATACGATGGAAAGGGAAAAACCTAAAAATGAATTACCAACCAATGTAAAATTTCTTAAAATGTACTTGTTTACTTAATTGTGATAAAATAATACAAACTAATGTGATTTACATTTTTACATATTTGTGTTTGTTCTCTAAAGAGCGTCAAAGGGTTTCTGTTTACAACGTGTTTTTGCTAGCGTTAAGCAATGTAGCAAATCATAGACATGTCTGATGATCTCTTGAACGCAGTGGCCAATCAGAGGCGTTTAAGTTAGTCAGAATCCACTTACTGTTCAAACGCCAGAGTTTTTGTTCAGTTCTGCATGCTTTCGAATCCTCTCATTATAACAAACTAAGTGTAAACATGATTTAAATAAGAATTTGATTGTAACAGATCTTTGTGAGACTGCCATGAACTGAGATCAGTGACAGCTTTTTAGTGATATTAAATGAATTTATGTTAATTAAAATCCTTTTATTACTTTAGATTACAATACAATACGATAACAAAGATGACCAAAGGAAAAAAAAAAATAGTTGACAACATGTTATGTTGGACTAATTTAAAAACTGCCTGCATCATGACGTGATTAATACGTAGCCATAATGTGTTAATTATTGATAACAGCACAGTTACCTAAGGTATTCGTTTTTAGCATTCGCAACTTAAACTGTGCTTTGGAAAAAATGAGTGAAATCACAAGTTAAAGACTCTTCATGGCAGACGCTGATGTTGGTGTACTTTTCTGAAATATCTTTTTAAAATCTCGACTAGGGCACGAACAAAGCCCTGATTTTATCCAACATTAAAATGCATGATGGAAACATTCAAATGTACCCATTAATATTAATAAATGTAACTCATGAACATTGATGTCTTTTATTACATTACTGTTGCTGTGCTTTGCATTTTATACAGAACACCCCACAAATTCACTACCTTAAATGGATTATTACTACTTTAATAAAATGGGTTTCATGCAGACTGAAGTGTCTTGCAGAGATGAGAGGATACAAAACTCCTGAGGTCTTTCACAGCTCAGCAGATTCTCTCTCACTTAGTCTTTGAGGTGCAGAGGAGACTTACAGAACGGCCCTAATAACATGCAAATGACTGCTAATTAGCCAGAAAACCACCCTTCGTGCCAAGCTGCTGGTTGATGTTGCTAAGGCAACATCTTAAGACATTAATGAAGAAATGTGAATATGTTATGAATATTCATATTTTTGACTAAGAATGTTCTGCTTTTTCTTCTTTCAGGTTTTCCATGATGTGGCCTATAAAGCTAAAGATCGCAATGATCTGATTGCTGGAATTGATGAATTTCTTGACCAAGTTACAGTTCTGCCACCAGGAGAATGGGACCCTTCCATCAGGATAGAGCCGCCAAAGAACGTCCCGTCCCAGGTCAGTGGAACAGGACTACAGACAGGTTTATACAGACTATAAACCAGAGAAACACACAGCAGATGTAGGACAGAAAAAAGAAGAATTGAAGTTCAGTACTAGTGAAAAGTCTGGACACACTTGACTAAATTTATGTTGCTTACGATCTTAAAAGGCTTTTGATGCTTAAATGCTTCAAATGAGTTTTGTAGACCAATTCAAATTGCACATAAATATGAATTTCTGTACAAAATGAAACGTTTGAAGGGAAGAGTTGTGAAGGAAAATCATAATGAAGTGGTCATCACACATATTCCTTCTTTACTAGTTTAAAACCATCCTCATGACCTCATGAATGTCCACAGTAAGCAGAGCTGGAATCTAGGCAAAGGCCATATTATGCCCTTTTTCGAAGTCTTGATTTTGTTTTTGATCTCTACTAGAAAAAGTTTTCATGCATGAATGTTCAAAAAATACATTATTTTCCCCATATTCTCCATTGTTGCAGCTCCTCTCTTCCCAGTCAGTCAGTAACGCTCTGTTTAGTTCCTGTCTCTATGAAGCCCCTCCTTCTGAAAAGCACAATGTGCTCTGATTGGTCGGTTGGATCAGTGTGTTGTGATTGGTCAAGCGCTTCGAGCGTGTTTGGGAAATGTCCCGCCCCTAACAATAACTGCCAGTTTCAACACACTAACTCAACCAGGCCCCGCCCCTTTATTTTGCATATGCATTGTGGGCGGGAATTATTTAAATGAGGAATATTGTGACGTGTTCGTTCCCGGAAGAAAACTCAAGACTACAAAGGAGTTCAGAAAGTGTAAAAAAATGTACTTTTAAACTCCTACTGGTGGGACTTTGTGCTTTTGAACTTTGCAGATGCTCAAACAGCAACATTACACACTAAAGAAAGTTAAAAATGTAAAAAAGCATAAAAGGTCCTCTTTAATTATATTAGTGTCACTACATAATTGTCAGACTTCCATTGTGTTATTTTAGAGTTTTCATCACCTTACTAATATTATTCTAAAATGATGAATGATTAGGTGTTTTTAAACCTTTTAGCTGGTAATGTAGTTAGATATTATTGTGGTTAGTATGAAATGAAAAACTGTTCTGTTAAGTAAAATCAAGTGTGTTATCTGCCACATGTCTGTACAGTAAGTCATGTGATGTAAGTCACAGTGTCTTCTCACTGTCTGATTATAAAGATTAAAACATTTACTGTAGAATCTCAATCTAGAAATATTGAAGAGAGGATTAACTGTGGTACTGCACTGTAAAATGGAGCGATAATAAACCCATTTTCTTCTGTGCATTTCAGTGAGGTAAGCACAGAACAGCACACAGACATAAATCTGAGGAACAAATTAGCATATTCATCTCAACCCTGATTATCTAAATGATTTACTTGACACATCCCTAGAGATTTTAAATGTTTTAATGGGATAGGTGACTCAAAACATACAATTCTGTCATTATTTACTTAATGTCACGTTGTTCCAAACCAGCATGACTTGCGTTCTACCATGGAATACAAAAAAACCATTCAAAAGATCGACTTTTTGAAAGAAATTAATACTTTTATTCTGCAAGGATGGATTAAATTGATTAAAAGTGACAGTGAAGACATATTTAATGTTACAAACGATTTGTAGATGGTTGGTGTAGATAGATATGCAAGGAAGACAAGACCAATCACAATTCGGTATGCAAATTTTATGACATCATAGCTGTCTACAAAGCAAATGTCTGTATGTTAAAGGTGCAGTAAGCAATTTCTGAGAAACACCCAAACAAACACACCCCTCCCTTCATGGCCCCGCCCCCAAAATAACAAACACGCTATGCAACACAGGCAACGACTAACAGCTGGAGCATCAGACAGCTCGCGCTAGTATGTATGAATCAACTTTGATTCAACAACAGCATATCTTGGTTAGCAAAACCAATGTTACTCACATATCAAGCAGAAACAAAGTCTGTTTTCCGCTTCCTGCTCTCTAAAGCTTTTCCAATATTAACGTGGTCCTATAGCTTATTTTCAGTTTTATTCCTCTGACCTTTTCCTCTGGTAATATCTAATACAGTGCTCAGCGTAAATGAGTACACCCCCTCTGAAAAGTAACATTTTAAACAATATCTCAATGAACACAAAAACAATTTCTAAAATGTTGACAAGACTAAGTTTTATATAACATCTGTTTAACTTATAACATGAAAGTAAGGTTAATAATATAACTTAGAGAACAAAATTTTCCTCAAATTAGGGTGATGCAAAAATGAGTACACCCCACTGAAAGTCTCTGGAGCAAAGCTAAATTTTAGACTACAAATGTCTAATTTAACAAGAATCCAGCCACAGGTAAGTTTAATTATTCATTACACAGGTGTCCAGCAGACAGTTGACTATAAAAGGTTGTTAAACCCCTTCCCATTTCATGCTGTCAGCAATGGCACCACATGGAAGAGAAATGTCACAAAATCTTTCTTTACACCAGAAAGGTGAAGGTTACAAGAAGATCAGCAAAGCTTTACTTATCAGTCAGAATACTGTAGCAAAAGTGGTACAAAAATTGAATAAAGATGGAACTGCAACCATCTCACAGAGACGTCCAGGTCGTCCACGGAAGTTAACACCTCGACAGGAGCGTCTTCTGATGAGAAGGGTTGAAGAAAATCGACATGCAAGTTCACTGCAGTCATCTAAAGAAGTAGAAAGCCAAACTGGGGTTATTATTTCTTGTGACACAATACGGCGTACACTGCAGAGGAATGGCATGCATGGGTGCCGTTCACGAAAGAAGCCTTTCCTAAAGCCCACAGTTTGGCAGGGCCCATGCTGACAAAGATGAAGACTACTGGGACTCTATACTCTGGAGTGATGAGACCAAGATAAATGTTTTTAGAACTGATGGCTTCAAAACTGTATGGCGTCGCAAAGGTGAGGAATACAAAGAAAAATACATGGTGCCTACAGTGAAACATGGTGGTGGCAGTGTCCTTATGTGGGGCTGCATGAGTGCTGCTGGTGTCGGGGAGCTGCATTTCATTAATGGCATCATGAATTCACAAATGTACTGATCTATACTGAAAGAGAAGATGCTACCATCACTCCGTGCCCTTGGGCGTCGTGCACTTTTCCAACATGACAGTGATCCTAAACACACATCTAAGGCCACTGTTGGATTTCTGAAGAAGAACAGGGTGAAAGTGATTCAATGGCTCCTGATCTGAACCCATTTGAACACCTATGGGGAATTCTGAAGAGACAAGTTGAGCATCACTCTCCATCCAGCATCCAGTCTCTAAAAGAGCTCATTCTTGAAGAATGGAAAAAGATAGATGTTGCAAAATGTCGCCAACTTGTTCATTCCATGCCTAGAAGACTTGGTGCTGTCATAAAAAATCATGGAGGCCATACAAAGTACTAGATGTAGTAGTTTTTGTTGTGGGGTGTACTCATTTTGCATCACCCTAATTTGAGTAAAACTGAAAAATGTGTAATCTAAGTTATATTGTTAACCTTACTTTCATGTTATAAGTTAAACAGATGTTATATTAAACTTAGTCTTGTCAACATTTTGGAAATTGTTTTTGTGTTCATTGAGATATTGTTTAAAATGTTACTTTTCAAAGGGGGTGTATTCATTTATGCTGAACACTGTATATATATATATATATTGTATATAATATGTGGGGCGTCAGGGAACCGCTATCAATATACAGGAGAATCCCGGACCTTCCGGGAGAGGTGGGATGTCTGTAAATATTCACAAAATTGTTAGTTTGGGTGTTGATTTCACTTTTCAACAGCATTTCTCAGAAATTGCTTACTGCACTTTTAAGCCCTTCAGGCTTAATTAATTGCAGTAGTTCAACACTTACGATCACAGATTTAGAACAAACACTAAACTGGGCTGTGTTTCTCAAAAGCTTTGTAAGCCTAAGTAGATCGTGGAACCTCGTAAAAGCTTTTGAGAAACGCAGCCCAGAATGTTTGAGGACTATCGCTGTGAAGTCTTCTGCTGCTTGCTGTCAGATCTCCTCTCACAGTTTTATGCTAAGAGCGCTGGTGTATCCCTCTATTGTCTCTGTGTTTGATATAACAGGAGAAGAGAAAGATCCCTGCAGTGCCTAATGGAGAGCTGGCAGAGACTGAGGAACATGGTGGACATGGAGGCCCTGAGCTGCAGCGCACCGGGAGGTCAGTCTGGAGTGTGTGTATGTGTGTAGATACATCACAATCACATGTCAGTTTGAGTGAAAGCCGTGGAAAACAATCATAAAGGAAATCTCTTTAATATCTCCTTTTAGAAGGAATTGAGATGTTTGCAGAAATCTCCTGCTTTTTGCATCTTTTTTTCCTGTGTCAAGGTTTCAGAAGAGATGTTAATGTAATCTTGCACTGCACTGACACTATCGGATGAGAACAAAACTTGAACTGAATGGACCACGTGCACGTGACGTTCTTAAGAACTTCCGCAATAATATAAGCCAGCTGGAAATCTTACGGTGAAATGTCACTTGTTGGTGTGTCGGTATCTTCGACGTCCTGAGGTAGCTTTAACAGCATCAGTAGTGTAATATTTAGTTTATAATCAGAATATAGTCACTTAAATAGTCAGGCCTAGCATTAATTAAGTTATTTGAATGTAAGATGACATTAAAAAAGACATGTCTCAGTGTTCCTAGTTTGCAAAAATCAATTCGACTATCAGTTTTCACACTTTTGTGTGAAAAAAAAAAAGCGTCAACACACTGTAAATGAAAGATTTCTTGTGCACGTTTGTTAGATTCGTTTAATAAAATGTGAGTTTTCACAAGTGTGCTGAAATTATTGATCTTGCGCTGCACCGACAGCTTCTGTGATTATAAAGGGAGAGCGCGGTGCTCGCTTTTTGTGTTATTCATTCATAAGAAAAGTTATTGTTTTTCATGAGATTTTGTGAGTACTTCAGTACTTGACAAAATGGTTTTTTAAAACTAGTTATTTTACAATGTTTATTCAAAAGCGAAACTGAGTGAAAAATCATTACAAATAAGGCTAATATGAGCCAATAAATGCTCCCCTGCCGCCATCTGATGGTTATTAATGTCTAAATAAAAGTGTTTTCTATCAAATCTTGAAACGTTCAGTTTTTCAAACGGATGAACAAATAATGTTTTGGGTCATCACATTAAAAATAACAGTTGAAGTGCTGGAAAAATGTTGTACGCGTGTTTAATTACAGACATCGTGTTTCTTATTCAAATTTCCCATTATCTTCGTCTTTATTGTTATCAATAAACAGGTTTATAGGCAAATTAGGCAAGAGTGATAATTGAATTAAAATATAAATGCAACATTAAAAAGTCAGCCATTGATGGTTTTGTGTCAATGTCCAGCGGGTACAGAATGACAGCTAACAGTTCACCGGAAATGCCCAAGCTGGCTTAAGGAGAACCAGGAAGTAACTGTGCATATCAGGTCTATTGATCTGGATAGTGATCATATTGTCTTCTGTAGAGCTGCTTTATAGCTGCATCAAATTTGTTTCATAACTGACAAAATGCGACTTTAACTCTGTTATCGAACTGAATTGAAACAGATTCGAGCTGAATAATGACACTATTGTCTTCTGTAGAGTTGAACTTGTTTCATGATCGATTCATTTTACACAGTTATTGAACTAAACTGAATCAACATTGATCATTGACTACTGTGAAGCTGCTTTGAAACAATCTGTATTGTATAAAGCGCAATAGAAGTAAATGTAACTCGACTTAACCTTAACAATTGTGCCTAGATACCAAAGTCTGCAATCAAAAGTCTTAAGATATCTAAGCTGTCATTCACATTTTGTCGATCTATACTCCGATTTCTTTAAGAGAAAGATCTTAGACGCAGCTTAAGTCTCACGAAGTATTAAAAAGAGAAATGTTCCTCTCAGAAACCAATATGATGTAAAAGGTCTCGCAGCTCACCGTCGTGTTCATTATGACAGTTAAAGGGCACATAATAACGCAGATCATTCAGGATGAAGGTTTCATTCTCTACTACAATGTAACCGAGAGCCGTGCCACTGAAGACCAGGTTTTCAACTCTCCAGTGAACTGGACAGATGCCATGTTTGACATTTGGTCACACTCTTCCTGTTGAGTGACAGTTTTCACAACTTTGAGTGACTTTCTCTCTTCTCACAACAATAATCCCCTTCTGTTCTCAGATGGCTCTTTTCTCCCAAATGGTCTGCAGTGATCATATCTGATCAGCCCTAATTAATATTTCTTTCTGGTTAAAAAATTCTTTCTTACATAGTCTGTATGCATGGAATACCTGAATGACCTGCTATATTTTCTAAATTGTGCAACCACAAATTACTGAATGCTCTCAACTTGATATTACATTTCCAGTGTGACAAATGCACTGGACATAATATCTGCTATGATTTTAACATCTCTTTTTTTACATTTTTCTTGACCCATTAATATTAGCACTTACTTTTTTTCTGTTTCTATTCCGTCTCTTTATTTATTTACTTGCCCTCATGTTGATTTGATCGCTTCTATTGTTCTCAATTGTAAGTCGCTTTGGAGAAAAGCATCTGCTAAATGATTAGATTGGACTGCCAAATATTGATTTAAAAATGTTAAATAGATGATAACTGGACAGTGTTTTACCATTTTATCTTTATATTTATATTTACTACATTGATTTCAGTTTTTATATATTTGTACTTGCCACACCAGTTAATTGTGAAAACTGTATTTAGCATTTATTAAATGTAACCCTGGAACACAAAACCAGTCATAAGGGTCAATTTTTTTTAAATCTGAAAGCTGAATAAATAACCTTTTCATTTATGTATGTACTATTTGAAAATCTTGAATCTGAGGGTGCAAAAAAATCTAAATATTGAGAAAATCTCCTTTAAAGTTGTCTAAATGAAGTCGATTTCCACTCACAAAATTACATTTTTGACATATTTACGGTAGGAAATTTACAAAATATCTTTGTGGAACATGATCTTTACTTAATATCCTAATGATTTTTGGCATAGAAAAAAAAATCGATAGTTTTGACCCATATGGTGTATTGTTGGCTATTGCTACAAATATAACCGTGCTACTTATGACTGGTTTTGTGGTCCAGGATCACATATTAAAAAAATATATATATATGTTTTTTTTTTTTTTTTTGTCCCTGTGACAGGCAACTGTTTTTCATATGCAAGATGCGCCAGACTTTCTGTCTTGCTGTGAAACGGCAAAGAAAACCCGTGACTTAGTGCGAGGAATATTCCACATATGTGTTGGAACATGGAGGAAAAAAAATCTCCAGCCATCCTATAGATAAAATGATTTTTCTGCATAGGAAAATGTTGGGAAAAGACATGTGACTTGCAAGAAAATACTTAGACTGTAAAATAAAAAAAAGAAAATAAATAATAGTTAAACTCACATTACTGTAATGCATCTTTTTAAGTCCAATTATTCTCATTAATATATAATACAGTACAGTAACAACACGAAACTGTATTTGGTCAGAAAACCCGTGACTTACTGCGAGGAATATTCCACATATGTGTCGGAACATGGAGGAAAAAAAATCTCCAGCCATCCTATAGATAAAATGATTTTTCTGCATAGGAAAATGTTGGGAAAAGACATGTGACTTGCAAGAAAATACTTAGACTGTAAAATAAAAAAAAGAAAATAAATAATAGTTAAACTCACATTACTGTAATGCATCTTTTTAAGTCCAATTATTCTCATTAATATATAATACAGTACAGTAACAACACGAAACTGTATTTGGTCAGAAAACCCGTGACTTACTGCGAGGAATATTCCACATATGTGTCGGAACATGGAGGAAAAAAAATCTCCAGCCATCCTATAGATAAAATGATTTTTCTGCATAGGAAAATGTTGGGAAAAGACATTCAAGAAATTCTTTAGACTGTAAAATAAAAAAAGAAAATAAATAAAAGTTTGAAAGTTAAGCCTATTTTTATAAGAGAATTAAGCAAATTTACCCTCTAAACTCCCATTATTGCAATACATCTCGATGTTTTATATCTGAGGATCTTTTTAATTCCCGTTATTCTCATTAATATAATACAGTACAGTAACAACAGGAAACTGTATTTGGTCAGAAAACTGTGGCTTATTGCGAGGAATATTCCACATATGTGTCGGAACATTATTTTTCTGCATAAGAAAATGTTGGGACTTGCAAGAAAATATTTAGACTGTAAAATAAAAAAAAGAAAATAAATAATAGTTAAACTCACATTACTGTAATGCATCTTAATATTTTATA
This sequence comes from Elopichthys bambusa, assembly GCA_037101425.1. Taxonomy (NCBI): domain Eukaryota; kingdom Metazoa; phylum Chordata; class Actinopteri; order Cypriniformes; family Xenocyprididae; genus Elopichthys; species Elopichthys bambusa. The sequence goes on from CM074438.1 coordinate 3,271,445, forward strand.
TCCGAGTATCTTTTTAAGTCCAATTATTCTCATTAATATATAACAGTACTGTAAAAACACGAAACGGCACTGGCCAGAAAACTGCAAGGAATATTCCTCATTTGTGTCGAAAATGCAGGAAAAAAAACCTCCAGCCATCCCATGTCCCAAATGTTGCTAGAAGATGTGTGATTCGCAACAAATTCTTTGTACTCCAAAAGAAAAAAGAAGAATGTTTGAAAAATGAAGCCTATTTTTTAGGTGCATTGAGACAATAACTGACATTATTTTCATGAGAATTAAGCACATTTACCCTCCCAAATTCCCATTACTGTGATGCATCTTGATATTTTACATTTGAGTACATTACATTAGAGTAAAAATTACAATTTAAGTAATACTAAAATAATATATATATATTTTTTTTGCATTATAGTAATGACAGTTTAGAAGGAAAACATGTTTAATTGTCATGAAAATGATTTTTACTCACATTTGTTTGTTTATGTGATTCTCTGTGGAATGTGACACAGCTCTAAACGTGTGGCACTGAATTCCGTTTAAGCCAGTTTTCCAGCTTTTCCGCAGCTCAGAAGGGTGTCTGGTGTTTTTTGTCAGGTTTTTTGGTGGATTTGTTCTGGATGTGAAGAGGAAGGCTCCGCACTTCCTGTCGGATTTCACAGATGCGCTCAGCCTGCAGTGTTTGGCCTCTTTCCTGTTCCTGTACTGCGCCTGCATGTCCCCTGTTATCACCTTCGGAGGGCTGCTGGGAGAAGCTACAGAGGGACGCATAGTAAGAGCACATGAACACCATTCAAGCACACTTCTGATTGGCTGGTTTAAGTTGCATAGTCGTTAATATTTTAATTGATATTAATGTAGTCATATAAACATGGTTGTTTTTATACATATTCTCCCCTCTTCTCAGAGTGCAATTGAATCTCTGTTTGGAGCCTCCATGACTGGAATCGCGTACTCGCTCTTTGCCGGACAGCCTCTCACTATCCTGGGCAGCACCGGACCCGTTCTGGTGTTTGAGAAGATATTATTCAAATTCTGCAAGTATGTCTGCTGCCATCGCTCTGATGTTTCATATCACTTAGTGCAGATACTGATTCAAACTGCATTAATGAATGAAAGAAAAGAATTGATATGGTTTAGATTCTATTCTGTCTCTCTCGTTCTAACACTATCGTTTTATCTCTTCTCTATCTCGTTCTGTCGTGTATCTGTCGTTCTATTTATCAATTGTTCTATCGTTTTATCTCGTTCTCTCTTTTATCTTTTGTTCTATCTATCATTCTATCGGTTTATCTCTCATTTTATCGTTTATCTCTCGTTCTATCATTTATCTCTCGTTCTATCGTTTTATCTCGTTCTCTCTTTTATCTTTTGTTCTGTCGGTTTATCTCTCGTTTTATCGTTTATCTCTCGTTTTATCGTTTATCTCTCGTTCTATCGTTTATCTTGTTCTGTCTATCGTTCTTTTGTTTATCTCTCATTCTGTCTAACGTTCTATCATTTTTCTCTCGTTCTATCGTTTATCTTGTCCTGTCTGTTGTTCTATCGTTTTATCACTCGTTCCATCGTTTATCTCTCGTTCTATCATTTATCTCTCGTTCTATCGTTTATCTTGTTCTGTCTATCATTCCATTGTTTATCTCTCGTTCTATCATTTATCTCTCGTTCTATCGTTTATCTCTCATTCTGTCTAACGTTCTATCATTTATCTCTCGTTCTATCATTTATCTCTCGTTCTATCGTTTATCTCTCATTCTGTCTAACGTTCTATCATTTATCTCTCGTTCTATCATTTATCTCTCGTTCTATCGTTTATCTCTCATTCTGTCTAACGTTCTATCATTTATCTCTCGTTCTATCATTTATCTCTCGTTCTATCGTTTTATCTCGTTCTCTCTTTTATCTTTTGTTCTGTCGGTTTATCTCTCGTTTTATCGTTTATCTCTCGTTCTATCGTTTATCTTGTTCTGTCTATCGTTCTTTTGTTTATCTCTCATTCTGTCTAACGTTCTATCATTTTTCTCTCGTTCTATCATTTATCTTGTCCTGTCTGTTGTTCTATCGTTTTATCACTCGTTCCATCGTTTATCTCTCGTTCTATCATTTATCTCTCGTTCTATCGTTTATCTTGTTCTGTCTATCATTCCATTGTTTATCTCTCGTTCTATCATTTATCTCTCGTTCTATCGTTTATCTTGTTCTGTCTGTCGTTCTATCGTTTATCTCTCATTCTGTCTAACGTTCTATCATTTTTCTCTCATTCTATCGCTTATCTTGTTCTGTCTGTTCTATCGTTTTATCACTCGTTCCGTTGTTTATCTCTCGTTCTGTCTATCGTTCTATTGTTTTATCACTCGTTCTATCATATCTCTCGTTCTATCATTTATCTATCGTTCTATTGTTTATCTTGTTCTGTCTATCGTTCTTTTGTTTATCTCTCATTCTGTCTAACGTTCTATCATTTTTCTCTCGTTCTATCGTTTATCTTGTCCTGTCTGTTGTTCTATCGTTTTATCACTCGTTCCATCGTTTATCTCTCGTTCTATCATTTATCTCTCGTTCTATCGTTTATCTTGTTCTGTCTATCATTCCATCGTTTATCTCTCGTTCTATCATTTATCTCTCGTTCTATCGTTTATCTCTCGTTCTATCATTTATCTCTCGTTCTATCGTTTATCTTGTTCTGTCTGTCGTTCTATCGTTTATCTCTCATTCTGTCTAACGTTCTATCATTTTTCTCTCGTTCTATCGCTTATCTTGTTCTGTCTGTTGTTCTATCGTTTTATCACTCGTTCTATCATTTATCTCTCGTTCTATCGTTTATCTTGTTCTGTCTATCATTCCATCGTTTATCTCTCGTTCTATCATTTATCTCTCGTTCTATCGTTTATCTTGTTCTGTCTATCATTCCATCGTTTATCTCTCGTTCTATCATTTATCTCTCGTTCTATCGTTTATCTCTCGTTCTATCATTTATCTATCGTTCTATCGTTTATCTTGTTCTGTCTGTCGTTCTATCGTTTATCTCTCATTCTGTCTAACGTTCTATCATTTTTCTCTCGTTCTATCGCTTATCTTGTTCTGTCTGTTCTATCGTTTTATCACTCGTTCCGTCATTTATCTCTCGTTCTGTCTATCGTTCTATCGTTTTATCACTCGTTCTATCATATCTCTCGTTCTATCATTTATCTATCGTTCTATTGTTTATCTTGTTCTGTCTATCGTTCTTTTGTTTATCTCTCATTCTGTCTAACGTTCTATCATTTTTCTCTCGTTCTATCGCTTATCTTGTTCTGTCTGTTGTTCTATCGTTTTATCACTCGTTCCGTCGTTTATCTCTCGTTCTGTCTATCGTTCTATCGTTTTATCACTCGTTCTATCATATCTCTCGTTCTATCATTTATCTATCGTTCTATTGTTTATCTTGTTCTGTCTATCGTTCTTTTGTTTATCTCTCATTCTGTCTAACGTTCTATCATTTTTCTCTCGTTCTATCGTTTATCTTGTCCTGTCTGTTGTTCTATCGTTTTATCACTCGTTCCATCGTTTATCTCTCGTTCTATCATTTATCTCTCGTTCTATCGTTTATCTTGTTCTGTCTATCATTCCATCCTTTATCTCTCGTTCTATCATTTATCTCTCGTTCTATCGTTTATCTCGTTCTATCATTTATCTCTCGTTCTATCGTTTATCTTGTTCTGTCTGTCGTTCTATCGTTTATCTCTCATTCTGTCTAACGTTCTATCATTTTTCTCTCGTTCTATCGCTTATCTTGTTCTGTCTGTTGTTCTATCGTTTTATCACTCGTTCTATCATTTATCTCTCGTTCTGTCTTTCGTTCTATCGTTTTATCACTCGTTCTATCATATATCTCATTCTATCTATCGTTCTATTGTTTATCTTGTTCTGTCTGTCGTTCTATCGTTTATCTCTCATTCTGTCTAACGTTCTATCATTTTTCTCTCGTTCTATCGTTTATCTTGTTCTGTCTGTTGTTCTATCATTTTATCACTCGTTCCATCGTTTATCTCTCGTTCTATCATTTATCTCTCGTTCTATCGTTTATCTTGTTCTGTCTATCGTTTATCTTGTTCTGTCTATCGTTCCATCGTTTTATCACTCGTTCTATCATATCTCTCGTTTTATCGTTTATCTCTCGTTCTATTGTTTATCTTGTTCTGTCTATCGTTCTTTTGTTTATCTCTCATTCTGTCTAACGTTCTATCATTTTTCTCTCGTTCTATCGTTTATCTTGTCCTGTCTGTTGTTCTATCGTTTTATCACTCATTCCATCGTTTATCTCTCGTTCTATCATTTATCTCTCGTTCTATCGTTTATCTCGTTCTATCATTTATCTCTCGTTCTATCGTTTATCTTGTTCTGTCTGTCGTTCTATCGTTTATCTCTCATTCTGTCTAACGTTCTATCATTTTTCTCTCGTTCTATCGCTTATCTTGTTCTGTCTGTTGTTCTATCGTTTTATCACTCGTTCTATCATTTATCTCTCGTTCTGTCTTTCGTTCTATCGTTTTATCACTCGTTCTATCATATATCTCATTCTATCTATCGTTCTATTGTTTATCTTGTTCTGTCTGTCGTTCTATCGTTTATCTCTCATTCTGTCTAACGTTCTATCATTTATCTCTCGTTCTATCATTTATCTCTCGTTCTATCGTTTATCTCTCATTCTGTCTAACGTTCTATCATTTATCTCTCGTTCTATCATTTATCTCTCGTTCTATCGTTTATCTCTCATTCTGTCTAACGTTCTATCATTTATCTCTCGTTCTATCATTTATCTCTCGTTCTATCGTTTTATCTCGTTCTCTCTTTTATCTTTTGTTCTGTCGGTTTATCTCTCGTTTTATCGTTTATCTCTCGTTCTATCGTTTATCTTGTTCTGTCTATCGTTCTTTTGTTTATCTCTCATTCTGTCTAACGTTCTATCATTTTTCTCTCGTTCTATCATTTATCTTGTCCTGTCTGTTGTTCTATCGTTTTATCACTCGTTCCATCGTTTATCTCTCGTTCTATCATTTATCTCTCGTTCTATCGTTTATCTTGTTCTGTCTATCATTCCATTGTTTATCTCTCGTTCTATCATTTATCTCTCGTTCTATCGTTTATCTTGTTCTGTCTGTCGTTCTATCGTTTATCTCTCATTCTGTCTAACGTTCTATCATTTTTCTCTCATTCTATCGCTTATCTTGTTCTGTCTGTTCTATCGTTTTATCACTCGTTCCGTTGTTTATCTCTCGTTCTGTCTATCGTTCTATTGTTTTATCACTCGTTCTATCATATCTCTCGTTCTATCATTTATCTATCGTTCTATTGTTTATCTTGTTCTGTCTATCGTTCTTTTGTTTATCTCTCATTCTGTCTAACGTTCTATCATTTTTCTCTCGTTCTATCGTTTATCTTGTCCTGTCTGTTGTTCTATCGTTTTATCACTCGTTCCATCGTTTATCTCTCGTTCTATCATTTATCTCTCGTTCTATCGTTTATCTTGTTCTGTCTATCATTCCATCGTTTATCTCTCGTTCTATCATTTATCTCTCGTTCTATCGTTTATCTCTCGTTCTATCATTTATCTCTCGTTCTATCGTTTATCTTGTTCTGTCTGTCGTTCTATCGTTTATCTCTCATTCTGTCTAACGTTCTATCATTTTTCTCTCGTTCTATCGCTTATCTTGTTCTGTCTGTTGTTCTATCGTTTTATCACTCGTTCTATCATTTATCTCTCGTTCTATCGTTTATCTTGTTCTGTCTATCATTCCATCGTTTATCTCTCGTTCTATCATTTATCTCTCGTTCTATCGTTTATCTTGTTCTGTCTATCATTCCATCGTTTATCTCTCGTTCTATCATTTATCTCTCGTTCTATCGTTTATCTCTCGTTCTATCATTTATCTATCGTTCTATCGTTTATCTTGTTCTGTCTGTCGTTCTATCGTTTATCTCTCATTCTGTCTAACGTTCTATCATTTTTCTCTCGTTCTATCGCTTATCTTGTTCTGTCTGTTCTATCGTTTTATCACTCGTTCCGTCATTTATCTCTCGTTCTGTCTATCGTTCTATCGTTTTATCACTCGTTCTATCATATCTCTCGTTCTATCATTTATCTATCGTTCTATTGTTTATCTTGTTCTGTCTATCGTTCTTTTGTTTATCTCTCATTCTGTCTAACGTTCTATCATTTTTCTCTCGTTCTATCGCTTATCTTGTTCTGTCTGTTGTTCTATCGTTTTATCACTCGTTCCGTCGTTTATCTCTCGTTCTGTCTATCGTTCTATCGTTTTATCACTCGTTCTATCATATCTCTCGTTCTATCATTTATCTATCGTTCTATTGTTTATCTTGTTCTGTCTATCGTTCTTTTGTTTATCTCTCATTCTGTCTAACGTTCTATCATTTTTCTCTCGTTCTATCGTTTATCTTGTCCTGTCTGTTGTTCTATCGTTTTATCACTCGTTCCATCGTTTATCTCTCGTTCTATCATTTATCTCTCGTTCTATCGTTTATCTTGTTCTGTCTATCATTCCATCCTTTATCTCTCGTTCTATCATTTATCTCTCGTTCTATCGTTTATCTCGTTCTATCATTTATCTCTCGTTCTATCGTTTATCTTGTTCTGTCTGTCGTTCTATCGTTTATCTCTCATTCTGTCTAACGTTCTATCATTTTTCTCTCGTTCTATCGCTTATCTTGTTCTGTCTGTTGTTCTATCGTTTTATCACTCGTTCTATCATTTATCTCTCGTTCTGTCTTTCGTTCTATCGTTTTATCACTCGTTCTATCATATATCTCATTCTATCTATCGTTCTATTGTTTATCTTGTTCTGTCTGTCGTTCTATCGTTTATCTCTCATTCTGTCTAACGTTCTATCATTTTTCTCTCGTTCTATCGTTTATCTTGTTCTGTCTGTTGTTCTATCATTTTATCACTCGTTCCATCGTTTATCTCTCGTTCTATCATTTATCTCTCGTTCTATCGTTTATCTTGTTCTGTCTATCGTTTATCTTGTTCTGTCTATCGTTCCATCGTTTTATCACTCGTTCTATCATATCTCTCGTTTTATCGTTTATCTCTCGTTCTATTGTTTATCTTGTTCTGTCTATCGTTCTTTTGTTTATCTCTCATTCTGTCTAACGTTCTATCATTTTTCTCTCGTTCTATCGTTTATCTTGTCCTGTCTGTTGTTCTATCGTTTTATCACTCATTCCATCGTTTATCTCTCGTTCTATCATTTATCTCTCGTTCTATCGTTTATCTCGTTCTATCATTTATCTCTCGTTCTATCGTTTATCTTGTTCTGTCTGTCGTTCTATCGTTTATCTCTCATTCTGTCTAACGTTCTATCATTTTTCTCTCGTTCTATCGCTTATCTTGTTCTGTCTGTTGTTCTATCGTTTTATCACTCGTTCTATCATTTATCTCTCGTTCTGTCTTTCGTTCTATCGTTTTATCACTCGTTCTATCATATATCTCATTCTATCTATCGTTCTATTGTTTATCTTGTTCTGTCTGTCGTTCTATCGTTTATCTCTCATTCTGTCTAACGTTCTATCATTTTTCTCTCGTTCTATCGTTTATCTCTCGTTCTATCGTTTATCTTGTTCTGTCTGTCGTTCTATCGTTTATCTCTCATTCTGTCTAACGTTCTATCATTTTTCTCTCGTTCTATCGTTTATCTTGTTCTGTCTGTTGTTCTATCATTTTATCACTCGTTCCATCGTTTATCTCTCGTTCTATCATTTATCTCTCGTTCTATCGTTTATCTTGTTCTGTCTATCGTTTATCTTGTTCTGTCTATCGTTCCATCGTTTTATCACTTGTTCTATCATATCTCTCGTTTTATCGTTTATCTCTCGTTCTATTGTTTATCTTGTTCTGTCTATCGTTCTTTTGTTTATCTCTCATTCTGTCTAACGTTCTATCATTTTTCTCTCGTTCTATCGTTTATCTTGTCCTGTCTGTTGTTCTATCGTTTTATCACTCGTTCCATCGTTTATCTCTCGTTCTATCATTTATCTCTCGTTCTATCGTTTATCTTGTTCTGTCTATCATTCCATCGTTTATCTCTCGTTCTATCATTTATCTCTCGTTCTATCGTTTATCTCTCGTTCTATCATTTATCTCTCGTTCTATCGTTTATCTTGTTCTGTCTGTCGTTCTATCGTTTATCTCTCATTCTGTCTAACGTTCTATCATTTTTCTCTCGTTCTATCGCTTATCTTGTTCTGTCTGTTGTTCTATCGTTTTATCACTCGTTCTATCATTTATCTCTCGTTCTGTCTTTCGTTCTATCGTTTTATCACTCGTTCTATCATATATCTCATTCTATCTATCGTTCTATTGTTTATCTTGTTCTGTCTGTCGTTCTATCGTTTATCTCTCATTCTGTCTAACGTTCTATCATTTTTCTCTCGTTCTATCGTTTATCTTGTTCTGTCTGTTGTTCTATCATTTTATCACTCGTTCCATCGTTTATCTCTCGTTCTATCATTTATCTCTCGTTCTATCGTTTATCTTGTTCTGTCTATCGTTTATCTTGTTCTGTCTATCGTTCCATCGTTTTATCACTCGTTCTATCATATCTCTCGTTTTATCGTTTATCTCTCGTTCTATCATTTATCTCTCGTTCTATCGTTTATCTTGTTCTGTCTATCGTTCCATCGTTTATCTCTCGTTCTATAATTTATCTCTCGTTCTATCGTTTATCTCTCGTTCTATCGTTTGTCTTGTTTTGTCTATCGTTCTATCGTTTATCTCTCATTCTGTCTAACGTTCTATCATTTTTCTCTCATTCTATCGCTTATCTTGTTCTGTCTGTTGTTCTATCGTTTTATCACTCGTTCTATCATTTATCTCTCGTTCTATCTATCGTTCTATTGTTTATCTTGTTCTGTCTATCGTTTATTTCTCATTCTGTCTAACGTTCTATCATTTTTCTCTCGTTCTATCGTTTATCTTGTTCTGTCTGTTGTTCTATCGTTTTATCACTCGTTCTGTCGTTTATCTCTCATTCTATCTAACGTTCTATCATTTTATCTTGTTCTATCGTTCTATTGTTTATCTTGTTCTGTCTATCGTTTTATCTCCCATTCTATCCATCATTCTATCTCTCGTTTTATCTACTGTTCTAGAATTTTCTTTCGTTCTGTCTGTCTATCGTTCTATTGTGTATCTGCCGTTCTATCTCGTTCTATCGTTTTATCTCGTTGTATCTACTGTTCTATCATTTTATCTCTTATCTATTGTTCTATTGTGTATCTGTCATTCTATCTATCTATTGTTCTATTGTTCTCTCATTCTCTCTTTTATCTTTTGTTCTATCTATCGTCCTATCTATCATTCTAATGTTTTACCTCTCATCCTATCTATCGCTCTATCGATTATCTCTCGTTTTATCATTTATCTCTCTTTCTATCTGTTCTATCGTTTTATCTATATAGTTTTTCTCTCGTTTTATCGTTTATCTTTTTCTGTCTATCGTTTTATCTCTCATTCTGTTTATCTCTAGTTCTATCTAACATTCTATCATTTTATCTTGTTCTATCTCTCGTTCTATCATTTGTCATGTTCTGTCTATCATTCTATCGTTTATCTCTCGTTCTATAATTTTATCTCGTTCTATCGTTTATCTTGTTCTGTCTATCATTTTATCTCTCATTCTATCCGTCAATCTATCATTCTATCTCTCGTTTTATCTACTGTTCTAGAATTTTCTCTCGTTCTGTCTACCGTTCTATTGTGTATGTCGATCTATCGTTCTATTGTTTATCTCTCGTTTTATCTATTGTTTTTCTCTCGTTCTGTCGTATAACTTGTCCTGTCTATCGTTCTATCGTTTTATCACTCGTTCTATCGTTTATCTCTAGTTCTATCTAATGTTCTATCATTTTATTGTTCTATCTATCATTCTATTGTTTATCTTGTTCTGTCTGTTCTATCGTTTATCCCGTTCTATCGTTTATCTCTCGTTCTATCATTTTATCTCGTTCTATCGGTTATCGTTCTGTCTATCATTTTATCTCTCATTCTGTTTATCTCTAGTTCTATCTAACATTCTATCATTTTATCTTGTTCTATCTCTCGTTCTATCGTTTATTGTGTTCTGTCTATCATTCTATCGTTTATCTCTCGTTCTATCGTTTATTGTGTTCTGTCTATCATTCTATCGTTTATCTCTCGTTCTATCTAAAGTTCTATCATTTTATCTCATTCTATCCGTCAATCTATCGTTCTATCTCTCGTTTTATCTACTGTTCTAGAATTTTATCTCGTTCTATCTGTCTATCGTTCTATTGTGTATGTCGATCTATCGTTCTATCGTTTTATCTCGTTCAATCGTTTATCTCTCTTTTTATCTATTGTTTTTCTCTCGTTCTATCGTATAACTTGTTCTGTCTATCATTATATCTCTCATTCTATCTGTCAATCTATCGTTCTGTCTCGTTTTATCTGCTGTTCTAGAATTTTATCTCTCGTTCTATCTGTCTATCGTTCTGCCATTCTATTGTTTTATCTCGTTCTATTGCTCTCTTTTATATCTTCTATCATTTAATCTCGTTTTATCTATTTATCATTCTATTGTTTATCGTTCTATCTATCTATCGTTCTATCATTTATCTCTCGTTCTTTCTATTTTCTTATCATTTATCTCTTGTTCTGTCTATCATTCTATCATTTATCTCTCGTTTTATCTGTTGTTCTATCATTTATCTCTCGTTCTTTCTATTTTCTTATCATTTATCTCTTGTTCTGTCTATCATTCTATCATTTATCTCTCGTTTTATCTGTTGTTCTATCATTTATCTCTCGTTCTTTCTATTTTCTTATCATTTATCTCTTGTTCTGTCTATCATTCTATCATTTATCTCTCGTTCTTTCTATTTTCTTATCATTTATCTCTTGTTCTGTCTATCATTCTATCATTTATCTCTCGTTTTATCTGTTGTTCTATCATTTATCTCTCGTTCTTTCTATTTTCTTATCATTTATCTCTTGTTCTGTCTATCATTCTATCATTTATCTCTCGTTCTTTCTATTTTCTTATCATTTATCTCTTGTTCTGTCTATCATTCTATCATTTATCTCTCGTTTTATCTGTTGTTCTATCATTTATCTCTCGTTCTTTCTATTTTCTTATCATTTATCTCTTGTTCTATCTATCATTCTATCATTTATCTCTCGTTTTATCTGTTGTTCTGTCATTTTATCTCTCGTTCTGTCTATCTATCTATCTATCTATCGTATCTGTCTGTCTGTCATTCTAGATAGATAGAAACCAACCAGAACACCCTAGAAACTGCTTAGCAACCACTCAGAATACCTTAGAAACCTCTTAGCAAGGCCTACGTCCCTTCAGACTTGCAGTCTCTCTCCAAACTGTCCAGTAACTCAGAGTACATAAGGCCTGTGCAGCCTTCAGACTGTGTTAGCGTTCAGTCCAGGCTGAAGGTGTCTATGTTCGCAGGGAATACGGGCTGTCGTACCTGTCCCTCAGGACGTGTATCGGGCTGTGGACGGCGTTCCTCTGTCTGCTGCTGGTGGCCACTGACGCCAGCTCACTCGTCTGTTACATCACACGCTTCACGGAGGAGGCCTTCGCCTCTCTCATCTGCATCATCTTCATCTATGAGGCCTTGGAGAAGCTCATTCATCTTGGGGAGACGTATCCCATTAATATGAACAACAATCTGGAGAAACTCACCACTTACAGGTGAACACCCATCAGAATGAGATGGGCACCAATTCTGTGTAGAAGATTATAGAAACAAATGCAGTTTAATAGCAAAGTGAGTTAAAGGATGCTTCTGTTTTGTAGATGTTCCTGTATTGAGCCTGCAAACCCCAGCAACGCCACCCTTCTGTACTGGGAGCAGAACAACATCTCAGCTCCGGAGATCTTCTGGGAAGCTCTGGAAGTTCAGGTCCTGACTTTTGAGATTCCCTGTCTCAGTTTACAACTGTTATGTTATCTTATGGGAATAAAAATGTCTCGTTTGAGTGACATGATGGAGAGACTGTTAAGGGAGATTAATGAAATTGGAGGTATAATAGACTGGATTACATCTGTTAAATCATCATAAAAGATAAAAAGATCACTGCTGCTGCTGGTCTTTTAACGGGCAAGAGTGGCAATAACAGCATGTTGAGCAGATGTCTGTGTGATTGTGTTTTGGAAATTCGTAGCATTTAAAGGAACAGCTCATCCACAAATGAATCACTGGTTACCATGTTGTTGTGAGTGAACTACTCAAGTAAAGAAAAAAACAACAACAACAACAAAAAAAAAAAAACGTTAAAAGAACAGTTCACTCAAACATGAAGTTATCATCTACTCACCCCCATGAACTATTCTTTTAAGTCATAACCTATTGTTTATCTTTCTCATTTCAGGACTGCATTGAGAAGAAAGGAGAATTTGTCGGGTCAGCTTGCGGGCCTCATGGTCCGTACGTTCCTGACGTTCTCTTCTGGTCTGTAGTTCTCTTCTTCTCTACAGTGGCCATGTCAGCGTTCCTCAAAGAATTCAAGACCAGCCGCTACTTCCCCACCAAGGTACTGCAGTCATCGCTCGTCTGAGAGCTGCTGCAGCCTGATGAGTTATTTGCAGTCTGGCGCCCTCTAGTGTTACTCTGGAGTGTCTGCTGCTGCTGCTGCTGTAAGGAGGGGAATAACATTTGTAATTCCTGTTTGCTCCAGGTCAGATCCATCATCAGTGACTTCGCAGTGTTCATCACTATTGCTACAATGGTTCTGGTGGATTATGCCTTAGGGGTGCCTTCACCCAAACTACAGGTCCCCAATGAGTTTAAGGTTTGTTTGTTTGTTTCTTTCTTTCTTTCTATTGTTCTGTCTATCGTTCTGTTGTTTTGTCATTCTGTCTGTCGTTCTATCTATCGTTCGTTTATTCGTCCGCTCGTTTGTTCTATCTATCTATCTATCTATCTATCTATCTATCTATCTATCGTTCGTTCGTTCATTCTATCATCCATCCCTCCATCTATCTATCTATGGATCATTCTATTGATCGTTCTATCTTTCTGTTTATCATCTGTTCTATCTTATCATCCATCCATTTGTTCATCTATCTATCTATCTATCTATCTATCTATCTATTTATTGTTCTGTCATTCTGTCTATCTTTCTGTCTATCATTCGTTTGTTCTATCGTTCTATCTATCTATCATCCATCCATTTATCCATCTATCTATCTATCTATCTATCTATCTATTGTTCTGTCGTTTTGTCATTCTGTCTGTCATTCTGTCTATCCATCTATGGATCATTCTATCGATTGTTCTGTCTATCACTCGTTTGTTCTATCGTTCTATCTATCTCTATCTATCTATCAATCATTCTTGTCTATCATTTTGTCATTCTGTCTGTCTGTTGTTCTATCTATCCATCGTTCTGTCTATCGTTCTATCTATCTGTTGTTCCTTTTGTCGTTCTATCTATCTATTGTTCTGTCGTTTTGTCATTCTGTCTATCCATTGTTCTATCTATGGATCTATCTATCTATCATTCCTTTTGTCGTTCTATCTATCTATTGTTCTATTGATCGTTCTATCTTTCTGTCTATCATTCATTTGTTCTATCGTTCTATCTATCTATCATCCATCCATTTATCCATCCATCTATCTATCTATCTATTGTTCTGTCGTTTTGTCATTCTGTCTGTCATTCTGTCTATCCATCATTCTATCTACCTATAGATCGTTCTATCTATCTATCTATCTATAGATCGTTCTATCGATTGTTCTATCGTTCTGTCTATCATTCGTTTGTTTTATCATTCTATTTATCTATCATCCATCCATTTATCCATCTATCTATCTGTCGTTCCTTTTGTCGTTCTATCTATCTATCTATTGTTCTATCGATCGTTCTATCTTTCTGTCTATCATTCGTTTGTTCTATCTATCTATCTATCTATCTATCTATCCATTTATCCATCTTATCTTTCTGTCTATCGTTTTGTCATTATGTCTATCTATTGTTCTATCTATCCATCATTCTGTCTATCGTTCTAGCTATCTATCTGTCGTTCCTTTTGTCATTCTATCTATCTATCTATCTATCTATCTATCTATCTATCTATTGTTCTGTCGTTTTGTCATTCTGTCTATCCATCTATCTATCTATCTATCTATCTATCTATCTATCTATCTATCTATCTATCTATTGTTCTGTCATTTTGTCATTCTGTCTGTCATTCTGTCTATCCATCATTCTATCTATCTATCTATAGATCGTTCTATCTATCTATCGATTGTTCTATCGTTCTGTCTATCATTCGTTTGTTCTATCATTCTATCTATCTATCTATCATCCATCCATTTATCCATCTATCTATCTGTCGTTCCTTTTGTCGTTCTATCTATCTATCTATCTATCTATTGTTCTATCGATCGTTCTATCTTTCTGTCTATCATTCGTTTGTTCTATCTATCTATCTATCTATCTATCTATCCATTTATCCATCTTATCTTTCTGTCTATCGTTTTGTCATTATGTCTATCTATTGTTCTATCTATCCATCATTCTGTCTATCGTTCTAGCTATCTATCTGTCGTTCCTTTTGTCGTTCTATCTATCTATCTATCTATTGTTCTGTCGTTTTGTCATTCTGTCCATCCATCGTCCTATCTATCCATCGTTCTATCTATCTATCTATTTGTCGTTTTGTCATTCTATCTATCTATCTATCTATCTATCTATTGTTCTGTTGTTTTGTCATTCTGTCTGTCGTTCTATCTATCTATCTATCTATATCTTTTGTTCTATCTATCTGTCGTTCTATCTATATATTGTTCTGTCATTTTGTCATTCTGTCTGTCGTTCTGTTTATCCATCATTCTATCTATCTATCTATCTATCTATCTATCTATCTATCTATTTAATTTACACAAGGAGAGATGTGGGCTGTAAAAGTGGAATAAATCATAGAAATAAAACATTTTAGGAAATATAAAAAAAGTTTTGTCATATACAGTGGAATATAATAAGGAAAATGCAATATGTAAAACTACAAAAATGTTTAAAAAATGTTATATATAAAAAAACAATAAATAAACAATGAAATATACAGTGGTATGTACATCTAATTATATAATTTAATATAATAACTATAAAAAAAAACAAAACAATATTAATAGACTCAATAAGAATAGATGTTGCCAATTTAATTTATTCTGCAACATGTTTTCAGCCAACTCGTGATGACCGTGGGTGGTTCATTAACCCGCTGGGTCCGAACCCGTGGTGGACGTGTGTGATTACAGTCCTTCCCGCCCTCCTCTGCACCATCCTCATCTTCATGGACCAGCAGATCACAGCGGTGATCATCAACAGGAAGGAGCACAAGCTGAAGGTGCTGCTAGTTTCATCTACACATACAAAGCTAGTGAGTTTTGCAACGGAGTTAACCCTTCGTTTAACGTCTTGTTCCTACAGAAAGGCTGCGGCTATCACCTGGACCTGTTCATGGTGGGCGTGATGCTGGGCGTTTGCTCTCTGATGGGGCTGCCGTGGTTCGTGGCGGCGACGGTTCTGTCCATCACTCATGTGAACAGTCTGAAGCTGGAGTCGGAGTGCTCTGCGCCCGGAGAGCAGCCCAAGTTCCTCGGGATCAGAGAGCAGCGGGTCACCGGTCTCATGATCTTCCTCCTCATGGGCTGCTCTGTATTCATGACCTCAGTGCTGAAGGTCTGGAGCTCAATCATCAACATACTTTCAATAACATTTATGTTTATGGGTGAAGGTGCAGTCTCATTTACTGTTGCTCTGTGAAATCAGATGCGAATGACAAACATTTGGTTGCTGTGCTGACCAGTCTTGTTTTAAAAATGACTTCTGTGAGCTGTGCACAAAACCTGTACTAACAAAAACTTGTTTAATTTTGTCTCCTTAGTTCATTCCAATGCCGGTGCTGTATGGGGTTTTCCTTTACATGGGCGCATCTTCACTGAGAGGAATACAGGTAAAAACACTATAGACAATGTCTGTTTATCTAACACTGTGTCCTGACCAGATGCAAAGCGATTCTGCGACACGATAAAAGGCATCTTATTCATGTTAAAGGATTAGTTCATTTCAGAATTAAAATTTCCTGATAATTGACTCACCCCCATGTCATCCAAGATGTTTATGTCTTTCTTTCTTCAGTCGAAAAGAAATGAAGGAAGAAAACATTCCAGGATTTTTCTCCATATAGTGGACTTCACTGGGGTTCAATGGGTTGAAGGTCCAAATGTCAGTTTCAGTGCAGCTTCAAAGAGCTCTACACGATCCCAGACGAGGAATAAGAGTCTTATCTAGAGAAACCATCGGCCATTTTCTAAAAAAAAAAAAATGTATATACTTTTTAATCACAAATGCTCATCTTGCAATGCTCCACACATTACGTAATCATGTTGGAAAGGTCACGCAAAAGTACCGCGGTAGGGCGAAAAACTCCATCTCATTTTCTCCTCCAACTTCAAAGTCATCTGACATCGTTGTGAGGTCCACTATATGGAGAAAAATCCTGGAATGTTCTCCTCAAAAACCTTAATTTCTTTTCGAAATTGCTTATCACGTCGTGTCTGGTTAGGACACAGTGTAAGCATTTCCAACTTTTCAAACTTAAAGTCTGTCTTGATGAAATTTTACTTTTTAGTTGTTCAGATCTCCACAACAATATTCAAAGCAGTGTTATTTTAGTATCATTGAGATACTATTATAGTTTTTGTTCATATTTCCATTTTGATTTTCAGACAGATTTTGTTGCGAGTTTTTGTCATTTTTAGTATTTTTTAAAATGTCAATATAGTTTTTATTAATTTATATTTCAGTTTTAGTTATTTTAGCTTAAGTTAAACTACATTAAAATGAGAAATGTTGGCAACTAGCTGAAATAAAAAAAAATGTTATCATTTAAAAAAATATGTTTACATAACTAGAAATATATATATATATATATTCATTATAAAAAAAAATGTTTTGATTATTTTACATTACTTTTTGAGGCCTAGAAATCACACTTTTAAAATTAGGCTACTTCATATATCCAGTTTTTCCAAGACAGCAGCAATCCTGGTTCTTCAAAGACAAAAAAAAAAAAACCTGTTGAATTAAAATGAGAAATATCTAGATTTTTGTTGTTGTTGTTTTAGCTTATTTTAATCATTGTTTTGTCTTATTTATAAGTCATCTTGATGCCCTATTGGAAGTTTGCTGAGGTCCCCGGTTGAAAACCGCTGCTCTAATACACGTATTTCTCATCATTTCAGTTTTTTGATCGTTTGAGATTGTTCTGGATGCCGGCTAAACATCAGCCAGACTTCATTTACCTGAGACACGTCCCACTCCGAAAGGTTCATCTGTTCACCATCGTCCAACTCAGCTGTCTGGTTCTCCTCTGGGTCATCAAAACCTCCAGGGCTGCCATCGTCTTTCCCATGATGGTATATATTTGACATACTAAACCTTATTATATTATTGCTAATATTTACCACAGTATGCAAGTGTATGCAACTAATATCATCCATCGTACAGTAGATTTCTGACAACCAAGTTTATTTACACTACAAGTCAAAAGTTTTGGCATATCTACTCAATCTCCTCTCAATCCATTAAGAATATAAATGTATAGTTTTAGTTTTGTGAAGACATTCACAGGCACAAAACTAATCAGAAGGTTTTTAAGATCATGGAAACATACAGTCAGTAAAGCACGTCTAAACGTTTGTAATTGCCTCTCTTAACTGTTTTGAATAATGTACTTGGTGTAATATGTGATAATTGAATTAGTGATTTGCTCTTGGCAGGTGTTGGCGCTGGTCTTTATTAGGAAGCTGCTGGATTTTTTCTTCACAAAGAGAGAGCTCAGCTGGCTCGATGACCTCATGCCCGAGAGCAAGAAGAAGAAGCTGGAGGACGCTGAGCGAGAGGTGAGCTTTACAATTTATTATCTAATTGTAACATTCACTGCGAACGAGCACTTTGGCTACAAGCAGCAATTTACAAGGTCCAAGTAGAAGAGAGAGAACCAATGAAATGCACAGATGCGCCTGACATCGAAGATTGGAATGGGGATTTTAAAGGCAACAAATCAAATCATGAAAATCATGAACACTACCATTCAAAAGTTTGGGGTCTGTAAGATTTGTTATTGTTTATGAAAGAAGTCTTTTATGTATGGAAGCTTGTTTCCACCATGGAATGAAACTACAAAATTTCTTAGCCGATACCGATAGCCGATTATTCAGAATGATATCGACCAATACCGATAGTTTGGTTTTTCTTAAAAAAAAAAAAACAAATAAAAAAAAAAAAAAAAAAAAATATATATATATATATATATATATATATATATATATATATATAGAGTATATATATATATATATATATATAACTAACAAACTGTGTACACTGGAGTTGTACTGTATCTTCCAACATACCTTCAGATGTTCATACATGTTTTTTCGAGCTGTAACTTTATTAAATCGGAAGAGATGACCCGCTGCCGCTTAAAACGAGGCTCTACAGCGATCTGACACGTCACATTTAAGAGCGTCAAAACAGCATTTATTGTCTGAATTTTGTGATAAAATTGACAGAATTTGAAAGCTGAGACTTTGTTTCTTTTTAGAAGTAACAAAGCACAAAGCTCTTTGTGATTATTGGGTGAGAGGCACGCTAGAAAAAATGATTAGTGTAAGGAAAAACTGCAGACCTGGCAACCCTGGCTTGAACTACGGGTGATTCATAGGGTCATATAGACGTTGAATAACGTCGCTATTTTTAAACTGATAATGACGGGATGTAATTGGCCCTGATCATCGGCTGTTTTTAAATACCGATACCGATTATTGGCCAATACATTTGTGCATTTCTAAATAAAACTATTTGAAAGATAACAGCAACTTTTTTCTCACAATTCAGACTTTTTTTTCTCACAATTACAAGAAATATACTCACAATTGCGAGTTATAAAGTCAGAATTGCAAGATATACTGTAAACTCACAATTCTGACTTTTTCCTCGCAATTGAGAGCTTACATCTTGCTGACTTCTTTTCTCAGAATTGTGAGATAAAAGCTTGCAATTGCAAGTTATAATGTTCAATTATGAGGAAAAAAAGACTGACTTTATACTGAGTTTATATCTTGCAATTCTGACATTATAACATGCAATTCTGGCTTTATAACTCACAACTGCAAGTTTATAATAACATGCAATTCTGAGAAAAAAAGACAGAATTGTACGATAAAAGTCACAATGACCTTTTTAATTTTTTTGTTCAGTGGCTTCCAACAAGCTTCCACACTTATTCTCACCAAGGCTGCATTTATTTAAACAAATGTTCTAATATGATGATTTGGTGCCCAAGAACCATTTCTTACTATTATCAATGTTGAAAACAGTTGTGCTGCATTTTTGTGTAAACTGTGATACATTTTTTTCCGGATTCTTTGATAAATAGAATGTTCAAATGAACAGAATTTATTTGAAATAGAATCTTTTGTAACAATTTACTGTTCCTTTTGGTCACTTTAATGCATCCTTTCTGAATAAATGTTTAATAAAAGAATTAAATCTTGATCCCAAACATTTGAATGCTAGTGTATGTTAAGTAAAACTGTTCAGCATCGCCCTCTGTCGGATTTGAGTGGTATGACATTCGCTTATACTTTTATTGACATTGAGCCTTATTTATTAAACATGAGCAGAATACATTTCTGTGTAAAATGTTCATAAAACCAAATGTACATAATTCATTGCATAAATAAATCACTTAATCACTCAAGCGGTTTGGCAAAGCCAGGCTTTCAGATTTTAAAATGTTACAACATAAACTATACATTTCTAAATATTCTGCAAATATTTGCCAGCTATTCCTTCACATTTAGTTAGTTATATGTCCAGGTATATAGCATGCATGCCCAATTTTGTGCATGGTTTTCATCTTTTAAACGCTTCCCCAAAAACTCTAGAAAAAAAAAAAAAAAGATCTGGAAGAGCTGAGAAAAGGAGCATTTCACACAAAATTTCTCATCTGTCACTCAAACCGGCCAGCAGTACTGAGCACTTATATTTTATATTGTTGTAATTTAGTTGCTAGGCAGCATAAATCCATCACATAATTGGGATTATTACATTTTGCCACTGAAATAACCCTAAAGCAAAATTTGGTGACTTTTTGCCACACAGCGACAATAATAATAAGGGGGAAATAATAACCTGCTACAAAAACTTCACTGTTTGGACCCCTAATAACACAAGTAATTAGTATCTGGAAGACGATTTCTATGTAACTGAATGATACAACATGACTGCTGGTTGAGTTTATTTATATAAGCTGGATGAGAGGAAAAGGACGAGATTTCTTCTCTGTTTTTGAGAACTCACGGAGGTCCTGCTTTAATGAGGAGATCTGATTTGTGCTCCAGTTTTACAGTTTGTTTTTCCTGCATTCAGAGACTTTCTGACCCCCTGGCAAATGATCTCCTGTTTTACTCTTGCTAAAATTGCCATGATACGTTTCTTATAGAGAGACCCCGATTCACCCACCTCAGTATCTGAATGCATTCATTTCATGCCAAACAAATGGAACATGAATTGATCTGCCAAAATGTCCCTCAGCAAAGTTATTTAATCTCAAAGGGTCTCTGAAGTTCTCTTTGGCTGGACAGGAATAAAACTCTCTCTCTCGCTCCTTCTCCCTGTGTTTTCTGCCAGGAGGAGCAAAGTATTTTGGCAGAGGAAGAAGGAATCGTACAAGTGCCATTGGAGGGACATTACAAGTATGGACCAGATTTTCCTAACTAATTCTTACAATAGCAAGCAATACTAGTTTTTGTTGGCTTATTAAAACAGTAAGGCCATAGTTACAGTGATATCCATGGGTTCCATAAAACACGACTTTGAGTGCAGTATTTTATTTTTTAAAAACAGCGACAGAATCAGTGTTCACCGACACACGCTCTTAGAAAACAATGTTTAACGGGGTTCTGTGTAGAACTGTATACTACTGTTCAGTGCTTGAATCTGATTGGTTGACGAACGTTCTATGCCGTGCAATTATTTTCAGGGAAACACACGGCTAAAGTAGTTCCAGCAGGTCTTGACCGCATTACAGTTTCATATCACTTCGCCAAATGATTTCAGTAGGTCTTTACAGCCTACAACCGCAAAAGAACCAAAGCCCGCAACGACACCGACCAAGCAAATAAATATAGTAAACAATAGGATAAAAACGACAAATTATTTCCATGTTTTTTTTGCCACAAAATTATATTTTATTATGTACGGAACAGTACGGACAAACACTCGCACAGAAAGGTGTTGTCAGCGCTGCTCTGACGATTTTATCTGTAAAATAGTTTAGCAACTTAAAAGCTACATGACATTTCTCACTAGCGAGGCAATAACTGCGCTGTTCTTGAAGCAGATAAACGTACATTTTCGCTATTAGTAGAGAGACTCACGTAATTCACACGCTTAATCTCTCTCTGAATAACTGAATTAATAACTTAGTCTGCTCTCAGTGGCTCGAGCCTTCGTTACTAGTTCTGAAAAGATGTTTTGGAATTAGCAATGGAGGCTTGGGATGAGATGCGTAAGAAATTAGTCCCACACACAAGAGCATTTTAAGGACAAAAACCTGACAAATGTCTTGAAATACAACATCAGAACAGTGTCTTCAGGTGTGGTAACTGTAGTATAGGCGGAATAATTGACTTCAGTCCATTGAATTATTAGAAAAGAATGCACTCCCGCTTCGTGTCATGGCCGCATTACCACCATTTTCTAATAATTCAATGCCCCGTCATCAATTATTGTTTTTGACTCAATTTTAAAGATTCCTTTATGCCAAAAAGGTTCTATAAAATGAGAAGTGTCTTAAATGATTGCATACTTTCATATTTAATGGGTTATTTAAATGTTTTCTAGTGATAAAGTATGTTTATGAGTTGCTTATAATTCATAAAATTGAATTAAAATAGAAAACTACTTAAAAAAATGAATTAGTTAAAACTAAATGAAATCCAATGGGAGGTTCTACTGTATGTATGAAGTGCCTGACAGAAGTTTCTGTATAAAATCTTTTCTTCTAAGAGCAGCACAAGGAATTTGGTATGGTCAATGTCTCTTTCTGAACTATTGAAGTGAACTATTCCTACTGTGGCCAGTTTCATAAACATAGCTGCTAAGTTAAGACTGTCTTAAGAAGTAGTCTGATCAACTAGCAATTAGTTAATCAGTATTGCCAAGTCCGCTGTTTTCCTGCAGAATTGGGCTACTTTTACACTGTTGCAGTGTCTACGGGTTGAAGCGATCCCAAATAACATGATATTTAGCTCCTGGAATGTGAATTTTACCAGGAGAACCCTGCCCAAAATGTGGATTTTACCCCCCGGAACGCAATTGGGCTAGTTTTGGGCTAGTTTTGAGTAGCAATTGGGTGGGTTTTGTTGTGAAAACCTGGCAACCCTGGGACCCCTAATCAGTCTTACACCGTGTCCTAACCAGACGCGATGCAATAAGATTCCAGCGGCAAACAATATAAGTGCGTTCACGCCATATCGTAATTGTTGTAACTACGAGATTCTGGCTCGTAAAAAGCATTCATGTCCTCGTAGAGCTCGTAATTACAGTCCGTAAGCAACGCGACTATGAGACCTCTCTTTCAGTCATGCAAGTGAAGCTTCGATCTCTTTCAGTGGGGAAATATCAAATTCTCCAAAGCTGTTCACCATATTTAAAATCACCAATGAAATTTGACAGCAACCGTCTTATAAATTTTGTTTCTAAACACTCAAATCATGACCAAAAAACTGCATTTTTCAGGCTTGACCAGCCAATGTTCATGTGCAGTCCTACGTGCATGTCTCAGAACAGTGACTGTTTCTATTGCAACCAGTGCTGCAGTGACACAATGACTTTACCAACTGGCGATTGGCTCTTTTTTTTAGAAGGCGCGACTTATTCCGCCATATTGCATTTTGCACTTTCTCCCATTCATTGTAATATGAGTGCACCGTCTATCTATACCTAAAGCCTTTGGAATGGATTCTAGATGCCCTAGGTACTTACAGTACATGCATACTGTACATATATACCCAAGAGAGAATAAATAATTAAATAGAATAAAGGTTGAAAATCTTCAAGTAATACGTTTTGAGAAAAGGCACAAATGATAAATATTAACAATTGTCAAGCATTCACTATTATATTACAATCTTGAGTCTGAATTTCTATTTTTTGATTGGTTTCATACACACATTAGAATATTAAGGTTATATTTATGTTTTTATTGGATATTTTCAGAGATGATCCTTCTACTGTCAACATTACCGATGAAATGTCCCGAGGCTTCTTTGGAAGTACTTGGAACACCGTCAACTCCAAAAATGATCCCAAAAGGTTCTGATTAATTTTTATATGAAATGTTTTTGGTATAAACACATCTTTCTGAATCCAGCCACATGATTTGAAGAATCATTCATGTTTATGGCACTTCATTGTAAACGATGTAGGATGAGTTACATGCTGAAGTCATGTAGTCATTTATATAATAGTCATTTACGCTTGTTTTACTGTAGTATTTACAGGGAATGTAGACAAAATATCTGTCTTTTAGTTTTCTGTACATTAACTATTTACTATACCTTTATATGGTCATTGTTTGGAAACATCATACCACGTCTTGGCCTTTTTTAATCCATTTATTCTGCATGATAACCCAGTTTTATTTAATTATTTTTTCTTTCTTTTTTCTTAGTCCCCTTTCCTAGATGCTGAGCCCCCAAAGGTGAGTGTTCTCATAGCAACATCCCACGTCACTTTAGGATCTCATCTTGTCTTTCTTTGCATGGCAACAAGTATTTTGGTCAAATTGGCGGCGTTTGATTAAAATTTGATTGTAATCCATCTGGAACAGACATTTACCATTATGTGTCTCTCCAAGAATGTTGGAATTCACCCCAATTTTCCCATCCAGTTAGTCAGTCGAAAACAATAAATCATTCACATCTCTCTGTAAGTGTCAGACAAAGATAGACAGCATGTGATCGTCTTTTGTTGTTGTTGTTGTTGTTTACTACTTAGACAAAGAAAAATGTCTAATCAGCCGTGAACATGAATGTGTGTCCGGGCTGCTTATTATTATTAATAATAATTATTATTATTATTAAGGTCATCATGTGCAATGAATTCAGAGGGAAATATTCTGCAGATAAAGTCAATTTTTACATGAATAAAACTCACCTGACTGTAAATCATTGCAGTGAAAACATTATGAATATAAAATACCACATATTTGAAGTGCAATATAGAAAAGTTAAGAGAGTGTAAGGAGACTTGAGAGTGCAGTTTTCTACAGTAACTGGATTTTTTTCCTGATAGTTATGGGTAGTTAAGTTTTCCAGCCTGTTTTTATTAATTAGTTTATTGTATTAGTTAATCTGTGGTGTCTATACAGGAAGACTCAGAGCTAATGATTTAAAGGTTATTATAGTATAATTAAAAATCAGTTTCTCTATGGAAAACTGATAATCATTACACACTAAACTATTGCAGTTTAAGTACATTCAGGTAAACTAATGATCCTTTTTATGTTATTTTGCAGCCTGTCTAATAAGAGAATGCACAAGGATGGAAAGAAGAGATGAGAATCTGACTTATCTGATACACTGTGTACACACACACACATTTACCTAGCTATCCAAATAGACTTCTATTGTTTTTTTAAAGGAATAGTTCATAAAAATGAAGAAAAACTATTCCTGAGCTATTGAAGTGAACTATTCCTACTGTGGCCAGTTTCATAAACATAGCTGCTTAAGAACTAGTCTGATCAACTAGCAATTAGTTAATCAGTATTGCCAAGTCCGCTGTTTTCCTGCGGAATTGGGCTACTTTTACACTGTTGCAGTGTCTACGGGTTGAAGCGACCCCAAATAACATGATATTTAGCTCCTGGAATGTGAATTTTACCAGGAGAACCCTGCCCAAAATGTGGATTTTACCCCCCGGAACGCAATTGGGCTAGTTTTGAGTAGCAATTGGGTGGGTTTTGTTGTGAAAACCTGCCAACCCTGGGACCCCTAATCAGTCTTACACCATGTCCTAACCAGACGCGATACAATAAGATTCCAGCGACAAACAATATAAGTGCGTTCACGCCATATCGTAATTGTTGTAACTACGAGATTCTGGCTCGTAAAAAGCGTTCATGTCCTCGTAGAGCTCGTAATTACAGTCCGTAAACTGGGAGTTTGGGCGTTGACAGTGGTGCCATAGAACTGCATAATTCTCAGTCCTTTGAAAATTTGAATATCATCTCAAGTTTACAGTAATTACGCAGTGGCGTGATTGCAGCATTTGTCTGTCCACACTAGATGCGGCGGCGACGCGACTATAAGACGCAATAAAATCAATCAAAAATCATAGCCAATCAGAAGAGCGTGTGGGCGGGCTGCCCTGCAGTGTTGCCGCTGGTTTTTTCCGCAGTTTTCCTATTTTAACTCTGTTGCCGCGGGTTGTTTTACATGTCTGAAGCGACCCCAAATAACATGATATTTAGTCCCTGGAATGCAAATTTTACCAGGAGAACCCCGCCATAAATGCGGATTTTACCCCAGAAATGTGATTGGGCTAATTTTGAGTAGCAATTGGGCGGCTTTTGTTGTGAAAACCTGGCAACCTTATCGACAAGCTCCCGGCACTCGCAACAAAATGGATTATGTACATAATCAAATGAATGAATATTACACCATTTTAACATTTATTAAAAATATATACTGAGTTACTGAAACAATCTTTGTCATAGAATACACTTCTATGTTGACAGTTTGAACGTTCTTGTTTCCTTTCATTTATTTTGAAAATCTGAGGTGAATTGTCCATTGTTGCTTTCAGTTCGGCTATAAAAGACACACAAAATGATATTCAAACTCACATTAGACGATTTAACATTAAATAAAGCACATAAACATTACCTGAGCTTATCGTTATCATATTTTGTGTTGTACAGCCGCAACGTCACAGAAAAATAGAAACCGTTTCTAGAATAAATTCACGTGTCGTCGTCGCGGATAGTTAGGACAAACATGGAAAAGATCGCGTGTCGCGTCTGGTTAGGACGTGGTGTTATTTTTTAATTCAAATTAGGCCAATCTACCTTTTTATGTAACTGACTTTCTTCACATTATGAAGAACATCATTAGCTGACAAATTTTTAAGACTAGTTTAAGCAGTTTATGCAACCGGCCACTGGTATAAATAATGCGAATTATAATCAGAATAACCCGTACACACACTCTACCCCTAACCCAACACCTAAATGAACACCTTTCAAGTTTGTGTTATGATAAAAACATTTGCTTTATGAACAACATATCCATGAGTTTTTACAGATTCTGGGCACATTATCCAGTAAACGCACATAAAGCTCCCAGTCTTGTCTTGTGTTTCTATATTTTTAAAGTATATCACAATGCTAAGCTTCTTAGCTTCTAGGTATAAAGTACATACGTAATAGTAATACCAGCAAATAAAGCGGAGACATTGATTGTTCATGTGTGTAAGATGAGGAGAAAGTGTGGCAGAATTTGAAAAATGTTAAACTTTATTTTAAATGCTCTCTAAAATATTTTATATGTTTTGTATTTTTTAAAAAGTATTCCTGCACAACTTTCACATCCCTAAAGGTACGGTTTTAAACAAATGTGTAGACAGTATCTACAGAAACTTTTTTGGCAATGTATTCACCACTTTTAGGTCCTTGAGCAAGACACTCCACTTCTTGAGGTTCAGTATTCCTGCAGTCACTGTACTTACTGTAAGACACTAAAAACCATAAAAACATATTGTAAGTTCTTGATATACCTGCAAATATCAGAAAATTGTTGTATTTTGCTGAACGCTGTCTTTGCATTTATGCAATGAGGAATTAAATCTTAATCATAGGACATTAATTTTAGCTATTCATATTTTTGCAATTATTTGTATTAAGAATGCTGCTTGTGTAAATATTATTTCCATCAGACTTGTCAAGAGTTCATACCTCTATTCTGAAGTTTGTATGTTGATCCTCACAATGCCAAAGTGTACATGTGTTTTCATGCCAATAATGATGATGGAAAGACATCTGAAGTCATATCAGCTGCACATCAGTAAACTGTCCCCTCAAAATGATTGTCTGTATGATCTCTTAAGCAATTGAATGCATTATCTGGATACTGTACTGTCAGTGCATCTTCGGATACAGATTGCATTCCCTTTTCATAAAAAGCAATAGTGTTTTAGAAGTGTGGGTCCATCCAATAATGATTTTAGAATTTTGTTGCATGTAATGAATTATTTCCATTTAAAAAACCTGTAACTTCTGCCATTTATATTGCTATGGATATTTATAACAATATATACAAAATCATACATATACTGTAATATTATTACCATAGTTCGATTCATATGTTTTGCTCTTATTGTTATGCATATATTTGTTTTGTATGGATTATATCTTCACACTCAGATTTCTCACAGATCAGTTTATTCTGACTTAAGCTTAAGTCCTATTATATTACTGGAGTAATATATCTAGTTCTTTTGACTGTGTGTTGATGTTTGTGTAAATTATCTGGAATATCACTATATCCTCTGTGTGTCTGTGCGGTGTGACTTTGGGATCTTTTAACTGTGCTTTCATTGTTTTTGGGGGGATATGGCATAAATATCCTTCATTTGCACTTGTATTTCATGAACTGGGAGAGATAATTAGATTTTTCTGAAGATTTTGTTCCTGCTTTTTCTTCTACAGTGAAATAAAAAGCTCTGTCATATGAATATGGATGTGTCCCTGGATGAATTTTTTTTTTACCATTCTTCTGTAATTGACAAAAACACAAAACAAAAAAAAACATAACAGTACAGTCAAAATCATATCAGTCTGACATAATCTATCGCTTCATCCCTTCTCTATATGTTGAGATGGCTGGAATTTACCGTTTTATTATTTCTCAAACACTGAGATGAATCTTTAATAAAGTACACCTTCACAAATACACAAAAACACTCTCTCTAAAATTGCATTACCATGACACTAAATTACTGATTTGGGAATTTTGCTCATTTATTCAGAAAATAAAAGTTTTAAATTTTACTTGAAACTTATTTGACATATCAGAAGGCATTAAAAATGATATATTGTGGATAAAATTGTGGATATACAGTAACAGTTCTTTTTTTAGTACTACATACTAAAGTTATTGATGCAAAACATCCTCAGATTTGTTAATAATAATAAATGTCGAGTTGCTGTACAAGCCAGGGTTTTATAGAAACTATTATTTATATAAGAATAGTTTGATAAGTTGGTAGAAGACAACAAAGTTATATTCGAAACAAAAACAATAGTTAAAAAAAAAAATTATAATGAGAAATGAAATAGTAGCGCAAATTTTAGGCGTGTGCAAATCTTTAATATAAATAAATTCAATTGTGCAGTAAGTCACTTTCGATAAATTGAATGCCAAAATGAATATAAAGTAAATGCCATAGGTGAATACTAAATGAATAAATTTAAATTGCCATATGAAAAAAAAAAAAAAAAAAGATACATTTTGAATACATTATGCCCTAAAAGTATATACTGTTTTTGTGAAGAAAAAGTACATACTTTTGAGTGTGTAGCAGAAGAGTATGCAAGCTTTGGTATATACTACCCTGTCATAATTGCGTCTTTAACGGATGTTCTGTCTCTTAGTTACGCAACCTGTAACTGTTTAAACTACCCTGTCAATCATCTTGTCACAGTTAAAATCCTCCAAATTTAATTTCCTACCCTTTCGGAGCGAAATGTAGTCGACGTTGATCTGCCAGTCATGGGTCTTTTATGTGAAGAACTCTCCTCATGTTTGCATAATGATGCATTTAAAAGTTAACAACCAAACACATCGTTATAAAAGTTCACAATGGTGTTGCAGATGAAATATCTTTTCGTCATGTTAGGTTATGATTATTAATCACTCAAACCCCTTCACCTTAACAGCTCTGCTTAACCGTCAGTCTCACACATCTGTCATGTTTGTAGTTTTTTTTTAAACACTTTTTATTCGTATTTGTAGTTCTAAACAAATCCTCGTCCACAGCGCAATGTGTTATGGGCAATATTAGCTGTTAGAGTGTGCACAGATCTGAACTTCGGATTCTAACTGGAAAAAGTAGACCATCCGGGTATCTTTGGAATACTCATTTCAACGTACTACGATTTGGGACACACTAATTCTAATTTCGAATACTATTTAGGATGGATGGTATGCGAATTGGGACGCAGCAATGCTGTCCAAATGTCCTGTTTGTCATGATGACGTCTAAAGTCCCCGCCAAAGGAAGTAGTCCCTTTTAGCAATTTGTTAGCAACCGCCGTTTTTAAGACAAAATAAAGATTTTAAAAAATCACAAGCGGGTTATAACTGGTGTGTTTTATGTCATCGATTAAAACGTGAAAATATTTAGAGGCTTTGTTAACCACAGACCTTATTGCAGGCGATTTAGTAAAAACCCATTCAAAAATACTTATGCTGCGGCCCAATTTGCATAATATCCGTCCTAAATAGTATTTGAAATTAGAATTAGTGTGTCCCAAATCGTAGTGTGTTGAAATGAGTATACCCGGATGGTCTACTTTTTCCGGTTAGAATCCGAAGTGCAGGTCCGTGCACACTCTAACGGCTAATATTGCCCATAACACATTGCGCTGTGGACGAGAATTCGATTAGAACTACAAATACGAATAAAAAAGTGTTAAAAAACTACAAACATGACGGATGTGCGAGACCAACAGTTAAAGTCCCCGTGAACCAGAAGTTGCAAACAACTTTTCTCCAGTGTTGTGATGTATTTCCAAGTGAAACGGAATATTGAATAGAGGGCGGGGTTTTATTTTAGCGCTCCTCCTCTCCATCTCTCGCTCATAGCAGACTAACGGTCGGAGGGGAGTGGTTTACGCGTTTTCAACCCAAGCCGTCAAACTGATGTCATTAGAGAAGGGGCATCGTTGCAGAGCGGAGGAGCATTTTCAGATTTTTATTAAATATTACGAAGCCAAACTATTTTTTTATGTGGATTGACTTGCACGGATGAATTGTTCACCACAAAACTAGCAATTTGAGCTAACAATATAAATAAGGTCAATTTTGATTTCATAAGCAGAGAGATAAAGGGGCTTGAGTGATTAATAATCAGTATCTAACCTGACGAAAAGATATTTATTAAATGTTATCCACATTATATTTCATCTGCAACAGCACTGTGAACTTTTATAACGATGCGTTTGGTCATTAACTTTTAAATGCATCATTATGCAAAGATGAGGAGAGTTCTTTGCATGAAAGAACCATGACTGGCAGATAAACGTGTGACTACATTTCAATTATATTTAACTGAATGTGGAGGATTTTAACTGTGACAAGATGATTGACAGGGTAGTTTAAACAGTTACAGGTTGCGTAACTAAGAGACAGAACGTCTGTTAAAGACGCAATTATGACGGGGTAGTATATACCAAAGCTTGCATACTCTTCTGCTACACACTCAAAAGTATGTACTTTTTCTTTACAAAAACAGTACATACTTTTAGGACGTAGTATAAGTAGGCCAGCTGGGATGCAGCATTAGACTTCAGGGCGATGGAACCGGAAGTCCTAAAATGCTAACTCGCTTCTGGGTTTTGCCTACAAAAACACGTCATCCCTGAGGTACTCTATGAAGCATATACACCCTTTTCACATTTCCGGTTTCCCAGAAGCAGAAGTCGTCATAGTTGGGTAAACTTTTATAGAGGTGAATGAGAGACTTCATTTAATATATTTTTTGTTTCCATTTGTGCAAATAGCAAAAGAAAACCATCACAACATTGTTTTCACAACTTTCAAAAAGAGGAAAAAATAGAGAGTGATTGATAATGGCAGTCAGAAGAGAGAAAGATGTAATTTTTACCGTCACTATCCTTTGCCGCTGTATTAGAAACACCCTCACAGCAGCGTTAACTAGTTTTTTGTAATTTGATGCAAAGATAATATAATAGTAAATATAGTGTTGTAAATGTACATAATTAAAAAAAAAAAAATGAAAATATAAAAAACTTTACAGGATTTGCCATATTGATGACCGTTAAAACGCGTCATCACAGTCTGTAAAATTTCTGTTTTGCAGGACTAGACCGCGCTTTTTACCCAATCAGAAACGCTCACTGCCTGTCAATCATTTTACATGACAGCTGGTTTGCTGGCATGTGTATTTGGGGGCGGGGTTTGCAGATGGATTTTCGGATAAATGAGCAAGAAGATAGTACCTGTTACGTTGCTCGTTACTGAGCACCGTTTTTGTTCAAGATGTGTCGTTTGGGGAATGATAAGACGATTTGATCGTTCCTGTACACTTTAAATTACAAGGGTGAGTTGCAAGTTGTTGTTGTTGTTGTTGTTTCAAAAAAACAACATATTGTTATTGGCTTGTTTCAAAATCCATAACATAAAAACGACATTTCTGAATGTCCCATAGAGCTGTCAATAACTTATGTTAAGTTATTTAACTTTAATGGCAATGAAAGGGACCTATTAATTGCCATTAAAGTGAAATTACTGAACCTAAACATACAAGCTTGATAAAAATGTTCATTTTAGAAGAAAATTTAAGATGCCACTTAGAAGCTTTTGCATCTGAACTCTCTCTCTCTCTCTCTCTCTCTCTCTCTATCTATCTATCTATCTATCTATCTATCTATATACCTATCTCACACACGTTTGTTTCACTATATTAGTGAGGACATTGAATAGACTTCCACTGATTTTATATCAAGTAAATGATATTTTCTATGGCCTGACCCAAACCTACCAATCACAGAAACTTGTGCAAAACACTAGTTTTAAAGAAAAAACATGTTTTGGCTGATTTATAATCCTTTTTAACTAGTAAGGACCAGTAAAATGTCTTGATTAGATGGTTGTCATAATATTGTACTATAAAAATGAGGACATTTGGCCCTCACAAGTATAGCCAAACCTGTACACACACACGCACAGGTTTTCATGTTTTATGGGGACATTAGACATAATGATTTTTATACAAATTGTATATTCTGCTCCATAACCCTAAACCTACCCATCACACAAAACTTTCTGCATTTTTACATTTTCAAAAAACATCACAGTATCATTTATAAGCTGTTTTCCTCATGGGGACTAAAGAAATGTCTTATTGCCATCTTTGTGCAGACATTTTGTCCCCAGAGTTTACCAGGACCACACACACATTACACACACTGGTTTACGAGGACCACACGTGCACAAATGTATAGGGTGATTGTTTAGAAAGATTTTATTTATTTTTTTTCAAAGAAAGAAATGCTTACTCAGTAAGGTTGCATTAAATTGATCAACGGTCACACTAAAGACATTTATGTTACAAAAGATTTGTATTTCAAATAGGAGGCTGTCAAGCTCCAAATTGATGAAAAATGGACAGTATAATTATCATAAAAGTAGTTCCAACTTAAGTACATCAGTCCTGTGTAACTTGAAGAGTTTTTAAACTTGCAGGCACAAGTTTGTCTTAACAAACAACCAGTGTTACATGTATTAAGTATGTTTAGGTTCTCCTCTTTTAAAAAGAGTGAGTGTGTTGGCTTGATATTTTGTTTTTTTTTGGTGAACAGATGGTTTGTAGCATCAGCTGACAGCTCAGAGAGAGACATGCTCCCAGGACGGACTGCATCTCTGGCACCAGTGCCGTTTCCTCCATGCTGAAGGATCGGAGACGTGCGGCCCCAGGGTCCCTGACAGTGCTGGATAATTGACACATTTCCACAAGGCTTTGGTGACTCCCATCT
Organism: Elopichthys bambusa; assembly: GCA_037101425.1. Taxonomy (NCBI): domain Eukaryota; kingdom Metazoa; phylum Chordata; class Actinopteri; order Cypriniformes; family Xenocyprididae; genus Elopichthys; species Elopichthys bambusa. The sequence continues at coordinate 3,304,336 of CM074438.1, forward strand.
TCTGTCATTGTCATGTTAGATACGGTAAGGTAAGCAGAAGTGACACATCGGGCCAGTTTAGAGCGCTGAAGTAAGTTCTCCTCTGGGATTACAGAGAAAGATCATTTGAAAAGGTACCTGAGTGGAGTTCAAGCTTCACTTACGCTGAACTCTGAATTCTGTTTGTTATACTGACACAATGATTGAAGCCATTTGACACGTGGTTATTCTGTTTGATTGCAGTTGCTTTCCCACATGGATTGTGTTTGATTTGCAGCATTTGCTTGCATGACATCTTGACAAATAGTGTTTTAACTGTTCACGAAATCTCAGTGTTGTATGTTTTCTCAAAGGGACAGTGAGGTAAATGTGTCAGATTCTATTGTTGCCTTTTAAGTGAACTAAAGGTTATCATTGGGTTTTGCATCCATGCTAAGATTTTTACATTGGCCAATCTATGGAAGCTTGTTTCCGCCATGGAATAAAAAAAAAGGTAAGGTAATTGTGCCTTTTTATCTTACACTTCTGACTTTTTTTTCTCGCAATTGCGCGTTTATATCAGAATTGATATAACAGAACAGATATAAAGTCAGAATTGCTAGTTATAAACTCACAATTGAGTGTTATAATGTCCAATTGTGAGGGGAAAAAAGTTTTTTCTCAGATTTGCAACTATATCTTGCAATTCTGACTTTATAACACGCAATTCTGACTTTATAACACGTAAATCTGACTATAACTTGAAATTGTGAGTTTATATCTCGCAATTCTGACTATAACTCGCAATTGTGAGTTTATATCTCGCAATTCTGACTTTATATCATGCAAATCGGACTTTATAACTCATAATTCTGACTTTATATCACGCAGTTCTGACTATAACTCGCAATTGTGAGTTTATATTTCCCAATTCTGACTTTATATCATGCAAATCTGACTATAACTTGCAATTGTGAGTTTATATCTCGCAATTCTGACTATAACTCGCAATTGTGAGTTTATATTTCCCAATTCTGGCTTTATAACCCGCAATTCTGACTTTATATCTCGCAATTCTGACTTTATATCATGCAAATCTGACTTTATATCATGCAAATCTGACTTTATAACTCATAATTCTGACTTTATATCACGCAGTTCTGACTATAACTCGCAATTGTGAGTTTATATCTCGCAATTCTGGCTTTATAACCCGCAATTCTGACTTTATATCTCGCAATTCTGACTTTATATCATGCAAATCTGACTTTATATCATGCAAATCTGACTTTATAACTCATAATTCTGACTTTATATCACGCAGTTCTGACTATAACTCGCAATTGTGAGTTTATATTTCCCAATTCTGGCTTTATAACCCACAATTCTGACTTTATATCTCGCAATTCTGACTTTATATCATGCAAATCTGACTTTATATCATGCAAATCTGACTTTATAACTCATAATTCTGACTTTATATCACGCAGTTCTGACTATAACTCGCAATTGTGAGTTTATATCTCGCAATTCTGGCTTTATAACCCGCAATTCTGACTTTATATCTCGCAATTCTGACTTTATATCATGCAAATCTGACTTTATAACTCATAATTCTGACTTTATATCACGCAGTTCTGATTATAACTCGCAATTGTGAGTTTATATTTCCCAATTCTGGCTTTATAACCCGCAATTCTGACTTTATATCTCGCAATTCTGACTTTATATCATGCAAATCTGACTTTATATCATGCAAATCTGACTTTATAACTCATAATTCTGACTTTATATCACGCAGTTCTGACTATAACTCGCAATTGTGAGTTTATATCTCGCAATTCTGGCTTTATAACCCGCAATTCTGACTTTATATCTCGCAATTCTGACTTTATATCATGCAAATCTGACTTTATAACTCATAATTCTGACTTTATATCACGCAGTTCTGACTATAACTCGCAATTGTGAGTTTATATCTCGCAATTCTGGCTTTATAACCCGCAATTCTGACTTTATAGCTCGAAATTGCAAGGTTAAATCTCGCAGTTCTGAGGAAAAAAAGTCAGAATTGTGAGATAAAAAGTTGCAGTTACCTTTTTTACTTTTTTATTTAGTGACAGAAACAAACTTCTATACCAATCCAACACAGGGAAAAATAATTTATCATTAAAACTAAAGAAAATGTCCCAAACTGCCAAACAATATGCAAGATTATTAACATGACAGACTGAACAGAAAAGCTTGGTTTTTAATTTCAAGTATGAAATAACTGCCAAAAAGTTGAATACACAAAACACAATGTAGTCTGTGCAATCCACTTTTATCCTCAACCAAACTTTTTTTTACATACTCTGGGTTGTATTTTTTTAAATTGGTCGCTCAAAAACCAAAACACCAAGTGCTTCATTTGAAGAAAATTTATTTGCATGATTCGATGAAACTGACAGCACTAGTCATTATAAAACAGAGTATCGTCGAATATCACAGTTATGCAGGGTAGGTTTTATCTCGTACTGGAGAATCCTCACTCGCGTCGCCCTCTCCCTGTTTTCAGCCAGGACACGAACTCTTTTGCCGCCTGGTCCTGCAGGTAGGAGCTGACATCACTGGTGTATGTGCCGTCCGCGTGGCGTCGTGTGGGAACTCTGGGGGAGTAAGGATGTTTAGTTAGAAAGGCTGATATTCTGTGTCTGATATAAAAAAAAAAAATATTAATAATAAACTATATTTTTTTTATACTTCCATTCAAAAAAAAAAAAAAATTCTTAAAGGAAGAAATTATAAAACATTTTCAGCAAGGATGCATTAAATTGATCAGTATAGTAAAGACATTCATAATGTTACAGAAGATTTCTATTTCAAATAAAAGCTGTCCTTTTGAACTTTCTATTTATCAAATAATCCTGAAAAACTGTATCATGGTTCCCATAAAAATATGAAGTAGCACAACTGTTTTCAACATAGATAACATGTTTCATATAAGAATGATTTCTTATCGTAATGATGCTGAAAATTCAGCTTTGATCACAGGAATAAATTACATTTTACTATATATTGAAATGGAAAACACTTATTTTAAATTGTAATAATATTTCACAATTTTACTGTATTTTTGATCAAATAAATGCTGCCTTGGTGAGCATAAAATGTGATAAAAGTGATAAAAAATTTTTTGGTCACACTTTCTAATTCTCATAATTAACTATTAGCTATGACTTTTGCCTCAAACTCATAATTCCTGCTTATTAGTAGTTAGTAAGGTAGATGTTAAGTTTAGGTATTGGGTAGGATTAAGGGATGTAGAATGCTTTATAAGTACTAATAAACAGCCAATATCCTAGTAATATGCATGCTAGTCAATAGTGAGAATTGGACCCCTATCTAAAGTGTTAGCATTTTTTTTTTTTTTTTTTTTTACCAAGTCCAAACTTTTGAATGACAGTTTAAATGTACTTTAATTAAAATTATCACCATTTGGTAATTTTAATTTCAATACAAGGTATTTTTAACCATTCTAATACTGTATTCTTGTCATGTGGGAAATTAATTGAAATTAATTTCTAATGAGTGAAAACATTTCATAATTACATTTAATGATTTTAACTTCTCTCGCTTGACGATTGAGATGTCATGTAAAAAACTAATTGAAAATAGTTAAAGTTGGATATGGTTGGATATGTCATTTTATTATTATTTTTTGTTTCTTAAATATTTTGCAAGAGCTTATAAACTCACCCGCTCCTTTTGGAGTTCATTAACCACTGAACAAAGTCTTGTGCTCTCCTGGTCTCCAGGTATTTACTGTAATCGTTTGAGAAGGTGCCTTCTGAATGTCTCTTCATGTTGTTTACTTCTCTTGGGTCATTAAATAATGCGTCCTCCTCAGACATAAAGCTGAAAGTCAATATCAAATACGTCATTCTCCAAAAAGAAAAGCCCATCAAGAGCACTCCTGGGTCACATTTCACCCCAAAATCAAAAGAAAGAAATAATACATTCATTTTGACATTATTTTTATGACAGATAAACACATAAAATGGTTGTTTTTTTGTTGAATCTGTATCTGCCATGTAATAGCCTGTGAAGCTATAAAATTGCACATTTCACAACAAAATTAGAAATATTTTATGACATTTTCTTTCAATTCCTTTCTTTTTTTATTTTGAGGTTAAATGTGTCCCAGGTTGTGTTTGATTGTAAAGGGAAAAATCACAAATCCCAGCGGTAGAGGCCATTAAAAAATGAAATAATTCCGAATAATTTAGTTGCTCTTACCTGGCGTTTTCTTCCGTGTCTTGTATGGGAATCTGCAGGCTGCTCTGGATCAAGATGAGAAGTAAAAGTCCAATGAAGGCGTAGATCTTTACCATCATCTTACCTGAGAATGCAGACCGTACAGCTACTCAATAAACCATTCACGCATTCTACCTGTAAAGATATAGAATAGTGCCAAAGAGTTCTCTGGCTCACCTTGATTTTTGTTGGGTCGTCACGGAGAAATATACTCAACGATTTTGATGTTGTCTCGCTGGTTTCTCCTTGGCTCCCAGTGCGATTTCACAGTCCCAGCCTGATGTTCTGAGTCTTATATAGTGATGCCCAGGTGGCATGATCCACACACACACACACACACACACACACACACACACACACACACGTTAGTTTCAATCCATTAATCTCAATGCATCAATGTGTTTGCACTGTGAACCTGTTTAAAAAGAGAGATGGGGAAATGGTCAAACAAGTCAAAGTCACTTAAGGGAAAAATCAAACATGATTTTGTCCTGTTAAAAACAGGGATGAGCAAATAGTTGCACAAGTACTTTCAGGATGAGAAACATTCGGTCAGATTTCCAGGAACTGATGTTTGTGCTCTGCAAAGCTTTCTTTCTTTTTGTGAGAAATCAATTGATAGATCCTTTCACAATACAGGGAATTTTACACTATATTATTATTATTGTTAGGTAGGATATACAAGTATTTGAACATTTAAATCACACTTAAAAATGTCTGAATGGCATTGCATTAGATCAGGGGTTTTCAAACTTTTTTTTTTCAGCGAAACCCCTTTGACCAAATAATTTACTTGAAGTACCCCCTGAGATTTGAAGTATATATTTCAATAATTTAATGGCACATTTGCATGTTTACTTAAAAAACATAATTATTTATCCTTTTTAAATTTATCATTTTACCCAGCTATTGTTATTGCACATTTGAACTAGGGATGTGACGGTGAGGAAATTTTCCTACCTGTTAATCGACGTGTGTCAACACCAGCAGGGGCTTTTAAATCGCTAATTCAAAAGTGAAAGTAAAATGCTCACGGCCGCACGGGCATTCATAACGGCTCGCACCGTTATGAACGCCTGTGAATGCATTTTAATAATGGGTTCATTATTAATCTTAATGAAAAACACAACAAAACAGTACAATGACAAACTCGCTTAAATGGGCGCTTTTACATTTCGCTTTGAAACCAAATCTTCCTCCATCATCTTGTCATTCAGAAAAGTGAGGCGAAGTGAGGTGAAATCTCCTGCTGCTGATCTGTGCTGTGACTCTCCTCCAGTCCACGCAGAATTGAGCAGACACGTTCAGTTCTGTAACTGAATGGTCACATGACATGCAGATTAAAGAAATAAAATATACATTTTTGTTAGTAGGTTTTATTTAGATTTTTAGTTGAATGTTATTTAGTCTATTTGTTTGATTTTTGATGATTTAATTATAATTTAATTAATTGATTGTCATCAACTTATGAACCCCCTGCAATTCCCTCACGAACCCTCAGTGGTTTACGAACCCCAGTTTGGGAAACCCTCAGTTAGATAACCAAATATTAAATGAAATGCTACAGGATCTTTTCTCTGTAACCTCAGTTTTCTTCATATTTTTTTTTTTGCGTCTGTATACTTTTAGGTTTTCTATATCATGAACCTTAATTATTTAGAATAGATATCAGTCATGTTTCATTGTCATTTGCATCATATTTATATTTATGCATTGATTATAGAAATGTTTATCATAAACTAAAGCTTTTCCACTGCATGTCCTTGTTTTTAAATACTTCCTAAATTCTTTATATTGTATTTATATTGTAAGTGTTAAAGGGGTGGTTGATTATGATTTCACTGTAATGTTGCTGTTTGATCATAAACAACATCTGCAAAGTTATGACGCTCAAAGTTCAATGCAAAGAGAGATATTTTCTTTTACAGAAATCACTGTTTAAGGACTACAACAAATGGCTGGTAGGGACTACTTCTTCCTGGGTTGGTGACATCACAAACCCCAAAATTTACATAAACCCCGCCCCCAAGAACACACAACAAAGGGGGTGAGGCCATGTTGGGCTGCTTTAGAGAAGAGGAAGAGTTGTTGTAGTAGAGTGTTGTTGACATGCCGTCATTTTACGTTGGACTGCTTCATAAACGAGGGTCAATTCAACACTGTATTTGCACAAAAGATTAACATGACAGCACATGCTAGTCGATGAGTTGATTCAACTCCACAGCAACTACATAAATTTACCCACTAATCATTCAGAAACGTCCAGTTTCATTTTAAAAGTTGTAACTTCTTCCTGAGTCTCTCCATCAGTGTTGACTCTGGTTTGAACAATGTAAGGCTGAACACCGTTACTGACAATCCTCATTTTGGCTGCGTGAGATTCTCCAGCTTTGTTGTTGTTGAGCAACCGAAGCGTGAGCTGTTAAAGCTCCGCCCTCTTCTGGAAAGGGGGCTGGGAGCAGCAGCTCATTTGCATTTAAAGGGATACACACAAAAACATGTTTTTGCTCACACCTAAATAGGGGCAAATTTGACAAGCTATAATAAATGATCTGTGGGGTATTTTGAGCTGAAACTTCAGACATATTCTGGGGACACCAGAGACACATCTTGTGAAAGGGGCATTTTGGTCCCCTTTAAATACTGTAATGTCCCAGTCTCACAGAGATCAAACTAATTACATCTAACTCTATTTTATTTAAGTTATTTTTTATCTTATTATACAGTTAATTCCCCTGAGGATTAATAGAACAGCAACATTGATGCTTTTGTAGTTGTAACTGATCAGCATCAATTATTCCAGAGATCCATGTAATATATCACTGATAATATGACCACTAAACTGTCACAAAAAAATAAATAAATTGTCACAGAAAGCTGATTTCCAACATAGCTGTGCTGTGTAAAATCATAGTATGACATGAGTTGTGTTGTATCAGTCTGCACACTTTCTTACACTTGAATATTTTTTGTCCATTTATTTATTTGTTGAGTAGACCTGTAAAAAGCGTCACTTGAGGTCCTGATTTTTGCTATCATGATTGGCTGACTGTACATTATTGTATGTTAATGTCTCTTTGTCTTAATTCATGTAATTCAACCAGCAGGTGGCACTATTCATATACTATTATACTGTATGTATACGCTACCGGTCAAAACAATGAAATGGCACACAGAAAGAAGTAGGCCTATGGGAATTATGTAGCGAGTTTCAGGAGAAACAAATTCAGTCCAAACTTTGGTAGTGTATAATAATATATAATATGTATAAAATATATATATATATATATATATATATATATATATATATAAATATATATACAAAAAGAAACTAAGCATCCAGATGTAGAATTCCTTCACACATACAAGTATTTTTTTAATTTTGTTCAGTTTTCAGGATATATGAAACAGAGTCAGAAGACTAATGCATCCAAATCCAGAATGTTTTAGTTGATCAGTTTTCGTACAGACATGCTCAAATCACACATTGAAGTCAGTGCATAAACATAACTGCATAAATTCCACAATAAATTTGTAAATGTAGAAATATGAAACATGACAAAAGTCTGCGATATAAACTACATTCATATCACTTTACATTCGTAAAGTGAGTTATCATCACAGCAATGTGGTAAAAAATTAAAATATCACATTAAGCAATGTAAAAATAATAATAACAATACAAAATCAATGTCATTGACTCTGACATAAGAGTTTGTTCCCATCAACATGTTCTATATACAGACTAACATGTAAAGCATCAAAACAGTGTTTTGTGTCAATGTAAGAGGAACATTTTTTGTTTACGCAATGCATCAATATGTCCATTTATTTTTTCTCAGCAAAGCAGTTCTGCAGAAAATGGTTCAAGTGTGTGTAGAGGTGGTAACGTGCTTTACCAGACAGTCCGTGATCTTTATCGGTGTACCACTGAAAAACATTGCACATTAAAATATGAGTACATTTTTAGACTGTTTTAGAGAAAGCAAGAGCTTGATAAAATGTTTTTCATCACCTTCAACTGTTCATTAATACCCACCATTGCTTCAAAGTCCACTTGATTTTCCACCAGGGCCTTGGAAATTTGAGCAGCCTGCTGAAAGTGGACGTTGTCTGGAGTAGTGAAGTCAAAACAGCAAGAAAACATGTCAAGAAAACGAAACAAAAATATAGCTGCGAGCAGCATTTGTCAGGGTTCAAGCGCTTTAAGGCCTTTAAGCACTAGATATTAAGTTTTATTTAGCAAGCAAGTAACCACTTAAATCATAGAAGGAAAAGACCATTTACAGGCAATACAGGCAATTCACCATTGGAAATGTATGGGATTTAAAGCTTTTTAAGAGTTATCGAGGTTTGAGCCAAAAACCAAGGACTATTTCGCCAAAGTTGTTTTTTTTTTTCCATTTTTTTTAATAATCTCCAATATTTAAGAAATGATTCAATGGACAGCAGCGGTCCTAGAAGCAAAGTTGCTCAGAATGATGAGTCCTATCATGTGGTACGAATGTCATGGGCGAAAAAAAATCGCGCAATACACAGTCCTTTACGCATGTAAAAAATGCGAAGGCGGCCCACGGTGGCCGACTTTTTTAAAACTTCTCACAGGCCTCTAGTGGCGTTAGTCAAACAGGCCAAGTGAGTTTCATTCTGATCTGCCTCTGTTAACCTTGTCTGATAGCTTCTCAAATTTCATTGGCAGATGGTGGCCATGTTCATCGAGATATGTCAGTGTCCTCAAAGACAATTATGGCACCTCAGACAAAGACAAGGCATGCCAATTTTCAAGTCTATTGGACTGACGGTGAAGTAGTTATAACGATTTTCATGTTTTTTGCTGTTATAGCACCACCAAGTGGCCAGTCGCCGATCCTTTATCATGCGACCACAGAATGAGCTCTTGCATGTGTGTGGTGAGTTTGGTGAAAATATCTCATTCCGTTCATGAGTTATAGCCATTTTACTAAAACTGGCTCTGTCCATTTCAAATGTTTTGGCGGCCCTTAGGGATCATGAATCAATTTCAATTTATTTTATTTTTTTTGATAATTATCGACCATCAGACTCTGGAGAATCCCGCTGCACTGATTTGGTTCCGATCGGGCCAAAAACTTAAGACTAGTTTGCAAAAGTATGTTTTCAAAAAATCCCAAATACCTGAAAACAACATGCGAATCCTGCGAACATGCGAATTGAGCCAAGGATCCCAATGATATAAGAATACTCGTAACTTCTGAACCGCTAGGTGTGATTTCATATTTTTCACCACTGTAGCGCCCCCATTAGGCCGATCGGGGTGAGTCTTGGTGACATTGTAGATACTGTGAGTACTACCAGCCCTCAAAGTTTCAAGTCTCTACGACTTACGGTTTGGTCTGCCAGATCACTTTTAGGGGAGAATGCTGATCCTTGGAAATTTTAACAATTACAACAGGGTTTCATTGATACGCACTTGAACCCCTATTAAAAGGTACAGAAGCTGTCACTAAGGCAGAACCCTTTCAAAGTTGGTACCACCCCAATGAAAGCTTTTGTACCTTTATTTCTGAGAGTCAATCTATCAGATTCTAAATACAGATCTATAAACTTTACATTGCTGTTTTGTCTTGTCTATTCTCAGGTTTAGATCAAATTGTGTTTACCGTCTGCAGTGCCGTGCACCAACATGTATTGCACCGACTTGAAATTTTTGGCCCTGTCAGTCACTGTTGAATTCTGCAAACAAGCAAATCAGACAAATATATGAAAAACTATTGATCGCTGTTCATAATCCAAGGATGTGTTTTCTTACAGATTAACTTACTTTATATCTTTCAGCGTTCTCCTCAGGGCGATGCATGTATCTCTCTGTATATACGGCATCTGTGAAGAATGCAGGGTGTGAGTTAAGTTTGCTAAATTGTTTGTGGTTAATCTATAACATAAATCAGAAAATCCATACCGTAATACTCCCACTTTGCAACAGGAGCCACAGCAATTCCACATTTGAACAGTCCACTTCCTGATCCCAGAACCATGGACGTCACATAGCCGCCATATGACTGTGAGCAAGACAATATTTTTCTGTGATCAAAGCTGAATTTTCAGCATCATTACTCCAGTCTTCAGCGTCACACGATCCTTTAGAAATCATTCTAATATGATGATTTTCTGCTCAAAAACCATTTCTGATTATTATCAATGATGAAAACAGTTGTGCTGCTTCATATGTTTGTGGAAACTGTGATACACTACCATTTAAAAGTTTAGGGTAAGTATGCTTTAAAAAAGGTATGAAATTAAAACTTTTATTAATCAAGGATGCATTAATTAAACTGATCAAAAGTGACATTTATAATGCTGTTTGGGGGGGGGGGGGGGGGGGTTTCTGCAAAAACTCAACATTTTCAACATTGATAATAATAATAATAATTAACCCCAATAATAATTAGGCAGCAAATCAGCATATTAGAATGATTTCTGAAGGATCATGTGACACTGAAGACTGGAGTAATGATGCTGAAAATAAATTACAGTTTAAAATATATTCACATAGAAAACAGTTATTTTAAATTGCAATATTTCACAATATTATATATATTTTTGATCAATTAAATATAACCTTGGTGAGCAGAAGAGACTTATAATCAGACTTCTTTTAAAAACATTAGAAAATCATTATTCCAAACTTTTGACTGGTAGTCAATACCTCAGATTTATAGTTTTAAATCTCTTGCTTGGTTTGGTTTGTAATGAAAGCATTGCACTTACCCAACCCCACATTGCAATTCTGTCCTTGTCAATGAAACCCATTTCAATGAATTTTCTGAAATTAAACAGAAAGATCATGAAGATATTCCAAAACAAAATTACTACATTGATAGAATATATCTTTTGAGTTGCTTTCAGTCAACTCAACTAGTGTTTGACCTCTATCAACCTAATTTTGACACATGCTCCATGACAAGCTTGTTCCCTCTTGTAGGAAGCCGCTTTGACTCAAGTCTGCCTCGTATCTCTCATCCATCTGTGAGTGTTACATCAAGCTAAATGATTCTACATCACCGCCTGAATCAGGAGCGTGTGCACATCGTTCCCTCCGCCTCACCTCACGGCCGAGATTTGATCTTCCACCTCGTACGTTCCCAGCCGCTTGTAGATGGCGTGCATTATCTCATCACCCTGAAAACCACTTCCCCTGCCATCAAAGCTGGCGATGATGACCTTCTCTGTGCTGCACAGGTACGTGGCCCACTCCAGTCGAAACACATAGTCTGTGTTCTGGCTGGCTGGTCCAGCATACCTTTAATGTGACAAAAACACTATTATATTAGAGAAATATTAAAAACAGCAATTTATTCATGTCATGAAAGATTTTTTATAATGAAAAAAAAAAAAAAAACTTTTTTTTTAAAATGCAGTTTGGGTAGCTGACATTTTATGATACTATACTTCATTTAAAATGGTTTTAAACAGTATTTAGCTAATTTTGTAATTATTGTGCTTCAGATGACCCAACACCTGCGAGGACTTCAGATGATGCCCACTCTGAATCAACATGCAACATACAAATCAACAACTGCCAAATTTTCTATATACTGTAATCATTATGTTCACAAATTGCAATAATTGCTTTAATAAGCTCATTGTTTCTGCCTAAATTAATACATGATGTTAGCTAACTGCATGATTTGTATTATCTGACACATGGATATTACCTTGACACAGTCACCACTGATAACAGATCACTCTAAATTGTAATGTAGAAACATTCATTTTTTGTAAAGCTTCTTTTATATATATTGTTAAAAGCGTTATACAAATAAATAAAGTGAACTGGTCAAAACTAAGTTTTATGTTGATTGTTGCATTGAATATCTTCAGTTGGTTCAACTAAAGTGCCAGTCTTAAAAAAATAATTATATTAGGGATGGCCATAATTAACCTGTTAACCGACAGTAAGAATATTATTATTCCTATTATTACTATCAGTAAACCGTAAAAAAAGGTAATTTAAGTAATTTTTAAAGTAATACGCTGCACAAATCAGTCAAAATTGCATTTTTGAGAGAAAACAACAGATGTTGTTTATGTCATATTTTATTTTAACATTCAAAAATAATGTAAAATATCTAAGCGTATATAAATATGCTACTTTATATAATAAAAAGTTCATAAATTGTAATAATATTTCACATTTTTTGATCAAATGTATGCAGCCTTGGGGAACATAAGAGCAAAAACATCTTACCAAGCATAAACTTTTGAAAGGTAATGTATGAGCTATGATTAATTTAAAGAACACTATATATATATATATATATATATAAAATAAATTGTAACTCACACTTGAATTAAAAGAGGGTACTTTTTGGAGGAGTCAAAATTTGGTGGGAACATCATCTGATACCAGAGGTCTGGAGAAAGATAAACAACACAAACAGTTTTAGAAAAGATATGATGCTAAATCCTATTTTCCTGGAATACTTTAAAATGTTGCACATACTGAATCCTGCAATCTTCATTGTGGCACGTTTGATGGTTGGCATCAGAAGCTCAGTAGTCAGAATTTTTTCCAGTTTCTTATTGTCCTCAAGAACCTGAATCTCTAATCCAAAAAATAAAATATATGCATCAATTTTTCAAAACATTGGAAAAAATAATGACATGAGTTTTGAACAACTTGAAGAATAGTAAATGAAGACAACTATTCCTTTATTTAGCTCATAAAGGGGTTGGATTAAAGCGATACCAGCACAAACCTTTAGCAGGCTCTCTGTTGTCCATCAGTGTAAACAGCGGAAGCCCTGGTCCTGTGAAATCAGTGATTATTAGATTCAGCATAGAGTTACCTCTCACAGTCACCTCAGATCATCCAAGGTATCGTTCAGGTGTTTGTTTTGAGTGAAAGCGTGTCCACTAACCATAGCAGTCCATCCGGAAGTAAGAGGCGTTCAAGCTGAAGTAAGCCGAGTTATACTGACACCGGTCCTGGTACAGTGAACAGGTGAGGCACTCGGGGGCAGAATGTCCACTCTTGCTTATAGAAATCCTGAGAAAACATTTCACAGTGACAATTAGGGACGGGAATCATTCGAAAATTCGGAACAAATTACTTCTAGTAGCTTGTGTGCACTATTTCAGTTTTTTTTCAGTGTTGTTGTCTTGTGCTGTTATATTAGCTATAATATACAGCAAATTTTATCTGTCTATTGTTCTGTCTATCATTCTGTCATTCTATCTGTCTGTCTATCATTAATAAATATAATGAAAACAGAATTTTAATAAAATATACAATTAATATACAATGAATAATATATATATACAAACTTTACAAAAAATGTGTGTATGTATATATTATTTTCTGTATATTAAGAAAATATTTTAGCAAAATTATTCAATTATAATTTAATTAAATTTATTAATATATATATATATACATATAAATATATTTATAATTAATATTGTTAATAAAATATAATAAAGATATTTTATTAACAAAATATGTTCATTATATTTAGTATTCATATATGTGTGTGTGATATTAATAAAAATAATTTGTTAATAAAATATAATAAAGATATTTTATTAACAAAATATGTTCATTATATTTATTATTCATATATATGTGTGTGTGTGTGATATTAATAAAAATTAAAATAATTTGTTAATAAAATATCATTTTCTTAATAATATACAGCAAACACTATACATAAATATATATATCTTTTTTATATATATATTTTATATGTAATTTTATATATATTCACTGTGTATTAAAATATATTTTATTAAATTAGAAAATGATTTTATTAAAATTATATTTACATTTATATATATATTCTTTGCTGTATATTATAGCTAATACAACAGCAACACAAAACCACACAACTATATATATACATATACATGTGTGTGTATGTATATATATATATATATATATATATATATATATATATATATACACATACACACACTTTGCATCGTTTGAGCCAGAAAGTCAATTATTCTTTGACACATTTGAAAATTGATTGCTGAATTTTGTTCAGTGCTGACAGACAATGAAGTTTGCTGATTGTTGGAACACAAAATGAAGAATTTTAAGAACCTTTACAGTATGGAATATTTTCATAATGTGCTATTTTTTTTCTCTCTTTCTCTCTCTTTTTGGAGTTTGATAGTCAAACCGTTGTTGTATAGGTGGAATGCATGCAGACTGCATTTATCAAAAACTGCTTTTATGATCCACTAAAAAAAAAAAAAAAAAAACGAGTTTGGAACGACCACCCCTGACATTTAGTGTAAATAAATAAATGATAATTATGAGTAATATTTATATATGTGAATAATTGGTTCTCCAACATTAAAATACAATCTTGACACAAGCTGATGCAAAAAGGTATTTTTACTTGTAAAGGTTTCTCTGTCCAGGTCTTCCCATGTGTTCATTACTCACGTAGTATCTATGGAAAGAGCAGATTTTAGATGCGTGCAAGAAAGTTTACGCATGAAGACACATGAGAAGCTTGTGACAAAACATGCATTTCATACGCACATGGAATCTTTGGTTACTTTTGAGATGTATATCACTTCCCATTTGCCTGAGGTGATGGGTGTTGCTGTTCCCTACAAAGAAAACAACACAGTTGGCAGACCAACATCTTTGCTAAGCTTGTACTACAGTGTTCTTTTTGTATGCCTTTTAGCAGTTATTGGCCAAAGGATATAGCACATTATAACCTGTAATACAATGTATAGACATATCTGAAACTTGCACAATAGATCGCAACAATGATTGCCTACTCTTTCAGCGGCATTGGTTGTAGATGTATTCATTCATTTTCCTCTTGGGGATTTCATAAAATTTTTCAATAAAGAGTTCAAAGTCATGATCCAAAACAACCAGCTCTGAGATTAATCACAACAATCTCCCAAATGTTCATGGTAGGTCTGTTTTGGTCAATAAAAGGTTGATAAAAAATACTACGTTACTTACAGCATTCACATAGTGGAGATGTTTATAACCGTTGTCATTGCTCATAACTTTGTAAAAACTCATGTTATTTGCAGCAAAGTAAGGAGCTGAAGGAAAGTACTGTGAGGAGAAACACAGACCATTATGTATTAAAAGGTTTCATGGCAGCATCTTTAGTGTAAATCAGGACAATTTGAAGATTTTATGCAATTGCTGCATAAACTCACCCGTCCAACCCATCCAGTTTTGCTTTTTTGCTCAAAATTCTGTAAAAAAAAAAAAATGAAAGAAAAATTAGTTAAATCCCACTATTCAAATTGTTTGGATGGCTTGAGGTCACATTAGGGCAGTTCTCAAAGTTTATGAAATGTCTGCGTATGTAAACCTGGTCAGTTGATGATACATGTGTGTGTGCAGTTTCCCTTACTTTTAGTTGAGTTGTAATCTTTTAATGAATAATGAATCAAAAATCAATCTGTTTGTTACATAGGTCTATAATAAGGCTTCAGAAGATTTAAAAAAAAAAAAAAATGTGTCTAGACTATTCCTTCAGTTAAGAGCGTAATTTGCTGCCTTTTATCAAAATAGTGAAAAAGGAATTAAAGCAGTTCATGTTTTCACTGTTGTTGCTGAAAGAAAATGCATTTTATTTTTTTCATAGTAATTATTTAAGTCCCCCTGTAGTCAATAATTTTATCGCTAAAGCTCATCTTTGATCAACAATATGACATTTAAACGTATTTTTTCCTGTGAAAAAAACAGTTCTTCATGCCTTAAAATAGCTTGAATGTAACTCTACACCCTTGCTTCATGTAGTATATGCGGATCTATGAATATGCTAATTAGCCCCGCCTCCACTCACTCACGAGCTCAGAGATAAAATTATTGACTACAGGGGGACTTAAATAATTACTATCAAATAAAAAATTAAATGCATTTTCTTTCAGCAGCAACAGTGAAAACATGAACTGCTTTAATTCCTTTTTCACTATTTTGATAAAAGGCAGCAAATTACGCTCTTAATTGATATGCAGATCTATGAATATGCATATGCATGAATATGAATATGCTAATTAGCCCCGCCTCCACTCACTCACGAGCTCAGAGATCCACTCGGTCAACTTACTGAGGTAAACGCTGGACAATGGTATCGCTTTTTACAACGTCGAATACATGACGGTAATTAATATGATTAGTCTTTTGCTTGACTATGTTATCAAACAGCTAATAATGTGCTGCTAATGTTACACAAACCATGTTCCTGTTCGCCATCTCAGACTGCCTTCTAACAATCAGCATCCTTAGAAATAACTCAATGTCAGTGGAGAAAGGCATATAGTTCATCATAACATCGTAATATACATCATGCACTCACTATATTGCTAAATCTACCCGATTTTTCAATATCAACAGAAAAATATACCGGGATAACCTGGCTTCTTTTGAGACTCCCTTGCCTGGTCAGTTAATGATATGCTAAAGCCTGCCGGCATGTTGACGTGATTGGTTACAAGGTAGTTTGTGATGTCAGTGATTTCAAACCACTGTCTTTAGAAACTGTTTTTAAAGAGAAAATACTCAGCATGGTGTTGACTTGTGAATTTGCACATGGTTTGTCTTAAAGCATATTAAAAACACCACATAAACATATAAACAACATTAAAAACTTGATTTTCATCACAGGGGTACTTTAAATTCATCCATTTTTAACCCTATGTGCCAAAGTCTGCAACAATACTGATTAGCATTCATAATTATTAAAAAAAAAAAAAAGATTTCTTTGATTGGCCGGACCAAAAATAACAATAGAATCACTGCCAATTACAATGTTGATTCTCACCGAGATTTCTTTCCAGCTGGTGCCATCGTAGTCGTAGATCTGCAGAACGACTCTGTCCTGTCTGCGTGGCAGCCATTGAACGGCCAGTCGCTCGTCTGTGACCCAGGTGACTGTGCTCAGATAGTGATCGCTGGGAAAAAAGCAGAATAAAAATGATATTACACTGAACTTTTAAAGTTTATGTTTCAGACGTGAGGCTTTGTGTGAAAATGTGAAAGTAGAAACATAAGAGGGACACACCCTGATCCGACAGATTTCGGTACCACCACTTCTGATTGTTTGGATGGATTTTCGACATCAATCACAAAGAGCTTTGCTCTCGGAATAACACTGCCTGCCTTTGTAATCAGAACAACAGTTTAGTAACAAAATTAGATTTTGAATGAAACTGTAATACAAGAACAGCAGAGTTCAACATGTCCATTTCATACTACATACGTTTTTAATGCTACATTTTATCATGAAAAATAAAGGTTCTTTATTGGCATTTAACGTCCATGGAACATTTCCATTGCACAAAAGATTCTTTATAGTGGAAAGGGGTTCTTTAGATTTTTTTAAATGTTCTTCCTACTAAGAACAAAATATGGCTCTTTTAAGAACTGTTCATTGAAACGTTTTATACAGAAGCTTGTTTTCGCCACCAAATAAAAAAATATAAAGGAAATTGCAACTTTCTATCTCGCAATTCAGAGAAAAAAACGAGTCAGAATTGCGAGATAGAAAGTCTCAATTCTAAACTAGAGTCTAAACTCACAATTGTGAATTATAAAGTCAGAATTGCATGATATAAACTCACAATTGCATCTTATAATTGCAATTATAAGATGCACTTTATATCACACAATTCTGACTTTATATCACACAATTCTGACTTTATATCACACAATTCTGACTTTATAACACATAATTCTGACTTTATATCACACAATTCTGACTTTATATCACGCAATTCTGACTTTATAACACATAATTCTGACTTTATATCACACAATTCTGACTTTATATCACGCAATTCTGACTTTATAACACATAATTCTGACTTTATATCTCACAATTCTGACTTTATATCTCACAATTCTGACTTTATATCACGCAATTCTGACTTTATAACACATAATTCTGACTTTATATCACACAATTCTGACTATATCTCACAATTCTGACTTTATATCACGCAATTCTGAATTTATAACACATAATTCTGACTTTATATCACACAATTCTGACTTTATATCACGCAATTCTGACTTTATAACACATAATTCTGACTTTATATCACAATTCTGACTTTATAACACATAATTCTGACTTTATATCACAATTCTGACTTTATATCACACAATTCTGATTTTATATCACTTTATATCACACAATTCTGACTTTATATCACTTTATAACACATAATTCTGACTTTATATCTCGCAATTCTGAGAAAAAAAGTCAGAATTGTGAGATAAAAAGTCACAATTACCTTTTTTAGTTTTTATTTCATGGCAGAAAACAAGCTTCCATAGTTTTATGGTGAATCCAAAAAGGTTATTTTTGGAAAAACCCCTTTTGGAACCTTTTTTTAACAGTTTTTAAGAGTGAGACCAGGGATCATTGTAATAGGGCAAACGTATTACATGAAATGCTCAATAAAATTCTCTTTGCATGAGAAAAATAACTGTGCCTGTTTCACAGTTGTAAGTGTATTAATTTTTAACAAAAATATATTAAGATATAAAAAATATTTATGTATGTCCAGTATTTTTTTTCCTGCTGGTTACAGACTTTGAATTTAAACTTTCTAAAAGTTTGGCTATGGTACGGATACTTTGACACATATACAGTATGTTTTAATACTAAAAAATGACAGATTTGTCTGTAAATTATTAAGGAAAAATAATTACAATTGGTGGTTTTCTTGGTCTCCGCTACAACATGCTCTACAAGTCATGGGATAATTAAAACATCATGGTACGGCAATGTGAAAATCTACGAAACGTTCGGATATTTACTTTTGGGTAGGGGATAAATACTGTGGTGGGGTACTGGTCATTTCCATACAATGAGTATTCAATGCTGTGAACTCCAGTGTCATTAATTTGTAGATAAGCCAGATATTTCCCCTGCGGAGACCACCAGATGGCTTCGTTGGAGGCAAAAACCTCTTCTGTTGAGCAAGAAAAGATACAGATGGATTAGCAGGTATGAATGAATGAATGCATGGACATGTAAGGATGTCTCTGTGTGAGTGCATTACCTTCATAGACCCAGTCTGGTACTCCATTGAGAATTTCATTGACTTTTCCATTTTGAGTGACTTGTACGGCCTCAGCAGTGGCATTCGTTTTGAGGTAAATATTATAATCCCAGACGTAAGCCTGTGGATGATGTATGGTCATTAGCATTGACTATCAAAACAATAGGGCTCAACTGGTATATATTGATTCCCAACATAAAACATTTGTTTTTAGAATATAGAACAGTTGAGAACTCTGTGTTATATAGCCTACTCATTGGGAATGGAAGTAAAAATAAATACCCATTTGTTTTCTCAATAGATAAACAGATTTTTAACAGTAATGTGTAAATTTTTCAAGACAGATCTACTATAAGCTCTGAATTTAAGTGGTGGTATTGTATAGAACGTGTCTGGAACCAAAGCTAGGCAAAGTCAAGTCGCCTTCATTTCTATGGCGTTCATACAATACAGACTGTTTCAGCTTCACAGTTCAGTTCAGTGACTGAGGTTCATCAATTGTGAAATAAGTTACAAAAGACAACTGTGTCTTTTTTCACTTTGAGTGCAGTGTTGCTCCAGTTCTGTTCAATAACAGTGCCGTTGTTGCAAAATTTGTCAATTATGAAACCAAGTTGAGCCATTGGTGTTAACCATTGTTTCAAAATGTTATTTTTCTTTACACGTTTTGTAGCAATGGTGTTGTTTTACATTAAAATTATTGTAAAATAAAATAATAAAAGATGCACAAGAAATAAAATGACCGTAAAAAGTACAATTTGGTTTTGAAAGTATTAAAAACATCAGAATAAGAGTGTGCAATGTGCTCAAAATTTGCTTTGTGATGGTAAATAACCCAAATAAATCCAGGTTTTCTTTTGTTATTCTTGGACACTAGAGCCTTCAATAATGTAATATAGTAACTGGACAGTGACTGTTAATTTTTTTTGTCAGTGTTACTGTTTGTAACTCACCAGTTTATTTCCTTTTGGTGCCCAAACTAAGAGTTGTGTAACAGGTGGAATCTGAAACTTGGAGAAAAATTCCCTAAATCCAACAGAAAACAAGACTCATCAAAAGTGAGTATAACATTACCAATTGTTAGAAGTAATATATGTAAACAATTATACTTATCAGTGTACTAAAGAGACTTATTTCTAAAACCACAGTGAACTACAGTGTATCTATGTGAGTGAGTTTAAAATATACTGTTAAAAGCTGTGTGAAATGTTCAGGGCTTTCCCAGGCAATCACAATTTCAAAATGACATTTCCAAGTTTTCCCTGTATATTGACTTTACTTTGACAGCTCTATTATAGTAACGTAATACTAAGTGAATAATTTATAACTGCAGCAAATAATCTTTACTCACTGAGACTCCATGTTGTAAATATGGTAGGAGGCAGTGAAAGAGTGTCGCCATTGCTGTTGAAGCATTTCGAGCAGATATCAGCAAGAATCAGTTATGCACAGTATTAATGTGTATGGGTTATTATGAAGTGGTTTTATTTTTATTGCAGTCAAGTTACCTTTGAGTAATTGCTCTCAAAGATGACAAATTTTCTATCTGCTGACACTATGTAGTCTGTGGCGTCCACTTGGGCCTGTAAATCAAATCACATAAATGAGTGTAATTCACAACATATGAGTTTCTGGAAGTACTCTACAACATCAGAGGCTCTTTAATGAGAGTTTATGACGAAGGACGACTTTGTGAAGAGTCATTCAAACAAATAAATGAGTCAACCTACAAATGTTGAGTTGCTCAGGTACATCGAGCTTTCCTTCGTTTCAGCATTGTGCGAGTAAATATGTCCTTCGTTGGTTTTGTGGAGGTATTCATTGTCTGTTGGAAAACGAGACTTTGAGTATATGTGTCAGGGTGACTTAGAGGTCATTACAAAAAAAAAAAACAGGGACCATGTGAAGCGCCCTCGGGTGTCGTACCTGATATCCAACGGAGATTGTATGTTTTATACCTGATGGTATCATTGTAAAAATCATCAAAAGAATAAGTTCTCTTTAATCCAGACTCATCTCCTGAAAACAGAGTTTAAGTTTAAATATATACATATATATATTTCAGGTTATGACATTCCCACAATTTCTTTGGTATTCACATGGGGGCGCAACAGATTTTTTTTTTCAACGAAACATACAAAAAAGAATATATATATATATATATATATATATATATATATATATAATATGCCAGGCTATATCTATAATGTTGTTAAGAAATTGAAGACAAAATCATTATGAATTATGCGTTTAAATCGTTAACAACAAACATTTGTCATTTAGCCGTACATGACTATAATCTCACAAAAATACCATGGTGAAGAAATGGTTAACTATCTTCTCCTCATTAAACGATAGGTAAGTGATGCCCTTGGTAGGAACCTCGCGTGTTGAGGTATAGACACAATATACATGCTTTAAAATGTTTTTTTTTTCTATTCAGATAGAAGCAGATGAAGAAGATTCCACTCACTGTTCATGTAAATTGCCGTGGGAATAACGATGAGCGTGATGACGACAACCGCCCCGATCAACGCCACGCACACCTTATTGCAGCCCTACAGGTGAGGCAAAAAACACTACGCTTCAACTCACCTCACATGCAGTAATTCTGTTAAAAATCAAATTGTAATTGCTCACAATATCATAGAAGTTGCGTTTAAACTGACACACCCAACTTTTTTTTTTTTTACCCAAGTAACTTTTTTTTTTTTTTTGGCTAACACCGTGTGTGCAAAACACCACAATCCTGAGGAAAACAACAAGTAGTACTGACCATAATTGCGCAGGATTTTTTTAAAAACGCATCCAATCTCCAGGAATCCACTTAAGATGTCCTTAAACAGATCGTTTAACACCTTCGTCCGCGTTAAGTGCTCAAGTTGGACAGACTGCTGCTCTTTATTCCGTCCGATTGCAATTTCCCAGGTTAAAAATGTACTTCCTCCGATGCATCATTGAGTCTGGAGTGAGGAAACAGTGGCAAAACTTCCTCAGAATCAGCATTCCGCACAACTTTCCATCGGAGTGCGTTTAGGATGTGCTTCTCTCCGTGAGCGCCTATAAAACTGTGCTGTTGCTGCACAGCTGCTTCGACTCTGTCGAGTTCAGCTCAGCCGTTCTGCATTGACTGTAAGAGATCTGGAAGGAGAACGGGCCAAATTAAGACAGACCTATTTTCGTTTCAGGGAAGTTTTATTAAATACAGTGAGGTCCAAAAGTCACACGCGTGAAGATGCTTCGGTGCATACTTTTCTAAACTAATGCAAACATTTTCAGCACAAGTGAACAATCTTTGTTTTTTTTTTAATGGCAGCATGAACTTGAGCTGGCATCAACTCCAAATGTTCTCCAGCACCAAAGAGCATCTTAGGTTTCAATGCAAACAAGAACCGTCTGTACAAAGTCATATGATCATTAGTCACCTAGATTTAGTGCAGAATGATACATTTTATGTCATAACTTGGTTTCAAAGTTTTGTACTGTACTGTGCATGGTTAGTTTGACTAGTGCATGCATGTTTCTTGGTGACTGGATTTATATTGCACTTGTCAAAATGTGCATGCAAGTAATACTGCATACATTTTCTACAAAACGTTACATATCAGTATAGATGCAGCCATAACAATGAACACTTCTCGCAGAAGTACATAATATAAGTTTCTGGCAGTGTACGTTTGTTTAGTTTTTATTGAGGATATTACTAGTCAGACGTTTGCACACACCTGATGTATTTAAATGCTAAAAAAAAACCTTGTAAACATAAATATTCCATATAATATGATTTTTTACAATACACATGATTATATATATATTATATACACCGATCAGGCATAACATTATGACCACCTTCCTAATATTGTGTCGGTCCCCCTTTTGCTGCCAAAACAGCCTTGCCCGTCGAGACATGGACTCCATTAGACCCCTGAAGGTGTGCTGTGGTATCTGACACCAAGATGTTAGCAGCAGATCCTTTAAGTCCTGTAAGTTGCGAGGTGGAGCCTCCATGGATCGGACTTGTTTGTTCAGCACATCCCACAGATGCTCGATTGGATTGAGATCTGGGGAATTTGGAGGCCAAGTCAACACCTCAGACTCATTGCTGAACCATTTTTTGAACCATTCCTGATGTTCACGTGCCCACTGTTGGCTCTTTTGGCGGTGGACAGGGGTCAGCATGAACACCCTGACTGGTCTGCAGCTATGCAGCCCCATACGCAACAAACTGAGATGCACTGTGTGTTCTGACACCTTTCTATCAGAACCGGCATTAACTTCTTGAGCAACTTTAGCTACGGTAGCTCGTCTGTTGGATCGGACCACACGGGCCAGCCTTCGCTCCCCACGTGCATCAATGAAGGAAATACTCTGGAAAAACTTGTTGAGCATTCAAAACTTGTCATGCATAATGAGAGCCAGTTTCCTGACAGGTTTTCTCAGGTGAGGTTTGCTCAAAGGGAGCCCATGTCTTCCTGAGAACACCTGAACAGGTGTGAGAGAGTATGTCACACTCTTCCCTGATGGTCCATCTAGTTTTTTTTCCCCATGAATGCATGATTCATAATCAAAGACTGTTCATGCGAGAAATAGAAAACAGATGACACATTAAAGGTCATTACAATGTAAAGTATTTATAGCACATTGCATGATATCCTCTAGAGTAAATCTGTACAGAAACACTTGGAACAAAATCAGTACTGTGACAGACTGCATCTGCTTCACTGTGATTCTACATGCATTAAATGTTACAGAACAAAAGCTCAGACTGTAAAATCAATCAAAATCTCTTCATTCAATACAGTTTTAGTAAATGCAGTTTGCTGATGAGTGGTACTGAAGCAAACCTTCATTTTAGCTTACAAGACTTTCCCCTGATTCGTCTGTGCAGAGGCATATTTGAGTCAAGAAATTAAACAGAAATAAACAATATGTGATACATTAGAACCAGAATTTAAAAGTGTCACTTGAGATTAAATAAATTCTGGAAATGACAGATTCTATTTACCCACTTAATGATTAGAAGTGCCAGTGCTTGGTAAACAGTGCATCATTTTACAGGTAATGCCATTTGATTAACTGTGACAGAGATGAGTTTGAATATCTTCGGCTCTTAATTTTCAATCAAGGTCCATTTCTTCCTCCGAGTCCTCTACAAGGAGATCGGCGTGTTGGGTGTAGTCAAATGCAGTGAAACTTATGGGCAGCTCGCTCCATTTGCTGAACGTCTTCTTCTTAGAGCCGTACGTGACCACAAAGTTCTTGATATGGAGGCAGGGACACTCAATGCTTTTATACAGCATCATCGAGCCCCATTGCTGCTCAGGAACGAGACAAAATGGAAGATTAAAAACAAATGCATAATAAAGGAGATGTATATCTGTTTTACTGTACTGTACTGTATATATTTTGTGATTTTTGTTGCCAGTATTTTACTACTTCTATGAAAAATTTTGAATCTACTTGGCTACCCTAACCCATATTTTTACATTATTTAAAAGGGGCCATATATAGAATTCAGTAACCCGTGTTATTAGCGACACCAGTGGTCGTTAAGTGAACTGCAGCCATCAGCTTATTGCTCGTGCTAGCTATTGCTAAAGACTGAACATAATTTAAGGCACGTTAATCTCGGCGCAAAGTTCTTTCTCGTGCTTTGCTTAGAAGTAAAAAGATTCAAGATGGAAATACGTTTGCAGCGATATACTGTTAACGAACATCCAGACGCCGCCCACGCTGTTGAGAGCACTATGTTTATATGAATATGTAAATATGTGCTGTGCGCGCTTTCCTCAATAACAAAATCACACAACAAAAACGACAGCGGTAAGAAGCATTTAGAAGTTAAAGCAATTAAAGTTAAAGACTATATAGATCTGGGTATGTGGGACTAAAGTTTAAATGAATCCATTTTATTTGCATGACATAATGACATTACAGTAGCTGTTTTGGCATTATCCTGAACATGGCATATGCATTTATTTCATGCGTCATTGAACAGAAGAGAGTTTCTCGGGAGCGCGCGTAACCGTCACATCCTTGGATTTTCCCGGCAAAAACGTCCCGAGTCCTTCACAGAAAAACCAGTCTACAGGCTTTCATATACAACTTAGGAAGTTGGAGAAATCTCGTTTTTAAGTTTTCGCACATTGTCAATAAAAAAGCGATTCATACATGGAAATTCGTACATATAGCCCCTTTAATCATGTCATTTTGTATATATATATGTATATATATATATATATATATCGCCTACTGAAGGTGTTTAAAAATACTGTGGTTTTTCCTAAGCTTGTTGTTTTTTTGTAAATGGTTTTATAGATAAGTGTTTTTTCTTACACCAGTGTGGTTCTGTTAAGTTCAGTTGTTTTTAAGAGCGGGCCAAACTGAATTTTGCCAAATCACTGTTATGATCAGCAGTATGGTCAGCAGTAATGCATAGACGGTTTATTTAAATGGAAGAGCTGACGTCAGCACGCACCTGTCCGCAGTTTTTGCATGCAATGACTCCGTTGGTCTCATAGTCCAAGAGTCGCTCCTGTAGTGACGTATTCTCTCGGACTGTAAACAACTTACTGCAAATGTCAACAACATTTATTTTTTACTGATTTATTTTATCATCTTCATCATCATGCAGTGTAAACACAATTTGCATCATCAGTATTCATATTTCTGAGTTTTCTGAGAAAGGTATTTGTGACGATCAAGCCTGTGAGTTTTTACCTAAACTGCTCTGTGACATTGACATGGTGCATTTTCTCGATGATTTCAATGTTTTCTCCAGAGCACACGAACACACTGCACTGCCTGCAGCTCAGGCTGATTTTGGATGGCGATTCCTTCATCATTCCCTTCTGCTGTTTCTTCTTTATTTTGACCTTCTCCTCCATTATGGCCTGGATCTGAAACTCTCTGATCTACACATAACAAAAAAAAAAACATTTCTTTTGTGAGGTGAGATATGTTGCAATATATTTTCTACTGTCATTGATTCTCACTTTCTTCTCGTAGTCGGCTCGATTCATCTTGCACACTTTGGTGATGGCTTTGCTCATCATTTTCTCCCTGTATTCGTTAACACTCTCTCTCTCTGCCACCCCAGACCCTGCCTCCGCCACCAGCGTGTAACTACTGTCCTCTGCTCGTCCTCGTCCACGGGCCTGCGGAGAGGGAAACATGGCATTGATCACAGATGCTTCAGCATGAGAAAACAATCTCAAAAACAAGCATGACATCAGCAGTGTTCAATTTGTAAGTCTCTGATCACTTCATTTGTCACTTTATAAGTAGTGATAGACTAAAATATTAGCAGTCAGACGTAGTCTTCCAAAATTATAGCCATTTTAAAATTGCCTTATTGCCAGAATTGGTCGTTCAGCCTGTTTGTTCAAAAATTTGAGGTCAGTAAGAATTTAATACTTTTTTTTATTCAGCAAGGATGCATAAAACTGGACAAAAGTGACACTAAAGACATTTATAATGTTACAAAAGATTTCTATTTCAAATAAATGCTTTTGAGCTTTCTTTTCATTAAAGAATCCTGGAAAAATCTATCATAGTTTCTACAAAAATATGAAGCAGCGCCACTGTTTTCAAGAATAATAATAATCAGAAATGTTTCTGGAGCAGCAAATCATCATATTAGAATGATTTCTGAAGGATCATGTGACACTGAAGACTGGAGTAATGATGCTGAAAATTCAGATTTGATCACAGGAATAAATTACTTTATAAAATATATTCAAATAGCGACACATTATTTTAAATTGTAATAATATCTCACAATATTACTGCTTTTTTTCTGTATTTTTAATCAAATAAACGCAGCGTTAGTGAGCAGAAGAGACCGTCACATCCCTAATGAACATGTTAAAAAAAAAAAAAAAAAAATAGGACGCCTTAATGTATTTGTTTCAGGAACCGTATTAAAAGTTTACAACATTCAGTGTAAGCTGTCTTTGGTTTGGGTTCATACATTTTCCCAGTGGTTAATCGACATGTGACAACACCAGTAATACCGGTTTCACTGGTTAAGAAAGATTTGTAAAGCTTTGAAGCTTCATGAAGCAGTGTTTTGAAATCGCCCTCCACTAGATATTGTTGAATAAAGTTATTTTGTTTTTTTGCCACACAAAAAGTATTCTCGTCGCTTCATAACATTAAGGTTGAGCCACTGTAGTCACATGAACTGTTTTAAATATGTTTTTAGTAGCTTTCTGGGCATCTGAAAGTGTCTTGCTGGCAATGCAGGCCTCACTGAGCCATCGGATTTCATCAAAAAATATCTTAATTTGTGTTCTGAAGATGAACGAAGGTCTTATGGGTGTGGAATGACATGAGGGTGAGTAATTAATGACAGAATTTTCATTTTTTGGGTGAACTAACCCTTTAAGACTGCTCTTGTGAGGACACTCGACAAAACAGACATTTGGCATAATTTGTGTGTGTCATGGTTCGTTTAAGCACAGAAGAGAACTCGATACTGGCACGCGTTGTGTGTGTGTGTCACAGGCAGGACATTCACAGACAGCGCATTCTCTTTTGTCTTGTCGCGCTTGAATGGTTTTAAAGCATTTGCGTGAGTAAGAGCTTGATATAACTCAGAGAAACTTCGTTAATTGCATTAAATATTTTTAATGTGTTAAACTGCAAAAAATTGCCTCTGTGATGAGACCGGTGTTGCGACTGAACATCAGTAACACCGGTAACACCAAATACAAGACATAGAAAAAATGTCACAAACAAATAACAGAAACGTCAAGCCTTTAGGAACAGGCCAAAAAGAGTATAGCATCATCTTGAGCATCTTTAGAAATGAGCAATAATCTAATAATCATACCTGAATCATGGCGACCTCATTTGTTACAAGGCAGTAGCGTATGACGACATTACACTCGGCGATGTCCAAGCCCTCTTCTGCAACAGTGGTGGCTATCAGCAGATTGATCTCCCCTTTACGAAACCTTTGCAACACATCCTTCTGCTCTGCCTGAAGACAGCCAGATCATTTATTTAAATTGATATTATGCCTCAAAATCAATAAAATTGCTTTCATTCATTTCAACGAATGCAGAAACAGACACATCGCTCTGTGACTTACAGCGGTCATCGGTTTGACCACGCTCTGATCTCCACCGCCGATCAGATAGCTGGCACTGACTCCCACTTCCTCAAACTTGGGGTTTTCTTGAATCCACTGGCAGAGAGCGATGGCACTGAGACGGGTCCTGGTGAATATGATGCCTCTCGCCACCTCTCTGGTGCTGAATTCCTTCAGGATGATGGTTTTCAGCTGCGCCAGATTATTATTTTCATATTCAGGCTTTCCCATCAACTCCTGCAGCTTCGCTTTTTTGTCTGTTGTGTATTAAGCAGGGTTTTTATAGTAAACTAAAACCATAACAAACACTTTTGTTACTTGAAATATATATTTACTGTAAAAAAAAGAATTGTTGGTTTAACTTAAAGCAAGTTACCTGGTTGAACCTGAGTTCATTGAAATTAAAAAAATTGAGTTCATACAATGAAGGCGACTGGTTTGTTAATCAACAGAAACTCAAAATTGTCAGGGTTATACCTGCTTTGAGTTTGTTTTTGATCTGTTTCCCTGTTCTGTTCATGTATGAGTTTGTTTTTCTTTAGTAACATGTTCTCTTTTGTTCAGTTTCCCGCCACTTGTTTGTTCCCTCGTTGAGTTGTTTTGTCCCAGCTGTGTCTTATTTATTATCTTGTTAACTCCCGTTTGGCCTTGTATTTAAACCCTCTATTTCTTTCAGTTCTCTGTCTGTCCTCATCATTGTTAAGTTGGTTGTTCTGTTCCCAGTTCTAAGTGTTTTAGAGAGTTTTGAGTTTGTTTGAATAAAGAAGCTGCTACGTCAAGATCCTGATTATCTTCCTTTGTGCTGCGACCCGTGACAAAAATATTACTACATTAATTATCTAAATTGATTTGACAATCAATTTTTTACAATGATTTTTACAGTGTATAACTTATTTTATTTCAGCGAGTCGCCAAAGCAGCATTTATCATCTTTATCATCATCATTATGAATACATAAAACTTTAGTCATATTTAAAAAAAGGAAAAAGTGACAAAAAACAACAAAATTACTAAAACTTTAATTTCTTTCAAAACAGTGTTTTAGTATTAATTCATATTTTGAATTAGTATTTAACTTATTATTTAATATTGTGAACGATTTTGTTTGTTTTTTTAAATATTTCTATTTAGCTTATTATTATATCAGTATTAGTTTTAGTAATTTTAGCATTTCAACTAAAACATTTTATTTCAGTAAGTTGCCAGTGTGTTTAAGTTTTAATCTAATATTTTTCTTTATTTCTAATAATGAAAATTATTTATAATAATAACACTGATGTAGTAATTTAAATGTTGGCATCATTTGATCACTCTCATGTTGTTCCCATGCTTTTTTTTTTCTTTCTTACAGTATAAAGCATCATTCTCTTTTTATGCAAAGTGCTCAGACTTTATTGGACATCTCTTGTTGTGTCTGACAAAATAAAGAAAATAATACGGGAACAACTTGAGGAGTAACTGATAATAAAATATTCTGGTCGATCTGTTCTTTTAATAGTACGCTTGACTTCATGCATTGTTTTGTTTTATTAACAGCTTGTGTCATTACTGGAGCCCCATAAACATCGCTTTTTTTTTTGGGCGTTCATTTTTATAATACCTTTGAACAAAGTGAAGAGGAATCTCTCTGTGTCTGTGATTGTAATGGTGCCTTCGTCATCGGGGCTGGATTTCGTCTTCAGCTCTTCGTTGTGATACTTGTCGAGGAAGTGGAAGGCGTCTAACATGCGTATGGTGTTGCTCTGATGAAGAGCCTCGTTGTACTGCCGGAGATGTTCGGCGCAAACACGGACCTTTTGATTCTCTTCCTTAGCAGCTGGTGAACAACACAGAAAGTCAATATTTATAATAGAGTTCAACAATATAACTGCTGTTAGCAGGAACTTCATCATGGAGGTGTAATGCAATTTCAACATCATTTTATTAAAATCATATTTAGTTAAGTTACGCCATTCGCCGTGCATGATGGGATGAGCTAATTCTCACATTAAATAAGTACACTTGTCTTGTAACATTTAAAAAAAACTATAACTAAAATTAAAATGTAAACAGAATATATACAAATAAAATCTAATTCAAAATATTAGCAAAACCTATAATAATATATCAATAATACTAAAATAACCCAAGCTAAAAAAGTAGGCGGTGATTGTTAAGCTCTATACTATTATACTAGTTAGTCACAACTAGCCTTTGAGGTCGCTTATTATTATATGACTACTGGATCTGTTCAGTTATTCTGAATGTCCGAACATAGATCAGAAACTTTGTTGGAATTCACAGTAAAATAACAGTTGCTTCCTTTAAAAACAGGAAAGAGACCCTGTTATTACTGCGGCTTACTGAAACACATTTTGCATGAGTGCATGACTGTATATGAAATTCTTATCATGACTTCAACAATATGGTGGTTAAATGGTGGTTAAATCGTGGTTTCTGCAAGAAGCAGAGAACACACAGAGAGAAACCACATTTTTTAATAAGAGCTTTGGAAAAATCCTCACCCAACCTGGTTTAAAAGAAGCATGTTCGTAGTTACTGGATTTTTTTTTACCAGTAATTTCTGGAGATAGCAGATTTCCATTTGTGTTTCAATTGTTGGAAGTGATATATTTAGTTATACAACAAAGAATAATACTTGCATAACATAAAATTCTTACAAAGAACAATATCTAGTCATTTAAATACTTCACAGCAGAGCAAACTAGAAACATTTCAAGTGGTTTAGCTGGTTATCACCCCATTAGCTGGTCTTTTTACAGCTTTTCTAAAGGATCCGTGTAATTCTGACAAAACGATCATGAACAGTATTTTGCAAATATTTCTTTATATTGTAGTAGCGAGAAATTTTTGTGAGTGCGACTATGTGTTTGTGGTGTCATCAGCCTATCAGCTTTGTCTTGATGTAGCAGAAGAGACTTCATTTAAAAATCCTAAAGGGGTGGATGATTATGATTTCACTTTTTTAACTTTAGTTAGTGTGTAATGTTGTTGTTTGAGCATAAACGACATCTGCAAAGTTACGACACTCAAAGTTCAATGCAAAGGGAGATATTTTCTTTTACAGAAATCGCTTTTTAAGGACTACAACAAACGGCTGGTAGGGACTCAATGTCCGACTCCGGTTTGAACAATGTAAGGCTGAACACCGTTACTGGCGATCCTCATTCTCTTCTGGAAAGGGGTCCGGGAGCAGCAGCTCATTTGCATTTAAAGGGACACACACAAAAACGGCGTGTTTTTGCTCACACCCAAATAGGGGCAAATTTGACAAGCTATAATAAATGATCTGTGGGGTATTTTGAGCTGAAACTTCACAGACACATTCTGGGGACACCATTCTAAAACTTTTGACACCTTTAAGATTTTAATCATTTCTATGACTTTTTCCTGATATTTCCAGGTTTTGAATGACTCATTAAACCTCTATATATCTAAGAGTCTTTTTAAAATGCAGTTTTCTCACCATTCTGCTCTTTCTGTACCGCCCACTGTTCGTAGTTCTGTGTGCCGGGCTCGCAGAGGGGCAGAAGACCAGCGTGTGTGTGGATTTCATCCATTATCTTCTTGATTACGTCTCCAAACGGGTCCTTTAATGTGCAGTAGACACAGGCACGTTATTTATGTATTTTATGTATTATGTTAAAGACACATTATTTTGAAATGATACACCTCTGAACTGAATGCTAATGCCGTTACAGTACGTATGTACTATGTATGTATGTAATGCGTTTTATTGTTTACAGGCAAGAAATCGCTGTATTGTTATTGTTGTTTATACAGATTTTTCTAGAAATATCTAAACATTTATTAAATGTGAAGTGTATCATTTCTGCGGCACTAGTGGCACCAAACAGAATTGCAAATATCATGACTGTTTTCAAACACTCTGGGGCTGAATTCACCAAAATACTCAGTCACACTTTAGAATGGGGAACACATTCACTATTAACTATGACTTTTGCCTCAATAAACTCCTATTTACTGCTTATTAATAGTTAGTAAGATAGTTAGTAAGTTTTGATATTGGGTTGGATTAAGGGGTGTAGAATATGGTCATGCAGAATAAGGGATTAATACGTGCTTCATAAGTATTAATGAACAGCCAATATGCAAGCTAATAAGCAACTAGTTAGACAATTGTTCCCCAAAATAAAGTGCTACCAAATATTCTTAAGAAAGAAGTTAAGAAATTTGGTAATATACATTTCAAGAATTATGTAACAATGTGCAATTCATTGTGCAAGATTCTTTTGAAGAATTTGAATTCTGCTTATGATTTGTCTTAAGAACAATCTTAAGAAAAAAGATAAGAACATTCTTAAGATTTTGGAATACAAAATATTCTTAACTTCTCTCTTAAATAAGAAAATTAGAAGAAAACAATATTTTATTACTAAGAATGTTTTGTGAATCCATGACACACATTAAGTGAAATTACCTCCTTCCGCTCTTCTGCTCTTGCTATCCTTTTGTAAGGCGTTTTGGCCTCTTCTTCTTCGAAAGCCTTTGTTTTTATTGTGAAGGCATCCAAGTTTGCACAAATCTGCAATTCATCAAAATAATGCTTGAACTCACAGTTCCACATTGTAGATGACTAACAGATGAGCTGATCGATAACATCACACACCAAGGGACACAAACAGACCTTCACTGTTTCCGTACCATTTACAAACAGCATTTTACAAACTGTTTTGACTATATATCAATTCTTGAATTATCTGTTTCTTTGAAATATCCAGCTCATATGAATCATTTGATTGTGAATCAGACTACATTGGTTGCACTATATATGTTTGTTGTTCCGCATTGGTGGACAAATGCAGATGTTTAGGAACTGCTGAAGATGTGAAAATCATTCTTAATTCTTAACCCTGTTTTCTAGCACTGAGAAATGAATGTAAAAGAGTTTCGCTTGGCGCTTTGGTGGTATTGTCATAAAGATTCATGGTAAAGCAGACCAGTAATAATATAATGCAGGGTTGGGGCTGATTCAGTCTCCTGGCTGGAGAGGCATGAAAGGCATGCGGAGGTTTATGGCTGCCTCCAGTGCAGGGGCCGCGCGGAACATTGGAAACAGCTTTGTGGTGGGGAAAACTGTAAGAGATGTGGGAGAGGAGGAGGGTGTGTGTGTGGATGTGGAAAAGTCTGATTAGAGAAAAACAGTCAGGGAAGATTTGATTTGAGAAAGGAAGGAAAAGATGTTTTTTTTTTTTTTTTTTTTTTTTTTGGAGACGTAAAGTCAAATCTTTATTTGTGTATGGCAATAAAAGTGTGTTTTGTAGGCATGGGTGTGGGAATTTTTACAAATGTAACAAATATGCTTCCACTTAACGATTCCAGTTCCTTAACAATTCCATTGAAGCTTCTTTTAGAACTTTTTAGGAGATATACACTTAAAACAACCCAAGTTGGGTTGAAAATAGACCCAGCAATTGGGTTGTTTTAACCACTGTTCAAAAGTTTGGGATCAGTAAGATTTAAAAAAAAATGTTGTAGAAACATTCTACTCATCAAGGCTGAATTTATTTAATTAAAAATACAGTAGACAGTAATATTGTGAAATATTATAATAATTTAAAATAAGTTTTTTTTTTTATTGTAATATACACTATATTGCCAAAAGTATTGGGACACCCCTCCAAATAATTGAATTGAGGTGTTCCAATCACTTCCATGGCCACAGGTGTATAAAATCAAGCACTAGGCATGCAGACTACTTCTACAAACATTTGTGAAAGAACGGGTCGCTCTCAGGAGCTCAGTGAATTCAAGCGTGGTGCCGTGATAGGTTGCCACCTGTGCAATAAGTCCGTTTGTGAAATTTCCTCACTACTAAATATTCCACGGTCAACTGTTAGTGGTATCATAACAAAGTGGAAGCAATTGGGAACAACGGCAACTCAGCCACGAAGTGGTAGGCCACGTAAAATCACAGAGCGAGGTCAGCGCATGCTGAGGCACACAGTGTGCAGAAGTCACCAACTTTCGGCAGAGTCAATAGCTACAGACCTCCAAACTTCATGTGGCCTTCAGATTAGCTCAAGAACAGTGCATAGAGAGCTTCATGGAATGGGTTTCCATGGCCGAGCAGCTGCATCCAAGTGCAATGCAAAACATCGGATGCAGTGGTATAAAGCACGCCGCCACTGGACTCTAGAGCTTCTCTGTCTGGCAATCAGATGGACACGTCTGGGTTAGGCGGTTGCCAGGAGAACGGTACTTGCCTGACTGCATTGTGCCAAGTGTAAAGTTTGGTGGAGGGGGGATTATGGAGTGGGGTTGTTTTTCAGGGGTTGGGCTTGGACCCTTAGTTACAGTGAAAGGAACTCTTAATGCTTCAGCATACCAAGACATTTTGGACAATTTCATGCTCCCAACTTTGTGGGAACAATTTGGGGATGGCCCCTTCCTGTTCCAACATGACTGTGCACCAGTGCACAAAGCAAGGTCCATCAAGACATGGATGAGCGAGTTTGGTGTGGAGGAACTTGACTGGCCTGCACAGAGTCCTGACCTCAACCCAATAGAACACCTTTGGGATGAATTAGAGCGGAGACTGCGAGCCAGGCCTTCTCGCCAACATCACTGCCTGACCTCACAAATGCGCTTCTAGAAGAATGGTAAAACATTCCCATAAACACACTCCTGAACCTTGTGGAAAACCTTCCCAGAAGAGTTGAAGCTGTTATAGCTGCAAAAGGTGGGCCAACTCCATATAAACCCTACGGATTAAGAATGGGATGTCATTAAAGTTCATGTGCATGTAAAGGCAGGCATCCCAGAACTTTTGGCAATATAGTGTTTATTGAAATGTAATTTATTTCTGTGATCAAAGCTGAATTTTCAGCATCATTACTCCAGTCTTCAGTGTCACATGATCCTTCAGAAATCATTCTAATAGGATGATTTGCTGCTCCAGAAACATTTCTGATTATTATCAATGTTGAAAACAGTTGTGCTGCTTTATATTTGAACTAGAAGACTTTTATTAGTGTTTTTACCTTCTTTTTTTTTTTTTTTTTTTGGACCAATTTAATGCATCATTGCTGAATAAAGGTATTTATTTCTAAATATGGTCACACTTTAGTTTAGGGTCCAATTCTCACTTTTAACTAACTATTAACTCCTGATTATTGATAATTAATGTTACCATATATATTCCAAATGTACTGGTCATGGTGTATATTGTCTTTTTTCATGGCACCTAGTCATTCCCTTTCATCACTTAAATTACAAATTGCAATATCACAACTCAAATAACACTTTTTTTTTTTTCTCTGTCACTGCAGAATCAGATGCAGAATACCTGGAGAATGTGTTGCTCTGCCATCTGCTGGCTCATTGCTCCTCCCACACCAGGTGAGGCAGTCAGACCCAGAATCTGAGGGATCGGAACTGGACTTTTATCCTGCTTCTTCAGTAGCTGGTTCTTATGCTTTTGTCTTAGGTAGCGAATCATGATGTGGTTATACACATCACCCTTCTTCGTGTGGTGGCATTCGTCAATAACCATCAGGGTGAACTCTGCAAGTGTAGGAATTGAATCAGTATTAAAAATCATATTTACCAGATATATTAGAGTTAAAATATTCTCAATACTTTAATATTTAAAATTATTAATGTCAATCTAGTGCAATAGTTCTTTACATAGTCTTAATGTTATTTTTATTTAAATTTAGATTTTATTCCAAGTTTAATTTGAATAAATTACTCCTTAAGTCAAAACCATAGCTTTTTCAGGCATTGGTCAATATTTTACTTCCATGACTTCTTTTAGACTAAAAGAAAATATCCAAAATATGCATTTAAGTGTTTGGTTTATTAAACTTGATCTATTTGAGTGTCTGTAGATTTCAATTACAATGCATACATTTAAAGGCGGTTTTCTCAAAATTATTTTTTACACCTGCACTAAACCAGAAATCTCCACTTCAGTATCACTTACATATACCAAAATTTCCTCTTTTGTTCTTATCTCTGTTCTGAAGGTTTGTTCATATATCTTTCGTCTGGTTTATGTAACATGAAAAAATATGGTGAATCTTTTTTTCTGGCTGTTGACAGTATTTTCTATGGAAGCTTGCTTCCGCCACTGAATAAAAAACAAAAAAGGTAATTACGACTTTTTATCTCACAATTCTGACTTTTTTTTCTCGCAATTGTGAGTTTATATCTTGCAATTCTGACTTTACAACACGCAATTGCGAGTTTATATCACATAATTCTGAGAAAAGAAGTCAGAATTGCGAGGAAAAAGTCAGAATTGTGAGAAAAAAAGTCTGAATTACGAGATAAAAAGTCCCAATTATTTTTTTAAATTGTTTTATTCCATGGCAGAAACAAGCTTCCATAATTTTCTGATTTTTGGAGTGATAAAAAGAGATCTCAAAAAACCTTTAACTTTAATATGTCAACAGAATTAAACAAGAATTTTAAACCTGCTTTATCCAATGTTCAGATTTTTGTTCTGGTGCGAATTAGTGCATATAATTATTTAGATGATGTGTCATTTACATATTTAAACATAATATTTCATAAAACTTGTAGACAAAATAATTGTCTTAATGTACTGTGATTCTTTAACTGGGGAAAATATAGTGATATCTATTAGTTAACATTCCCTAAAGGGATAGTTTACCCAAAAATTAAAATTCAGATAAAAAATTCATCATTTACTCATCCTCATGTCATTCCAATTCCAAACTTGTACGACTTTCCTTTGTCCATAATACATAAAAAAAATATTTTCTTCAACAATTTGGAGCCGGGTATACTTAATTTCCTGCGAGCCTTTCAAAGATACTCCTTTGCCCGTGAGCGTGGAAAGACGCGTTCTGCGCATGCACTGTTCGTGGTCACAAAAAACACGGCCACTGTTCACAGTCAAAGCTCTCCACACAGTCTAGTAAACGTTTCTTGCTTGCGCCGACTGAAAGCACATGAGAAACAGCATGAGACAGGAGACATTGCAGTACTGAACATTGAACGGTCCATTCATGTGGATTTGGTTAAAACAGGTAACGTTAATCGCTTTGATGCCGTGCCTGAACACCGTTTATCCCTTCACAGTGGCGTATAGTGGACGGGCACACAGGGCTATTAAATTATTCTTATTATTATTATGCTATTTTTATTATTAAATTAATATTGCAATTGCATTTGCCCCGCAATATCATAGCGCATCACCGACGCGCTGTGAGTGAGGATAATAAAAGATTAGTTAGCTTACTCCTTATTAAAATAAATAAATAAATAACTTGTTTAACACGAAATACTTCTCGATTCACGAAAAATACTATATTTTTCTCACTATGGGCCACAAGAGAAAAATTTAAAAAATAAATTAGATTCATCTCGCATCGATTCGGCAGCGGGTCTCGGAGCCTTCCCTAACTCTACAGCGCCCCACAACTTTCCTATGTAAGTCTGTGGTGAAAAATGGAACTGCAGCGCACTCTCATAGAGAGCCATTGGGGCAGATTTCTGGCTGGCCGCTTATTTTCACGTTAGGTAAACACACCTCACGTAAACCTTGCTCCAGACCAAGACGTTATCAGTCCGCTTCAGATACGTGTCTGCATCAGGTCAGTAACTAGTTGGCATGTCTGTTCTTCCTATGTGGAGTAGCGTATCAAGTCAATGAGAGTATAAACCCTTTAATTTAAACGTGCTCATGTTTATATAGGCCTATAGTAGTTCTGTTGTGTTTGTTTGTTCTGAAAATAGTCATGACTTTTTTCCTCGAATTCCTACATAACTTTTCTAAAACAACATTCGAAAGCAATAAATACTATTCTAAGATTCTGTGTGTCATGTGTACTAAAGTCTGTCAATCATCATTACAGCACCACCCTCAGGCTGCAAGGACATTCGAGTTCTGCCAAAAGTGTGTCGGACGTGTTCAGCGATTTAGAATATAAAGCTTACAAAATGGTTATCATAAACTAGCACAAAGACCCAGAATCTGCCGCACCTATATTTATGGCCAGAAGCCGCTACTGTTCTGTAATGAATAACTGACTGGCGTGCGAGACTTCTTTACCCGCAAAACTCTCACGCAAAGTTTGCACATTGTTTGTGTGAAATCCACTGGCTCGCCTTCATGGCTTAAAATGGAAATATTTTCAATATTGCGACGTGGCATTTTTCTTTATCACCAGTTGCTCTCAAAATGATGGACACTGATTCACATATCGTCCGCGTCATTTCTCGTGATAATAAAATAAATGAGTAAATAAACAACAAGCAAACTTCAACTTGTTTGCTTAAAATAAAAAGACATTTTGTACCTGCAAAAAAAAAAAAAGAAGAAGAAAAGAAAAAAATATTTTTTTCTTGCCCCCCCTGTCAAATGTCGCCCATGTGTGTGTATATATGTGTGTGTGTGTATATATATATATATATATACAGTCAAACCATTTTTATATTTTTGATATATTTTTACTAGTGTGTGCAGGACACTATAGTTCATTTATGTAAGTGAGGATAGCAAGATAAAGTAAACTGTGACATATTATACCCAAAAATTCTTCATATAGTGGACTACAGTAAAATTGATTAAAAATTTGGAACCAAAAATTATTCAGACACTTTGACCTGACCATGTTTTGCCTAAGTGTTATCTGACATAATTAAGATTTTTTTTTAACTCTGATATATTTTATTACCATTTTTTCAAACTATAGTGAATAAACTGTAATAATGAATGAAATGTTCAAGGTGTCTGAATACATTTTGGTTTGACTGTATACTGTATGTAATGCGTGTTAATAATACATTGTTCATAGTCATTTTATACAAATAGTAAAAGCTCTTTTTTTTCTAGCATGTGTTTCTAATCAACAAAGCCGAGTGCTGTAAACCTACAGTCCATTCTCACCGGCTAAGTTTACAGTTTTTGTGCCGCCCTCCGGCACTCCCAGGGGACTCTGGGGGGAAAAAAAAGGTAGTCTGCATTTGACACACCAACAGAGGCAGTGGGTGATGGGGCCACATTTTACAAATCAGACTTTAAAGGTGCTGCCTGTTTGGCCCCTGAGGGCTGGAATGGGACATGCAGTGGAGCTCAGACTCTGAAAATGACAGCAAATCTCCACTGAATTTGATCAGCCAGACGTGTGGCCCATGGACCAAAAAATAAAGGCTTTAAGAGTAAAACGAGGGGGGAAAAAATCAACAAACAGCATATGCCACAGAGGAGGAATCCCACCTTGCGGCGGACGGTGCCAGAGAGACTCACAGGAGAGCTGAATCTGCCAGCAAAGACTGAAGGGGAAAAACACTGTCACATGAAACCTCAGAGGAGGAGCCTCTGGTCTCCTTTCAACATCAGCAGAAGGTGAAACCATTTGACTGGACTCTGACTCTCTGAAAGTGTTGAAATAATTCTGTTTAATGCAAGGGAAATGTGACCTACGTGATAATTTGATCCCATCTTCGTCGCCATTTTTAGCTTTGGCGAAAGAGTTTTCCAGAATCTGTGCCGTGCAGATGATGATGTCATTTTGCTCTATGATTTGTGGTAAGGAGATTTTGAGCTGCGAGGCTCCACTGACTCGCTCAACTGAGTATTGGTGCTTCAGAAACCGCCCAAACTCAGCCTTGTAGTGCTGCTCGACCAGGGGAACCTGGAAAGAAATTATTTAGCAGCATTATTACACGGCTCTCTGAAATGCAACAGTGCCCGTCCCCTTTTTCAGAGATGCAGAAGTATTTTTTCATGAATTTTTCCAATAGGGGTTTTATAATAGTCTTTGTTAGAGAGTTATAAGCCAATCAGCTACGAGGTGAATTACAACACTACAAACTTTGATTTGAAGCAAAAAAGTTTTTGAAAATCACACAAAAAGACAAAGATACAGTACTTTACGCTTTAGTGAGGGAAAGAACTATAATCCCATGAAGCATAATCGAAAAGAAGAAAATATAAAGAAATATAAAACTACTCATTTACAAATGTTTATTATATGTATTTAAAATAAATATGCAAAATATGCCTATATATATATATATATATATATATATATATATACAAACATTTCCCATTTTGAGAGTGTAGGGAGATGCCCAACTCAATTACGTCATTCGCAGTGCTTCATGGGAATTTTCTGTACAGCATCATGAGTAATTTAGTTTTCACTGTTAAACATGATTATTTTAAAAAATAAGCTGAAATAATGTGGGCTGACGGCTTTAGCAGAAGCAAATACCTTTAATTAAAAACCTTGTAGCTCACAGTAGGTCTGTCTTTAAAGGTTTATAAGTTATCATTCAAAATCAATTTCCTTATGGAGAAAATGAATGGCATTTTTACTTCCGGAACACAACTGTTGCATTCTATTACACGGCTCTCTGAAATGCTGGATTCTGATTGGTCAGTCGCGACATTCCGAGGTCAGTTGTTCCCCAATAATGATCGCATATCCAGGTATTTGAGGCCAGCATTTCCTTCATGTTTCTCATTTCATTTAAATGGAGCGTCAGTTATTGAATGTATTTATAGTAAAATGAAACTGGAGGACTTCTGTATTAATGGTATTAATAAGATAATAAATGGGTCAGATTTTAAAACGGTTTCTTCTCAAATGTGGCAAGTAGTAATAAGTGGGAATAAGCAGGATACTGTACATCCAGCCACTTTTTTTGTGATAACAACCAGCTGAATATACATTATCCTGCTTATTAGGCAGTTGCTAATGTTTTCTTTGTGGTCGCTATAGGATATTGCATGACTTTTTTTTGTGAGTCACTTTGAATGGTCGTTATTTCTCTGCAGGGAACTGGCCGTTTTGAGGAAGTCTGAACCAACCGAGGTGCTGAGTAGAAGTTTTGCACCACACTTTTGCTGATGTGGATCTTTTAACAGGGTTTATGATTCAAGACATGATTCAGCAGTACAAAAAGTCCCTCTGCTGCTACAGCAAACACTCAAAAACATCATCACATTTCTGTTTTTCTTTTGCAGAGACTCTAAGTCAGTGCCTGTTGAACTAATCAATCACAGTTGGGCGGAGGATAATGTTATTGCTCAAAAGTTGTTCTTTCTGTTTTCATGCAAGTATCAACTTTGTCTTAGATGTTTCACTTAAAAGTCTAAGAAAAGACTCAAATGAGACATTTGTTGACATACAGTGAGACTTTTTTGCAATTGTGAGTTATCACGCAATTCTGACTTTATAACTCACAATTCTGACTTTTTATCTCGCAATTCTGACTTTGTCACAAAATTTTGACTTTATAACTCACAATTCTGACTTTATATCATGCAATTCTGACTTCATATCTCACAATTCTGCGTTTATAATTCGCAATTCTGAAAAAAAAAGTCTATTGTGAGATGAGATAAAAAGTTGCAATTACCTTTTTTATTTCATAGCGGAAACAAGCTTCTAGTAGTAAGGACCTTTGAAATAACTGAAATCATTTGGCGAAGTGATATGGAACTGTAATGTGGTCAATACCTGCCTGGAACTACTTTAGCCATGTGTTTCCCTGAAAATAACTGCACACCTTAGAACGTTCGTCAACCAATCAGATTCAAGCATTCAACAGCCCTGTAGTATGGTTTTTTTTTTTTTTTGATTATTACACCTAATAATGTTTTACTATTTCTATAATATTGACACTACTATATGTTACAGGTGAATTTGTCATATTTGTAGTAGATGGATGGCAGTGAGGCACCTTGTTGACCAGAACGACAACTTTCCCCGGTTGTCCCATCTGCTTCTTCCTCTCCAAATGTTGCTTAGTGATATACACAGCAACCCTGGTTTTACCACTTCCTGTTGGGAGGCAGATGATGATGTTCTTTTCCTCCAGAGCTGGTCTTGCCACCTCCATCTGATAGTCACGCAGAACAATTTCCCTCATACTCGCTGAGAGAGAGAAGGAGAGAGAAAGTGACATGCCATATATCATGATCCTGCAGGTAGACAGTTGTGCTTGCCTTCAGCATCCAGAGCAGAGGAGGGATTCTGTGTCTCGGCGGAGGGTTAGCTATTGCAATTACAGCTGTGTTTTCTTTATCCCCTGCTAGTTAGAATAACATCGTTGTTTATGAAGTCACCCACTCTAAAGCTCATTCAGACTGTCTATAAGCCTGCTGTGAGTCTCACAAAGCCTGTTAAGAAAGTGTATGCTATGTTTAACCCCCAAAATCAAAAGAAAAAACATAGAATTTCGACCAAGGTGCTACATATTCAAACATAATGTATGAACATATAAACAGGTATAAACCTACACATAGCTAACCTACTGACAGAAGTAATCGATCTATACATGTACTATATATAATCTAACTATATATATACAAATACTAACTACACAATCTAAAAAACCATACAAATATTTATGTGGTATTTATTGTACTGCCTTTATGCTTAAATTAAAAATGTGTTACATTATTAAAGCATGTCAATATTAAGAATCTAATTAGAATCAGCTTTTAAAATAATCAGAATTACTGATATATGTATGTGTATATATATATATATATATATATATATATTAGTGCTGTCAAATGTTTAATCGCGATTAATCGCATCCAAAACAAACGTTTGTGTTTTTATAACATGTGTGTAATGTGTATATTTATTATGTTTATATAAATACACACATACACATGTATATATTTAACAGAAATATATATATATATTTATATATAATATATGTATAATTATATATAATATAAATTGTGTGTGTATATATATTAATATGTGTATATATATATATATATGTATTAATATAAATATGTAAATATTTCTTAAACAAAATAAATGTACACAGTACACATACATTATGTAAAAACAAACTTATTTTGGATGTGATTAATTGCAATTACATATATATATATATATATATATATATATATATATATATTTTAGGGATGCACCGATACCAGTATACAAAGCTCATGTACTTGTACTTGTACTTTATACC
Source organism: Elopichthys bambusa (assembly GCA_037101425.1). NCBI lineage: Eukaryota > Metazoa > Chordata > Actinopteri > Cypriniformes > Xenocyprididae > Elopichthys > Elopichthys bambusa. The sequence continues at coordinate 3,347,669 of CM074438.1, forward strand.
CCCTATACCAAAGACCGATACTTCACATGACGTAACTGACAGAATTTTGCAGCAGCATATATATATAATATCACACAGTATCTCACAGAAGTGAGTACACCCCTCACATTTTTGTAAATATTTTATTATATCTTTTCATGAGACAACACTAAAGAAATGGCACTTTGCTACAATGTAAAGTAGTGAGTGTACAGCTTGTATAACAGTGTAAATTTGCCGTCCCCTCAAAATAACTCAACACAGCCATTAATATCTAAACTGCTGACCATAAAAGTGAGTACACCCCTAAGTGAAAATGTCCAAATTGGGCCCAATTAGCCATTTTCTGTCCCTGGTGTCATGTGACTCATTAGTGTTACAAGGTCTCAGTTATTAATGGGGAGCAGGTGTGTTAAATTCAGTGTTATCGCTCTCACTCTCTCTGGTCACTGGAAGTTCAACATGGCACAGAACTCTCTGAGGATCTGAAAAAAAGATTTGTTGCTCTACATAAAGATGGTGTAGGCTATAAGAAGATTGCAGCTGCAGCACGGTGGCCAAGACCATACAGCGGTTTAACAGGACAGGTTCCACTCAGAACAGGCCTCGCCATGGTCGACCAAAGAAGTTGAGTGCACGTGCCCAGCATCATATCCAGAGGTTGTGTTTGGGAAATAGACATATGAGTGCTGCCAGCATTGCTGCAGAGGTTGAAGGGGTGGGGGGGGTCAGCCTGTCAGTGCTCAGACCATACGCTGCACACTGCATCAAATTGGTCTGCATGGCTGTTGTCCCAGAAGGAAGCCTTTTCTAAAGATGATGCACAAGAAAGCCTGCAAACAGTTTGCTAAAGAAAAGCAGACTAAGGACATGGATTACTGGAACATGTCCTGTGGTCTGATGAGACAAAGATACATTTATTTGGTTCAGATGGTGTCAAGCATGTGTGGCGGCATCCAGGTGAGGAGTACAAAGACAAGTGTGTCTTGCCTACAGTCAAGCATGGTGGTGGGAGTGTCATGTCTGGGGCTGCATGAGTGCTGCTGGCACTGGGGAGCTACAGTTCATTGAGGGAACCATGAATGCCAACATGTACTGTGACATACTGAAGCAGAGCATGATCCCCTCCCTTCGGAGACTGGGCCACAGGGCAGTATTCCAACATGATAACGACCCCAAACACACCTCCAAGACGACCACTGCCTTGCTAAAGAAGCTGAGGGTAAAGGTGATGGACTGGCCAAGCATGTCTCCAGACCTAAACCCTATTGAGCATCTGTGGGGCATCCTCAAACGAAAGGTGGAGGAGCACAAGGTCTCTAACATCCACCAGCTCCGTCATGGAGGAGTGGAAGAGGACTCCAGTGGCAACCTGTGAAGCTCTGGTGAACTCCATGACCAAGAGGGTTAAGGCAGTGCTGGAAAATAATGGTGGCCACACAAAATATTGACACTTTGGGCCCAATTTGGACATTTTCACTTAGGGGTGTACTCACTTTTGTGGTCAGTGGTTTAGACATTAATGGCTGTTATTTTGAGGGGACGGCAAATTTACACTGTTATACAAGCTGTACACTCACTACTTTACATTGTAGCAAAGTGTCATTTCTTTAGTGCTGTTACATGAAAATATATAATAAAATATTTACAAAAATGTGAGGGGTGTACTCACTTCTGTGAGATACTGTGTGTGTGTGTGTATATATATATATATATATATATGTGAAATATAAAAAAATTACATTAAGTAAAAAAAACTTTTCTTTTGATTTTGGGATGAAATATGTTGAGCTGCATATGTTTTTGTGAGATTCCCCTTGTAAACATTATTTTTATAGCCTCTAGCTCTCAGTACTATTTAGACTAATGAATCCACATTATCCAAACACAAGCACACAGATATCTCACTGGGGTCTATTTGAGTCCATTTACACATCTTTAGATGGTTTCCTTTACAGAAAGGCAGAATTCAAAATAGGGTTCCTAAAAGAAAAAAGTCTGCTTCAATCTGGGGGAACAATTACCCTCGAAACATGTGAACTGAGAGCTTCTGGCAGAGGACAGATGAGTCAGTGAAGTAGGTCTGTGAGTTTTCATTCACGTGGCTTGATGTGTGTGGAAACTTGATGAGCTCTGCCAGTATTAAAGTTTAGTTTTAGTTCTAGGATAATTTAGCATTGGCGTTAAATTTTGAAAGGGTTTTTAGAATAGTCATTTTCATGAATCTGTGTAAAGATTACTTTTAAATTGTAAAGTGGTATATGTATTCATTACAGGGGTGCTTGATTGTCATGACATTTTTTAACTTAAACCCTTGTGGTAGTTGTGGTAACTACTTCTGATCTTGTACAAATGTGTTCAACATTTGCCTACAAATTGACGTCATGACTGAACAGCTCCATTGAGCCAGATTTTATAGTTAAGCTTGTAATTTCACATGCCATTAGGAATTAGAGCAAAACTGATATGTAGTGATAAATCAAATCATGGGAATATAGCAAGCCAAATCCATTTAACAGTTCTGAACATCCACTGAACTCTATGTGTCCTTTATCTAAAGACGCCCTCATTTATTTGATTTGACAAGGTTAATCCACATGCAAGCTCTTGGAGAGTGCTGCTTTAATCAAAGAGGTCATCATTCATAACGTGTTATAGCGAGGCAAAAGAAATGGCTAACCCACATTCAAAAGAGTGATAAATACCTTAAAGGATTGCATTACATTGTGAATCATATTGAATTTGTCAGTCCATTTCAAGTCAAGCTCGCAGGCAGTGCCGACCCTGTCCAACCTGACCATTTGATTAATGAAACAGCTTTTAGTTTAGGGAATTCATTACACAAGAAGGAAACAAGGAAGTAACAAATCACATTCCCGGGAGCGAAATTTTATTGCTCAAATGTTGTTATTTTATAACTCAAGAGACTTGATGGATTTCTCAGTTACGTTATGCAAGTATGTATCAACTTCTATCTCTGATGTTTCTCCTAAAATTCCTTAAGAGAAATAAAAACTGACACAAATGAGATGGTTGTTGCTTACACTACCTTTCAAAAGTTTGGGGCCAGTAAGATTTTTGTCAGACATTTTGTTCAGCAATAATGTATGGAAGCTTGTTTCTGCAACGGAATAAAAAAAAAGGATAACTGCAACTTGTGAGAATTGTGAGTTACAAAGTCAGAACTGTGAGATATATAGTCAGAATTGTGAGATATAAAATCAGAATTGCGTGATATGAAGTCAGAATTGTGAGTTATAAAGTCAGAATTGTGAGATATAAAATCAGAATTGCGTGATATGAAGTCAGAATTGCGTGATACAGAATTTTGAGTTATAAAGTCAGAATTGCGTGATATAGAATTGTGAGATATAAAGTCAGAATTGCGTGATATAGAATTGTGAGATATAAAGTCAGAATTGTGAGTTATAAAGTCAGAATTGCGTGATATAGAATTGCGTGATATAAAGTCAGAATTGCGTGATACAGAATTTTGAGTTATAAAGTCAGAATTGCGTGATATAAAGTCAGAATTGCGTGATATAGAATTGCAAGATATAAAGTCAGAATTGTGAGTCATAAAGTCAGAATTGCGAGATAAAGTCAGAACTGTGAGATATAAAGTCAGAATTGCGTGATATAGAATTGCGTGATATAAAGTCAGAATTGCGTGATACAGAATTTTGAGTTATAAAGTCAGAATTGCGTGATATAAAGTCAGAATTGCGTGATATAGAATTGCAAGATATAAAGTCAGAATTGTGAGTCATAAAGTCAGAATTGCGTGATATAAAGTCAGAATTGTGAGTCATAAAGTCAGAATTGCGAGATAAAGTCAGAACTGTGAGATATAAAGTCAGAATTGCGTGATATAGAATTGCGTGATATAAAGTCAGAATTGCGTGATACAGAATTTTGAGTTATAAAGTCAGAATTGCGTGATATAAAGTCAGAATTGCGTGATATAGAATTGCAAGATATAAAGTCAGAATTGTGAGTCATAAAGTCAGAATTGCGTGATATAAAGTCAGAATTGCGTGATATAGAATTGCAAGATATAAAGTCAGAATTGTGAGTCATAAAGTCAGAATTGCGAGATAAAGTCAGAACTGTGAGATATAAAGTCAGAATTGCGTGATATAGAATTGCGAGATATAAAGTCAGAACTGTGAGATATAAAGTCAGAATTGCGTGATATAGAATTGCGAGATATAAAGTCAGAATTGCGTGATATAGAATTGTGACATATAAAGTCAGAATTGCGAGATATAAAGTCAGAATTGCGTGATATAGAATTGCAAGATATAAAGTCAGAATTGTGAGTCATAAAGTCAGAATTGTGAGATATAAAATCAGAATTGCGTGATATAAAGTCAGAATTGCGTGATATAGAATTGCGAGATATAAAGTCAGAATTGCGTGATATAGAATTGCGAGATATAAAGTCAGAATTGTGAGTTATAAAGTCAGAATTGCGTGATATAGAATTGTGAGATATAAAGTCAGAATTGTGAGTTATAAAGTCAGAATTGCGTGATATAGAATTGCGTGATATAAAGTCAGAATTGCGTGATACAGAATTTTGAGTTATAAAGTCAGAATTGCGTGATATAAAGTCAGAATTGCGTGATATAGAATTGCAAGATATAAAGTCAGAATTGTGAGTCATAAAGTCAGAATTGCGAGATAAAGTCAGAACTGTGAGATATAAAGTCAGAATTGCGTGATATAGAATTGCGTGATATAAAGTCAGAATTGCGTGATACAGAATTTTGAGTTATAAAGTCAGAATTGCGTGATATAAAGTCAGAATTGCGTGATATAGAATTGCAAGATATAAAGTCAGAATTGTGAGTCATAAAGTCAGAATTGCGTGATATAAAGTCAGAATTGTGAGTCATAAAGTCAGAATTGCGAGATAAAGTCAGAACTGTGAGATATAAAGTCAGAATTGCGTGATATAGAATTGCGTGATATAAAGTCAGAATTGCGTGATACAGAATTTTGAGTTATAAAGTCAGAATTGCGTGATATAAAGTCAGAATTGCGTGATATAGAATTGCAAGATATAAAGTCAGAATTGTGAGTCATAAAGTCAGAATTGCGTGATATAAAGTCAGAATTGCGTGATATAGAATTGCAAGATATAAAGTCAGAATTGTGAGTCATAAAGTCAGAATTGCGAGATAAAGTCAGAACTGTGAGATATAAAGTCAGAATTGCGTGATATAGAATTGCGAGATATAAAGTCAGAACTGTGAGATATAAAGTCAGAATTGCGTGATATAGAATTGCGAGATATAAAGTCAGAATTGCGTGATATAGAATTGTGACATATAAAGTCAGAATTGCGAGATATAAAGTCAGAATTGCGTGATATAGAATTGCAAGATATAAAGTCAGAATTGTGAGTCATAAAGTCAGAATTGTGAGATATAAAATCAGAATTGCGTGATATAAAGTCAGAATTGCGTGATATAGAATTGCGAGATATAAAGTCAGAATTGCGTGATATAGAATTGCGAGATATAAAGTCAGAATTGCGTGATATAGAATTGCAAGATATAAAGTCAGAATTGTGAGTTATAAAGTCAGAATTGCGTGATATAGAATTGCGAGATATAAAGTCAGAATTGCGTGATATAAAGTCAGAATTGCGTGATTTAAACACAACTGATATATCTTGCAATTCTGACTTTTTTTTCTTGCAATTCTGTCTTTTCTCAGAATTGTGAGATACAAACTCACACTTGCAAGTTATAAAGTCCATTGGGAGGCAGATTACAAAGTGAGAGCGCTGTGCTCGCTTTCTGTGTAATTCATTCACAAGAAAAGTTATTGTTTTTCATAAGATTCATAAGAGTACTTCATACTTCACATCGACAAAATGTATTTTTAAACCTAGATATTTTATAATGTTTAATATTTAGTCGAAACCAAAACTATTAGAGGAAAGTTTGTGTATATAAACTTTGTTTATATATGATATTTTGTAACAGACTGAACCTGCAGTAGCCTCTTTTTGATCATGGTTTTGTTTTTGTTTTTTTGGGGTTTTTTTGTGTCGTTTAATGTTGTGTCTTGCAGCTCTTATCCCCTTGTTACCCAGATCAGTACTATGACATTGTTTAATTAATTAATTAATTAATTAATTTTTATTTTTCGATTGAACTATAGACTCGTCTAACGGTTTAAAAATTGTTCATCTTAATATTAGAAGCCTTCCCCCCAAAATTGATCTTCTTAGAGCCTGGGTTTCTCTTTACAAACCTCATATTGTCACTATCTCTGAAACATGGTTACACGATCAAATAAGTGACAATGAAATTAATATTGAAAATGTTGTTTAATTTAGAGCTGACAGACTCTCCAGAGGAGGTGTTGTTGCTGCTCATTCTGTGTGTGTAACTCCAACAATACCACCAGTCAATTTTGAATGTTTATTTGTTCGCATCATTCTACATGACAATAAACACTTAACTATAGGTAACTTCTACAGATCTGCTCCTGCCGATTCTACAAAATGTATTTCGTCAACTATTAACTCAATTGGAACGCACAGTGAACTTATTATTTTGGGTGATTTCAACTGTAATTGGCTGGACCATTCCTCCTCTAATGATAAATCTTTGTTTAGTAGTATTAATGTCACTCAGTTAATTAATGAACCTATCAGAGTTAGTCAAAATGTATCTTCTTTGTTGGACTGGATCTTGGTCAGTAACCCTGAAAGAATTATTAAGTCTGGTGTGATGTCTTAGGAATTTTTGTAAAACTAAGACAAGGAACGCAAAATCCATCTACTACAAAGACTTTCGTAATCCTAGACAGTTCTGGAACCATTTAAACAACGTTTAAATAAGAAAAACAAAACCTCTACAAAAGAGTTAATAATTAATAATATCATTTCTAATCCTTTACAGATATCTTCTGCATTTAATAAACATTTTACTTCCATTTGTGCTCCCACTGCTATTAAATCTTCTGAAACCTATTCACCCAGTTGTTGTTCGAATCAGACATTTTTCTTCAGTAAAATTTCTCCTACTGATACCTTCAGTGCATGTCCGGATGGTCTGGAAGCCAAATTTGTTAAACTTGCTTCTCAAATTGTAATGTATCCTCTTTCCGACCTATTTAATTTGTCTTTGTCTACTTGCCCAATATCTTCAATATGGAAATGTGCTAAGGTTATTCCGCTTTTTAAAAGTGGCGATTCATCTGACTTGAACAACTATCGTCCAATTTCTATTATTTGCACTGTTGCGAAGGTCTTTGAGAAATTACCTTTCAATCAAATATCAACATACATTAATCGGTTTAATATTTTATCTCCATCTCAGTCAGGTTTTAGACCCAATTTTTCCACCACTACAGCCTTAACGAAATTCACCAGTGATTTGTTTATTTCCTTTGATAAATGCCAACTTACTGGTGCAATCTTTATTGATCTTTCTAAAGCATTCGATATGGTGGATCATTACCTTCTGCTTGATTAATTACACTCTATTGGTTTTGATCAAAACTCTTTAATTCCTATCTTCACAACAGACGTCAGTATGTTTCTTTTCAAGGCTTAAATTCTGATTATCTGGTTGTTGATAAGGGTGTTCCTCAAGGTTCAACACTTGGTCCTTTGCTCTTTTGTGTCTTTATTAATGATCTTCCCAATATTTGTTCACACTCTTTCATTCAGCTTTTTGCAGATGATACAGTTATTTACTCTTCTCATTCTGACATTTCATTTATTTAGTCCTCTCTGCAGTTAGATTTTAACTCATTACAAGACTGGTTTTATAGAAATAAACTTTCCAAAAGATGTCATCATTTGCGTTCTTTTGATTTAGATATTAATTTTGATGATGGGTCACCCTTACCCAAAGTTGATCTATTTAAATATCTTGGTCTTTGGCTCGACCCCGAACTGTCCTTTAAGCCTCATATTGATTTTATTATTAAAAAATTGTATGGTTGTTTAAGTTCTCTTTATCGCTCAATCAATTGCTTTTCATTTCAAGTCAGAAAAAAATGTATTTCCCAGTTAATTCTTCCTATTATTGATTATGCGGATATTATTTACCAAAATGCTTCAGATGCCAATTTAAAACCTCTAAATATTGTTCATAATTCTTTATGTAGGTTTGTTTTGAGATGTCCTTATAGAACCCATTATTGTACACTTTATGAAACTCTTGATTGGCTCCAACCAAAATCACTGGTTCCAGTTTCTTTTTAAATGTGTTTATTTTAATTGTCCCTCCTATTTAAAACAGTTTTTGGTTCCATTTACATCCTCCTATTTTCTGCGTCATATGCAGTATTCGTTTTTCTTTGTCCCTCCATCTGACTGGAACAATCTCCCTTCTTCTCTTAGATCAATTACATCTCTTCGTCTTTTCAGGACTAATCTTTTTTCTTATTTGAAAACAACTTGTTTATGTTTTTAATCAAGGCTTCTATACCAATGCTTATTATTTATTTTGTTTATTTACTTATTTATTTTGTTGTTGTTTTTCAGAGTGCAAGTATATTTCTGTTTTTCATCTTTGCAGTAAAATGTATGTTTTGTGTACATGCTCCTGTTTGTTTAAAACAGCTGTAGACTATATGTGTAAGATTAGGGGAATGAGCTGCTTGTTTGTTTTAGTGTTTTTTTTTATTATTTGTTTGTTTGTTTTTTTTTGTATTGTGTTTGGTATTTGCTTTGGGACCCCCTCGAAAATGAGATGTTTCATCTCAAGGGGCTATCCTTTCAATAAATTCAAATTCAAAATGGCTGATATATGCACAAATAAATGCTACTCTGCCACCACCTGCTGGTTATAGTGGTAATTATTGTCTTTTTTATTTTTAAATAAGTGTTTTCTCTTAAATGTTGAATTTCCTACATTTTAAACGGTTTGGTTTTACAAATGGGGATGAACAAACAATGTTTGTGGTCATCACATTAAAAATAACATTTGAAGTGCTGGAAAAAATAATGCGTGTGCGTGTCTAATTACAGACACAGCATTTTTTAAACGGTCCCAATAGCTTCATCTTTATTGCAATTAATAAAACTGGTTTATTGGCAAATTAGGTAAATGTGATAACTGCATTAAAATATGAATACAAAATTTAAAAGTTCATTCTGTACTCACTGTACATCGACACAAAACCATCAGTGGTTGAATATAACACTATAACAATAACTTTTCTTGTGAATGAATTACACAGAAAGCAAGCGCAGCGCTCTCACTTTGTAATCAGCAGCTGTCAGTGCAGTGCAAGATCAATAATTTTGGCACAAAATTAATTTGTATTTAATTAATCTAACTAAAGTGCACAATAAATATTTAATTTTTGACGTTTTTTTTTTTTTTATTTATGCCGTCTTACATTTGAATAACTAAATATTGGAAGAATATATGCTATGCCTGACTATTTAAGTGACTATATTCTGATTATAAACTAAGTATCACACTACTGATGCTCAACACACCAGCAAGTGACATCTCACCGGAAGTTTTCGAGCTGGCGTATATTATTGTGGAAGTTCTAAAGAACGCTCCGTGCATATCGCCCATTCTGAGGAAAAAAACACCGACTTTTTTCTCAGAATTGCGAGCTTAAACCACGCAATTCTGACTTTATAACTCGCAAGTTTATATCACACAATTCTGAGGAAAAAGAAATGTGGGATGTAAACTCACAACTGCAAGAGAAAAAGGTCAGAATTGTGAGATAAAAAGTCGCAATTACCTTTATTTTTTATTCAGTGGCGGAAACGAGCTTCCATAATGATGTAATAAATTGATCAAAAGTGAAACTAAAGACAGTTACAATATATATATATATATATTTCAAATAAATGCTGTTCTTTTGAGTTCTCTGTTCATCAATGAATTGTGGGGGGGAAAAAAATGTATCTTCAAAAATATGAAGCAGCACAACTGCTTTCAACATTGATAATAATCGGAAATGTTTCATATTAGAATGATTTCTGAAGGATCATGTGACACTGAAGACTGGAGTAATGATGCTGAAAATTCAGCTTTGATCACAGAAATAAATTACATTTTAAAATATATTACAATAGAAAAGTTATTTTAAAATGTGATATCAATTTTTTTTTTTTTTTTTTGATCAAATAAATGCAGCTTTGGTGAACATAAGTGGCTCCTTTCAAATACCAAATAAATAATAATAATAAAAAAAATAATATATATATATATATAACCAACCCCAAACTTTTGAACAGTAGAGTATAGTAAGAGTTTAGAGCTGTTTAGTACAGTAGTTTGGAGTTGTGGACAGCAGCTCAGGTGAAATTAATTAGAAATCTGGGTCATATTGTGAGTCAAACATATTATTAATATGTTTGTTCATGTTTAAAATATGTATTGAAGACTTTTGATTAGTCTTTTTTGATTGCTCACAACTACTCTTTGTCTAGTAGATAACTTATTTGGAGAAAACATGAATGAAATCTCCATTGTGATTTTTCTTTCCTATGGGTCCCGTCCTCCCTGATTGTGACTTCATGGAGTAATGAAGCAAACTGGCGGATCTCCAAACTTTTCAATCTCTGTGAGCGTATGGAACATGTTCTCAGTGCTCCCGAGATTCATGGCTCTCTCATCCACTCACAATCTAATGCACCAAACAACTAAACACGTGAATTTTACTGGTCTTGTAAATCTGCCACTGTAGTTTTCTGAATGGATGTTGGTTGGTGCGACACATTTTTTACATGCTAACAGGAAACTTAAGAGTGTTTATAATCTTCTGACAGTATGACATTCCTAGAGAAGTCATCCATCTGGACGAGTTGCTTTTATAAGCCTGTACGATCACTGTTAAGCTAATAGCATTTTTGGCAGGAGGACAGAATGCACTAAACAAATAATTAAAATTGTAGTCAAAATCACATGGAATTCCTCAGCTGTAAATGAAGTGGTAAAAGACCTGAAGATTTTAGTGTAATGAATCTGTGCATCAGTTTCTACATGCTGCAGTTGCATTACGCTTGCCGTTTTTCTTTGCAATGTATATTTGAAGCAATACTAGGCCTCAGTGATATATTGAATAGGTATTTTTGCAATGATTATGCTAGCAATATCATGATGAGTGTTTTTTTTTTTTTTTTTTAACTTTTTAACTCCTTTTTATTCCCTCCTCTAAAGCCTTCCTGTCTCTGGAGAGTATTATGTATTATGAAAACAGAAATTCGCATATGCATATTTACTCATCTGACACATTTCCTCTCTCTCCTGCAGAGTTTGACCCGACCCGTTCTTGATCACTTCAATATGCCCTCGTGTTAGCGGCAGGCCTTGGTTTGGAACAGGCGTCTTGGCTGAACTCCAAGTGGAAATATTCCCTGGATGTGACGGTGATTTAGCACTTTTTTGAGGAGACGGGACTGGTGAACTTTATGCGGTCGAGGGCACAATCTCACATGTGGAGCACTAACAGAACCACCGAGAATCGGGCCGCTGAACACAACTAAGCCATTCTTTTTCCATACGCTTTTTAATAATAACTCTTTGAAAATTTTCCGAGAGATAATTGCTCGCATTAACGTTTCTCCGGCGAAGGCTGGATTATGGGTCATTAGATGTTTTGCACAAAAGAACTAAGCTGAAATGTCAAAGTGTCAAGAGATTTGATGCCTTATTTCCTTTCAAACAATGATTGAATGTTCAATTAGGGACATGACCAGTATTAAAGCAGGGTTAATTTTAATAGCTCTGTTAGTAAGGGTTTTGTGGCATTTAATTCAGTTACTAATTTCAAGGTTCGCTTTTTGACCAGTGAATTTCCATTCCAATCGTTCGTCATTACTAGAGAAGTGTTGGTGAAAATTCGTAATTACTTGTAATTCCTATGAATTTGAATTGAAATGGCCAGATCACACAGTATGTACAGATTCAGTATACATCTCAAAAGCCTGCTTCATATATTTTTAGAGTTTGCACTCAATAAGAGCAAGTATGAAATAGTTCAGAGATGTGCATAACTAGAAACTAAATCAATGTAATTGAACTAATTATTTTTTCCCCATCTTTTACAGTACATTAATTGCTGGGACTGTCCAAACTGGATCAAACGCATTAGATACGAACCTACATCATTTCAGTTTGGATGAAAGTAATTTGACTGTACCTGATGGATAATCATCCTCTGTGAGATCTCCTTTCTCTTCTTCTTTGCCATCTTTGTACATGTTGACATCTGTAAGAGAATATAAGCACTGCTGTTAGATTTGAAACACTGTCCATGGTCTCTCACAGTTTTGCATTGCATTGCATGTGTCCGTCCAAGCTTTGATGTTTTTACAGAGCTAAATCAGTCGAATAATGCTAAGATACAGAATACATTTACACCGATCAGGCATAACATTATGACCACCTTTCTAATATTGTGTTGGTCCCCCTTTTGCTGCCAAAACAGCCCTGAGCCTTCGAGGCAAGGACTCCACTAGACCCCTGAAGGTGTGCTGTGGTATCTGACACCAAGATGTTAGCAGTAGATCCTTCGAGTCCTGTAAGTTGCGAGGTGGAGCCTCCATGGATCGGACTTGTTTGGTCAGCAAATCCCACAGATGCTCGATTGGATTGAGATCTGGGGAATTTGGAGGCCGAAGCAAACACCTCAAACTCGTTGTGCTCCTCAAACCATTTTTACTTTGTGACAGGACGCATTATCCTGCTGAAAGAGGCCACAGCCACCAGGGAATACCGTTTCCATGAAAGGGTGTACATGGTCTGTAACAATGCTTATGTAGGTGGTACGTGTGAAAAAGTAACATCCACATGGATGGCAGGGTCCAAGGTTTCCCAGCAGAACATTGCCCAAAGCATCACACTGCCTCCGCCGGCTTGCCTTCTTCCCATAGTGCATCCTGGTGCCATGTGTTCCCCAGGTAAGTGACGCACACGCACCCGGCCATCCACGTGATGTAAAAGAAAACGTGATTCATCAGACCAGGCCATCTTCTTCCATTGCTCCATGGTCCAGTTCTGATGCTCACTTTTGGCGGTGGACAGGGGTCAGCATGGGCACCCTGACTGGTCTGCAGCTATGCAGCCCCGTACACAACCTGCCCATGACCCTGACGCCGGTTCACCACTGTTCGTTCCTTGGACCACTTTTGATAGATACTGACCACTGCAGACCGGGAACACCCCACAAGAGCTGCAGTTTTGGAGATGCTCTGACCCAGTCGTCTAGCCATCACAAATTGGCACTTGTCAAACTCGCTCAAATCCTTACGTTTGCCCATTTTTCCTGCTTCTTACACGTCAACTTTGAGGACAAAATGTTCACTTGCTGCCTAATATATCCCACCCACTAACAGGTGCCGTGATGAAGAGATAATCAGTGTTATTCACTTATAATGTTATGCTTGATCGGTGTACATTTATGCTTTCACCAGACGCCTTTTTATCCACTTGTCGACTCACAGTAGAAGACCAACAATAATAAAAACAACACCAAAAACTACATTAGGAGTAGTTGATAAAGTTTAGGGCAGGATTGTCTTTTTGCCCAACCATGTTTTTTGACTTGTCAAAGGAAAACCTTCGGATATTCACCTTCATTTTCAGCAGACGCACCCAGAACACTGCTGTCCACACTGCTGTCCAGGTCCTCTGACAAAAGTGAGCTATTCGCGGAGAGAACAGGAGGGAGAAAGGGCATAGAGCCGTACATATCCAGGTCCGTATTCTTCGCGGCAGCTAAACACGTCTGTTCACCCTCCTCAGCAGTTTTGAACTCAACTGACATGGGCTCTGTAACATACACAGCTAATCACTACAGTTGAATTCAGTGCAGCAGCTCATTATAATTCACTCTATGCATAATAACAATGCACATAATATCTGTCGACATGCCAATATGGTCAAAAACAAGCAATAAACCTCTACAGCACGAATCTAATGTGTCAGGTTTCTAAAGAATTGTCAAATGACCTGTGCATCATCTATCTCTGGGAATCGAGAAACATTTTTAATGACTCTTATCCACGGATTCTTTCTATAGGAATCGTTCAGAAAAACTCAGATCAATCTCAGATTCATGCTTTTTGTTTTGATATGCTCTGAAACGTACTCACTAAACTGCAGCTCATTACTTTTGTTGATAGTAGAACATTAACAGTCTCTTCTGCTCACCAAGGCTGCATTTATTTGATCAAAAATACAGTAAAAACAGTAATATTGTGAAATATTATTACAATTTGAAATGTGTTTTCTATTTGAACATATGTTAAAATATAATTTATTCCTGTGATTAAAGCTGAATTTTCAGCATCATTACTCCAGTCTTCAGTGTCACATGATCCTTCAGAAATCATTCTAATATGCTGAACTGCTGCTCAAGAAACATTTCTTCTTCTTATCATCATCATCATCATCATATTTTTGCTTTATATTTAGCTTAATATTTTTGTTCCCCAGGATTATTTGATGGATAGAAAGAACAGCGTTTATTTGAAATAGAAATCTTTAGTAACATTATAAAAGTCTTTACTGTCACTTTTGATCAATTTAATGCATCCTTGCTAAATAAAAGTTTTTTTTTTAAACCGATTTTTGTAACGTTATTTGTACTTAAACTAAGATTTATTTATTTATAAGAACATGAAGACAGATTTGCTTTAGGACCTATTATTTGGCTGCGTGAGATTCTCCAGCTTTGTTGTTGTTGAGCAACCGAAGCGTGAGCTGTTAAAGCTCCACCTTCTTCTGGAAAGGGGGCCGGGAGCAGCAGCTCATTCGCATTTAAAGGGACGTACAAAAATTGTGTGTTTCTGCTCACAAATTTGACAAGCTATAATAAATGATCTGTGGGGTATTTTGAGCTGAAACTTCAGACACATTCTGGAGACACCAGAGACTTAAATTACATCTTGTAAAAAGGGGTATAATAGGTCCCCTTTAAGAACATGTGAAAAATCTGACAATATTCTAGTTAATCAATCTCAAAACGAGCATCTTTTTTCAGAGCTGATTTAGTTTGCAAGAATATACAGAAACTAACTGTGAGGTTTCCAGGCTACAAATGTGTAGTCTAAACCAGTGGTTCCCAAACTTTTTAGAGTGAAGTACCCCCTGAGGCATTTACCATCCTTCTGCGTACCCCCTTTTTCCACTTAGACTGCACCTTTTCCATTAAGGGACAATATTTGCCCCCTAAATGGACTTTCCAGAGCATTTTTTAATCTTTATAAATACCTTTAATGTTTTAAATAAATAAAAAATGTTCAGAGAAATATGCAATGATTTTAAATACTTAAACCGCCAGTAGGTGGCGGTAATGCGTGAGTCATCGTGTCATTCACTCTGTGAAGAACATCACTTTTTGTTTGTTGAACTGTTGTAAAATGTCACATTTGCACATTTCGTGTGGATATTTGGATTTGGATTGATCTCTATGCACTTTCTGTGCCAGGCTATTTTTGTTCTTCATGCTAGTAAGTGCTAAATCTACAGGTACACTGTTGAGAACGGCAGTAATGTAGCGCGATTTGCTAAGGCAGCAGACTCTGCAACCGTATGCACGCTGCTTATGTGGAAATGGATGCAGTCAGTTTTGAGATGTGGTGTTTTGATTGGATGTCGTGTATTTACAGCATTGTGCTTGTTAGAAATACATGCTCTGTTTTAATGATATTTTAAGGTGGGGAAGAATTAAATGAACGGCACAATTCTGCATTTTGTTTGCGTACCCCCTCCGTCACCTCACGTACCCCCAGGGGTACGCGTACCCCAGTTTGGGAACCACTGGTCTAAACAACAGAGAGACGTTTGACCTTTGCTGGTTTCCTGTTTCCAAGTACTGTTTTTCTAAGAGAGCCTGTGACCGCTTGATGAGAAAGCAGCACTTATTTATCAGTGGCTGGAAATGATTTGTGCAGAAAGGTTTCGTCCTCCATATGACCCTCACCGTCCTTGTTGCACGGCTCTCCCCGCAGCTCGCGCACCAGCTCATGGTGTTCAGTGTCCTCCAGAGCCTGAAGGAATTTGGAAAACCAGCCAGCTTCATTTTTCACCAGCCTTTTGAGGAGCACTCGAGCGCCTTTTATGTTACCATGATTCTCAGTGGCTTTTGTAATCTGCAGGAGTAATAATGAACAAATAGTTAATGCGGAGAGAGACAGATTGACGCAAAGGCAGGTCAGTTAAACTCAATATGGGTAATTTGTGATAACGTTTTGAACTCTGTAATACTCTATTTTCGCCACTAGAGTTCGCTTATTCAAAACAAAGGCGTAGCCTTGATTTCGCGGAATCATGGGATGTCCAAAAGTCTACAGCCGGTGAAAAAGAATCCGACAGGACTCGGGTAGAAATCATATTAATGGATGAGCTAATGTATTAAAGATTTATTAACATTACTGTACTATGAAGCAGGGTGTGGCTGAAAGCCGCTGGAGCGATTGCTAATGAGAAACGAGTGCGACACACGGCTCGAGAGCAGCGGAGCTTTTATTATGCCGCAGACGAGCGCTTCCGCTTTTTCTAGTCAAGCATATGTGGGGGTAAGGCGGCGCTGTTTATCATATTAGATACTTTTGTGGGTTGAAAGTTGTTATAGTGCTACTCTGCGTTCACTCAGCGGCTGCTATGAGACACTTGTTGCACACTGCAGTAAGCTAGATCGATATTAGTCATGCTAAAACATGGTACTCGCGGTAAATCAAGAAAACGAGATTTAAACAATAAGTCTTACTGTGTTGAGCTATATAGCATGATCAGTTTCTGTCCATTAATGTATGCAAACAGTTGCTCGTCTGTCTAATAAAACACATAATATATTAAAGCGTCTTTGGTGTTTCCACTGTTTCTACAAAATAAAACCGGAAACCGAGGGTAACGCGGGTATGATGTCATTGATAGGCGATGCATGGACACGATCCGTGTCCTAGTTAAAATTGCTTAATTCTCTGGATGTAAACATTCTTGGAAACATTTGGGATAATGTAAGTACACAAGTCAACAACAACAACAACAACAAAAACTTCTAGTGGTTTTTGGATATTTTAAGCCAAAAATCTTACATATTGTGCCTTTAACTACAACTTTTGCCTCAATAAACTCCTAATTACTGCTTATTAATAGTTAGTAATGTAGGTGTTAAGTTTAGGTATTGGGTAGGATTAAGAATTATATCAAATATATATATATATTGCAATATAAAATAATATTACTAGTAGTACTAGTATATGTAATATAAAATAATTATTATTTTATATTGCATTTAATGTACTACTACTAATAATAATAATTTCTTAAAATTTATGAGTTTAACCACATCAGTTAATTCATAAATTATAGCAAATCTGTATCTGTTTGGTTTATAGCGCCCTCTACTGATGATAATGTTGTTGTTCTTTAACATGAACCACATGTATCTGTTTACACTCTTAAAATGATGTGTTGTTTCAACCCGGTTTGGGTCAGATATGGACAGCCCCACATGTTAATGTAGAACTTTAAACCAACGGTTGGGTCTGTCTGTCAGTGGTCCACAAACCCTAGTTTGGGAAACCCTGCTCTAATGTATGACAGTATGTAAATATTGAAGTTGGATTACTAACATTCTCGTGGTCCTCCTGTGTTAAGAGCCCCTGTGAGAAGCAGTGCGCGCACACGTCGCCGGTTTTCATGTTGATCAGACTAAGCTGCATGAGATCGATCAGCCGAACACAGCTGTCATTCTCGGCCTCTTCTGTGGGGTTCGGTGGGCTGTTCAACACATAATTCACAGCATTTGTGCACCCAGCAGTTTCCAGTGCGGTGATCAGCTCTCTCGACCATCCTTTGTAGTTGTGTGTTTTAATAATTTCGTCGATCAGAAGTGCTGCGGCGCTTATGTCCCCGTCCACGCGCAGCTTGGCTCTTATTCGGTCCTTTGGTTCCGGTTCGAGGAAGTGCAACAGATCCAGAAGTGGCTCGACAATGATGATCCGCTTCAGTCTGTCTCTGAAACAGTCCAGAATATGACGCGTCTCGACGTCCTGATCACTACTCATTTTTGATAAGAGACTAGATGAGATATCGGCGAAAAGTTCTGTCAGAGTTCACCGAGCACCGGTTACTACAAGCCAGTGAATCCGGGTTTTATTTCCCCAGACTCGTGTTACTTTCGGTTTCGTTTCTTGTCTTGGTTTTCAAACGTAATCAGTCCGATATGTCGGCGCTAAATTTATCAACATTATTTAAAACCGTGATATATAAATAATTATTACATGAATAATTATTTACTGCTGAAATAACATCTGGAATTGAAAACATTTTGTACACAATTTTTCGGCAATATTAAATAACATAAACACTAGATGGCGACAGAATCCCTTATGCCAAACCGGTAACGTCCTGATAATATATTTATTTTTAATATTCTTTATTTTTTTTTTGGAATAGTAGAAAAAGTGTGTTTATTAAAAATCTTGAAAGTGTTTTAGGCTAAGCAGGAATTTGTATTAGCTGCAACATTTATGCCTCATTGATCAGGACATTTCACAGTGCATCTATTTTGTTGTTAACTAAAACTATTAAACATTGTTTTCGCCAATTGAAAAGGCTGAAATATGTTGCTTGGCAACTAACTGAAATAAAATAATTTTAAGTTGAAGTACTAAAATTACAAAAACAAAAACGAATAAAAATGACAAAAGCACATAATAAAATTGCTAAAACTTAAAAACAAGAAAGAAAAAAAAAGCTAATTCTAAATATTAATAATAATGGTATAATATCCTTTTTTTGTGCATAGCCAAATTACTAAAACTTTAAAAATATTAAAATAAAAGCTAATTCTGAATATTAATAATAATGGTATAATATCTTTTTTTTTTTTGCACGTAACAAAATTACTAAAACTTAAGCTAAAAATAAAAGCTAATTCTATATATTAATAATAATGGTGTAATATCCTTTTTTTGTGCATAGCCAAATTACTAAAACTTTAAAAATATTAAAATAAAAGCTAATTCTAAATATTAATAATAATGGTATAATATCTTTTTTTTTTTGCACGTAACAAAATTACTAAAACTTAAGCTAAAAATAAAAGCTAATTCTATATATTAATAATAATGGTATAATATCCTTTTTTTGTGCATAGCAAAATTACTAAAACTTTAACTGAAAATATTAAAATAAAAGCTAATTCTGAATATTAATAATAATGGTATAATATCTTTTTTTTCTGCACGTAACAAAATTACTAAAACTTAAGCTAAAAATAAAAGCTAATTCTATATATTAATAATAATGGTGTAATATCCTTTTTTTGTGCATAGCCAAATTACTAAAACTTTAACTAAAAATATTAAAATAAAAGCTAATTCTAAATATTAATAATAATGGTATAATATCCTTTTTGTGCATAGCAAAATTACTAAAACTTTAACTAAAAATATTAAAATAAAAGCTAATTCTGAATATTAATAATAATGGTATAATATCTTCTTTTTTTTTTGCACGTAACAAAATTACTAAAACTTAAGCTAAAAATAAAAGCAAATTTTAAATATTAATAATAATGGTATAATATCTTTTTTTTTTTTCTTTTTTTGGACTATTGACCGGCTGACTGTATTATGCTCATTACAGGTTACTTTCTAAATAAATGCAAGGAAATCAAATATTTATTTTAGTATGTGCTACAGGAGTAATGCTGTATTACAGTCATGGTTATCATGTGTACTGATTTTATATTTCAGTGCTTCTCTCAATACATTTTGACCCAACAAACAGTTACAAGAACAAGCACAAAACTGATATGCGTTCCTTTTATTTATATACTTTTTATACAGTACAGTTAGTCAAAATTGCCTAAAGCAAATGCTTCAAATATATATATAATAATAATTCTTTAAATAACAGACACATTCAAAACACCTGTAGAGTATTGTGGTGTACAAACTATACAGTGCAAACTATAAAAAACAAGTCAGTCCAAGTGAAACGCCGGGATAAAAAGTGAGTGTTACGTGCAAACGTTTGCAGTGTTATTAACAGTATTAAATATCTGCCCAAATAATAAAAAAAGCCACCTCTGCTTCTGGCGGCCTCCAATATATGATTATTATGCTTGGGACTCACGCCACATATAGACAAAATGAAATTAATAAATACAAAAATAAAGACAGAAATATACACACAAAGAATCTACCAGCGCTCGAAACACATTCACACTCATGCAGAGGTTGGTAACATTTATTGTAAGGGCATGGAGTCTTTATTTTGAAATAAAGTGCAGATACTCTCCCTTTATGCAGAAATGAAACAATATTCCAGTGAGATTCAATGCAGATTTGATATTTTGTTTGGGTGTGACGATTCTTAATTTTACATGCTGCTCTGCAATTTACTAGATGAAACTGACCATTGTTTGCTTTTAATCCAAAGTACCGTGTTTTACAGTCACATATAAAAATAAACATACATAAAATAGCTCAAATCAAAGCTGTAACTTTCAAATCAACCTTCAAAGTCTTGATAGAAATTGAAAAAGTAATTTAAGAAAGCGTTTATTGCACATTAAAAACTCCAGTGTATTACTGGGTATAAATACATATTTTAAGGTATAAACTAACGTTACAGAAAAAGAAACAGATGCAAAAATATCCCCCCTCAGATTATGACGTTAGACATTGAATATTACAATCTTTGCAACATAAATTAATCCTCTGACAAGAAACATGAGTGTAAAGATCCAGGCTGTGTCCTAAATCGTATACTCTCTTCAGTAGGTACTTATTTTGAATAAGTTATTACTTCACGACCGCTAAAAAAGTATGTTCTATATAGTATGAATGTAATACATTCACCATGTTGTCATCATGTGACCTACCAGAGCGCCCGACTCCCATGCGGATGGGCCTGGGTTCGCTTAGAGCAGGCGGTTCGAACCGGCTACAGTGGTTGCCCGTACGGGGATCGAACTTGCGACCTTGGCGTTATCAGCATCAGTGTATCCCTTCTGAAAAGCCTACTCTAAGCGGGACTCGAACCCAGGCCCGTCTGCATGGGAGTCGGGTGCTTTAACAAGAAGGGTAAAGACCGAAGTCTCTAGAGCACCTCTTGAGATCAGGGGAGTGAGGTTTACACACAGTTCTTACTAGCCTACGACAGTTACACTCACCCCTTTAAATCTCACTCCCATTCCGGTACGGCGTCACCACTGTAGCTCTTCCAGTTTGAACCGACGGCTTTAAGGGAGACTCAAACCCAGGTCCGCCGGCATGGGAGTCAGGCAAGACAAGAAGGCTAAAGACCGCAGTCTCTAGCATCAGTTGCTAGAGCTCCTCTTGAGATCAGGGGAGTGAGGTTTACACGCACAGTTCTTACTAGCCTATATATGTCACACTCACCCCCCTAAACCTCACTTCCATTACCGTACGGCGCCACCACTGTAGCTCCTCCAGTTTAAACCGCCCACTCTAAGGAGGACTCGAACCCTGGTCTGCCGGCATGGGAGTCGGGCACTCTAACAGG
Source organism: Elopichthys bambusa (assembly GCA_037101425.1). NCBI lineage: Eukaryota > Metazoa > Chordata > Actinopteri > Cypriniformes > Xenocyprididae > Elopichthys > Elopichthys bambusa. Next base: position 3,369,142 of record CM074438.1, read on the forward strand.
GAGGCTAAAGACCGCAGCCTCTAGCATCAGTCGCTAAAGTGCCTCTTGAGATCAGGGGAGTGAGGTTTACACATACAACTCTGGCCTACGATAGTTACACACACCCCCTTAAACCTCACTCCCATACAGGTCACGGCACCAAATGTAACTGGTTCTACGTGACCCACTTTGAGCGAGACTCGAACCATGGTCTCCGGCGTGGGATACTGGCGCTCTAACAAGGAGGCTAAAGATGCCTCTTGAGTTCAGGGGAGTGAGGTTTACACGCACAGTTCTTACTAGCCTATATCTGTTACACTCACCCCCCTAAACCTCACTTCCATTCCCGTACGGCACCACCACTGTAGCTCCTCCAGTTTGAACTGCCCACTCTAAGGAGGACTCGAACTCTGGTCTGCCGGCATGGGAGTCGGGCGCTCTAACAGGGAGGCTAAAGACCGCAGCCTCTAGCATCAGTCGCTAAAGTGCCTCTTGAGATCAGGGGAGTGAGGTTTACACATACAACTCTGGCCTACGATAGTTACACACACCCCCTTAAACCTCACTCCCATCCAGGTCACGGCACCAAATGTAACTGGTTCTACGTGACCCGCTTTTGAGCGAGACTCGAACCATGGTCTCCGGCGTGGGAGACTGGCGCTCTAACAAGGAGGCTAAAGATGCCTCTTGAGATCAGGGGAGTGAGGTTTACACGCACAGTTCTTACTAGCCTATATCTGTTACACTCACCCCCCTAAACCTCACTTCCATTCCCGTACGGCACCACCACTGTAGCTCCTCCAGTTTGAACTGCCCACTCTAAGGAGGACTCGAACCCTGGTCTGCCGGCATGGGAGTCGGGCGCTCTAACAGGGAGGCTAAAGACCGCAGCCTCTAGCATCAGTCGCTAAAGTGCCTCTTGAGATCAGGGGAGTGAGGTTTACACATACAACTCTGGCCTACGATAGTTACACACACCCCCTTAAACCTCACTCCCATCCAGGTCACGGCACCAAATGTAACTGCTTCTACGTGACCCGCTTTTGAGCGAGACTCGAACCATGGTCTCCGGCGTGGGAGACTGGCGCTCTAACAAGGAGGCTAAAGATGCCTCTTGAGATCAGGGGAGTGAGGTTTACACGCACAGTTCTTACTAGCCTATATCTGTAACACTCACACCCCTAAACTTCACTTCCATTCCCGTACGGCACCACCACTGTAGCTCCTCCAGTTTGAACCGCCCATTCTAAAGAGGACTCGAACCCTGGTCTGCCGGCATGGGAGACTGGCGCTCTAACAAGGAGGCTAAAGATGCTTCTTGAGTTCAGGGGAGTGAGGTTTACACGCACAGCTCTTACTGGCCTACGACAGTTAAACTCACCCCCTTAAACCCCACTCCCATCCAGGTCATGGCACCAAATGTAACCGGTTCTACTCAGCCCATGATCTAAGTTACACACACTTCAGAATCTCTCCAGAAGTAGAAGGTCATCCGGGTACTTTTTGCCTACTCTTTTATGAGTACTATAAATTCGGACATACTTTTTTGTCGCATACTGTTTCTCACATACTATAAAGTAGGGAAGTATGCGATTTTGGACGCAGCCCCAGTGTTTTATCATTATTGCTAGCAGAATTTGTGACAGAAGCTTCTCTAGACTAAATATTTGGAAAACAAAGTGATTTTGTTGTATGAAGATTTTAATTTCCAGTGACTCTAAGCCAACATGATTGTAGCTTCTAACGTTTGAAGTTGATAAATGTACATATTCTTTTATGCATATATATTCATAGCTACATATTAAACTAACATGTGCTTTGCAAACAGTGGCGTACTGCAAAACCGTACAAGCAGTGACATCATATGTGAACATTTTTGTGTTTTGTGCTCCGCTACAATATCTTCTGCGCATATGTTTGGATGATATAGTGCTCTGAAAACTTTGCCTTTTTCCAATTAGTGAGTATCTTGCTTTCTGTTAACTTTTCAGTGTCTATAGCTATGCTTCCATCCACCTATTTTTATGCGAACTTTGGAATATCGCATTAAAAAAAAAAAAATCGCTGGATAAAAACGGCAAGATCCACATAAATTAAAAAAATGCTCAATTGAGGCAGATAGTTTTTTTATCTGATAAAAAGACATGCTTGTAAATTGCGATAGAAACACATTTACTGAATAAATCCCTCAAAGTGCTACAAAAAACTAGAAGCGTCTCAAATGTGTTCTCAAACACCAGCATCTGAACGCAAGAGAATATCAGCATTTATTGTATTTCGTCTGCACTCTGACGTCACTCGCACGTCTGCAAGTCATTTGATGGAGGAAAATAGAGCCCGATTGCAGCAATTTCCATTTTTATTATAGATATTTTGCGCCAGTTTCCCAGGAAGTGACTATTTGTTCTCTTGAACACATGGGATGGAAACGCTGCTTTATTCGCCAATGTTTTATGTGATATTCAAATTTTGCGCACAAGTTAAATCCGCAACTTTGAATGGAAACATAGCTTATGATTCATTGCTTCCCACAGTTATGATTCCAGTAGAAATACAATTTTGCTGCATTAAAATGTTTTCCAGCACCTTTAAGACGTGACTTGCATAACCCTATATATGAGGCTGTCTCATACACCAGTGTTTGCAAAGAGCTGATCAGTGTAGTTGTTTTATGCCATGCAGAGTTTGGTTCAAGCTAGCATGACAATGTGCAAATAAATTAGAGAGGAGTGTGTTCAGTGATCAGCTCTGGAACATGCCGACATAACCTGCTTCCCAATATGTTGCAGTAAACATGCAATGGGTAAAACCTTCAGCCATGCATCTCTTTTCCTTTAATAGAGGGGTATAATGTATGTACATGACAGCTACTTAAGATTCCATTTGCATAAAATTAAACATTTGCAAACAAACAATATTTTGCTGCAGTGCGGTCCAAAACTGTGAGAGCACATGGAAAATCTTTTTAACTTTTCAATTTAAAATTTATATATGAAACTTTATGATGTAAAATGAATTAACATTATAATGCATTGAATTAATAAGTGAATATAAATTCACATTTATATTAATTAATTTATCTTTTATATTTATATTTGTGCTGTCATTTAACTTTACACTCAAATTGTTATACTGATAATATAATGGTAACACTTTTCAATAAGGTCTCATTGGTTAATATTAATGTATTAACTAACGTTACCTAACAACGTGCAAAGCATTTGCTAGTGTTAATTAATATTTGTTAATGTTAGCTAATAAAAATACACAAATAAAAATACGAACAAAATAGAAAATAGAGAGAATGAAATAGTAAATTGTGCGCACAATTTACTAAATCGAGGGGATGAAATTGTAATTGGAGGAAACGAAATAGTAAATCATGTGCGCGATTTAGCAAATCGAGGAAACTAAATAGTAAATCGAGGGAACAAAACAGTAAATTGTGCGCGTGATTTAGCAAATCGAGGAAACAAAATAGTAAATCGTGTGTGCAATTTAGTAAGTTGAGGGAACAAAATAGTAAATTGAGGGAACAAAACAGTAAATTGTGCGCACGATTTACTAAATCAGAGGAAAGAAATATAAATCGTGTGCACGGTTTAGCAAATCGAGGAAACTAAATAGTAAATCGTGTGTGCAATTTAGTAAATCAAGTGAACAATACAGTAAATTGAGGGAACGAAATAGTAAATTTTGCGCACAATTTAGTAAATCAGATGAAAGAATTAATAAATCGTGTGCGCGATTTAGCAAATCGAGGAAACAAAATAGTAAATCGTGTGTGCAATTTAGTAAGTCGAGGGAACAAAATAGTAAATCGTGTGCGCAATTTAGTAAGTCTAGGGAACAAAATAGTAAATCGTGTGCGCAATTTAGTAAGTCTAGGGAACAAAATAGTAAATCGTGTGCGCAATTTAGTAAGTCTAGGGAACAAAATAGTAAATCATGTGCGCAATTTAGTAAGTCGAGGGAACAAAATAGTAAATCGTGTGCGCAATTTAGTAAGTCGAGGGAACAAAATAGTAAATCGTGTGTGCAATTTAGTAAGTCGAGGGAACAAAATAGTAAATCGTGTGTGCAATTTAGTAAGTCTAGGGAACAAAATAGTAAATTGAGGGAACAAAACAGTAAATTGTGCGTGCAATTTACTAAATCAGAGGAAAGAAATATAAATTGTGTGCACGGTTTAGCAAATCGAGGAAACTAAATAGTAAATCGTGTGCGCAATTTAGTAAATCAAGTGAACAATACAGTAAATTGAGGGAACGAAATAGTAAATTGTGCGCACAATTTAGTAAATCAGATGAAATAAATAATAAATCGTGTGCGCGATTTAGTAAGTTGAGGGAACAAAATAGTAAATTGAGGGAACAAAACAGTAAATTGTGCGCGCGATTTAGTAAATCAGAGGAAAGAAATATAAATCGTGTGCACGATTTAGCAAATCGAGGAAACAAAATAGTAAATCGTGTGTGCAATTTAGTAAGTCGAGGGAACAATACAGTAAATTGAGAGAACGAAATAGTAAATTGTGCGCACAATTTAGTAAATCAGATGAAAGAAATAATAAATCGTGTGCGCGATTTAGCAAATCGAGGAAACAAAATAGTAAATTGAGGGAAGAAAACAGTAAATTGTGCGCGCGATTTAGTAAATCGAGGGAATGAAATAGTAAATTGTGTGCACGATTTATCAAGTCGGTAACGAAACAGTAAATTGTGTGCACGATTTATTAGATCGAGGGAATGAAATAGTAAATCAAGGGAACGAAATAGTAAATCGTGCACACGATACAGTTTGACATGTTTACATTATTTTTTTGCCCAAAATATTTTCTATAACATACTGTTTAATTCTAATGAAAAATGCTATACTGAATTAAAATGCTATACTGCATTAACAAATAATGCAAAAAAAATTTTTTTCAATAATAATAATTTTCACTAGTGGACCACACTGTATGTAATTCCACAGAGTTCTGCAAATGGAAGTGTTAAATGTCATTATTATCATTTGGAATTTGATAATGATAAAACAGGGAAGAAATTCTGCCAGACACTATGATATATTAACTGCCATCAATATCCTGAGTCTTACACCGGTGTAAAAGTGTGCAGAACACACTTTTATGTGTAAAAGTGTTCAAGACAAGTTTCACCCTCTGTCTATGATAGATTTACTTCCTGAAAATGGAAGTGTTGTCCAAGAATCCATTCGAAATCTTCCTCGACAGCTTCGAGGAGCATAATGCAGGAGAAGGAAGTGACATCACAGAGGAAGCGAATGTACAGGCGAGTGCCAGTGGAGAATCTTGCATTAGTATTAAAGTTTTGGCCAATGCCTGTTTTAAAATGTCCTTTGTACTTCCAGTGGAAGAGCTGGGTGACGTCCTGTAGACGAGAGAGTCAGTGCTGCTCCTTCAGCAGTCCTGGATCAGACAGCGGTCGGTGGAGATCCGGAGGTCCTGTCGCTGCACTGTTAAGCGGTGCGTCTTGGGGGGAAAAGTGCTGAATTGGAAGCAGGGATTTTGAATGCTGCCGAGTCAGAGGAAGTGTCTGGCTGTTAATGAAACTGTACATGGCAGTGGAGTCCTGTGCGGACAGACCTGACGGAGAGTCTTTGGGGTTCGGATGGATGTTTGCCATGGCCAAAAATTCCTGTAAAAAGAGGAATTTATAGCAACTTTTATAGACGTTTTGGGTATTTCAGTGTTGTGAACTTAAAGGATTAGTTCACTTCAGAACTAAAATTTCCTGATAATTTACTCACCCCCTTTGACATCCAACATGTTTATGTCTTTCTTTCTTCAGTCGAAAAGAAATGAAGGTTTTTGAGGAAAACATTCCAGGATTTTTCTCCATATAGTGGACTTCACTGGGGTTCAACGGGTTGAAGGTCCAAATGTCAGTTTCAGTGCAGTTTCAAAGAGCTCTACATGATCCCAGACGAGGAATAAGAGTCTTATCTAGCAAAACGATCGGCCATTTTCTAAAAGAAAAAAAAAATATATATATATATATATATATATATATATATACACTTTTTAACCACAAATGCTTGTCTTGCACTGCTCTGCGATGCGCCACGCATTACGTAATCACGTTGGAAAGGTCATGCGTGACAGTTGGCGGAAGTGCCGATCCAGTGTCTACAAAGCAAACGTGCAAAGACTAAAGCATTGATGTCAGACGATTTTAAAGTTTGAGGAGAAAATGAGTCTTTCGCGTGAGCTTTCCAACGTGATTACGTCATGCGTGGCGCACTACAGAGCAGTCAAAGACAAGCATTTGTGGTTAAAAAGTATATACATTTTTTTTTTTTTTAGAAAATGACCGTTTCGCTAGATAAGACCCTTATTCCTCGTCTGGGATCATGTAGAGCTTTTTGAAACTGCACTGAAACCGACATTTGGATCTTCAACCCGTTGAACCCCAGTGAAGTCCACTATATATAGAAAAATCCTGGAATGTTTTCCTCAAAAACCTTCATTTCTTTTTGACTGAAGAAAGAAAGACATAAACATCTTGGATGACATGGGGGTGAGTAAATTATCAGGAAATTTAAATTAATTTCCTGTAGGTTTGTGTACTGCCTGTGTAAGGATAAAGGTGTACCTGTGATCTGCAGGGCGGAGGGTTGGTGGCTGCACAAGCGACGGGCGGCACTCTGATGGCTGGTCTCTTGCACTCTGGGCCACCTGTGAGGCTGCTGTAGGCCGGAGGTCCTAAACACGTCTGCCTCTGGAGCAGCTGCAGGACACTCTGAATGTCTGATGTCATCTGAGATTCTAACCTGGTGAGACAGTGACCAGAGCACTATGAGAAAACTGACCTGGAACAAATAGTTCTATGTGACAAAATGAAAATCATTTACGCACTCACGTGTTGTTCCAAACCCGTATTACTTTTGTTTTTTCCTTGGAACATAAATTATTTTATTATTTTACTAATATTTGGGGTCAGTGATAAATATGTATAGCTATATATGTATGTATGTATGTGTGTGTACTGTACAGTACCGGTCAAAAGTTAGGAAACATTACTATTTTTAATGTTTTTTCAAAGAAGTCTCTTACAAGGCTGCATTTATTTGATCAAAAATACAGAAAAAACAGTAATATTGTGAAATATTATTACAATTTAAAGAAATTGTTTTCTATTGTAATATATTTTAAAATGTAATTTATTCCTGTGATCAAAGCTGAATTTTCAGCATCATTACTCCAGTCTTCAGTGTCACATGATCCTTCAGAAATAATTCTGATTTGCTGATATGATACTCAGTTATTATCAATGTTGAAAACAGTTGTGCTGCTTAATATTTTTTTGGAACCTGTGATAATTTTTTCAGGATTCACAATTACAAAGTTAAAAAGAACAGCATTTATTGAAAATACAGATCTTTTCTAACAATATAAATCTTTACTATCACTTTTTTAAATCAATTTAACACATCCTTGCTGAATAAAAGTATTAATTTCTTTCAAAAAAAGAAACAAAAAAATGACTGACCCCAAACTTGTGAACGGTAGTGTATATATTTTCCAAATATTTCTTTTTTAAATAAATGCTGTTATTTTTTTAACTTTTTATTAATCAAATAATCCTTAAAAAAGTATTGCAGGTTATACATTTTTTTCCCCAACATTCATAATAAATCATCATATCAGAATGATTTCTGAAGGATCATGTGACACTGGAGACTGGAGTCATGATGATGAAAATTCAGCTTTGATCACAGGAATAAATTATATTTTACAATATATTTAAATAGAAGAATTGTAATATTTTTTCACAATATTCATTTTTCTGTATTTTTGATCAAATAAATGTAGGCTTGATGAGCAGAAGAGAATTAAAAATAGTAATGTTTACTGGTACTGTATATAATTAGATTAGATTTTTAAATTATATCAATACTTTTATTCAGCAAGGACTAAATTGATCAAAAGTGACAGTAAAGACACTTATAATGTTAAAAAAAGATAAAAAAAAAAAAAAAAAGATGTTTTTACTGTATTTTTGATTCAATAAATGCAACCTTGGTGAGCAGAAGAAACTCCTTTCAAAAACAAAAAAAATCTTACTGACACCAAAAAAGTTGACATATTGTGCATCAAATATGGTTCAAGCTTTATTGGTTCTCACATGTTACAAGCATGCAAGTCATATGAACTACAGTGCTCGTTTTTGTCATTTTGACAGCAACAGTCCCTATAGCAACTTTTATTATAAGGGGAAATACTATTCATACTATTCATTTACATAAAGAATGCTCATTTTGAAAAGAAATATGTGTACAAACCTAGAGTAGAAAATGCTGTAAATGAGTTAAATAGTCTGATAGACTCTTGGCTCACTAATCAGAATAAGAAAACATTGATAAAAGTGTTTAATTTTATTTATATAGTGCTTTTCAAAATGTTTCAAAGAAGCTGTATAGGACATAACTGCAGTAAATAATCCTTTCATTTTGTTAGGTCTTCATTTAGCAGTTCAGTTAAAGGAAAAGTATGTCCTAATATATTTGACTGAACGTCCATAGTTCATTGGCGTTGACTGTACAGCAGGGGGAGTTCTTGCACTGATCCTGTCAGCATTGCATGCATCCGAATGCTTATTTCCAGTTTATCACTTTACCTGCTCAACTTTGATGAGAAAGTTATTTATGACCTAGTTTGTATAGGGCCTGGTAGAGAGAGATGACCGCAATATAACACCATTTCTGCTCCAACGAGGCATGAATACTTGATAAAAAACCATGATCTGGCCATTCATGAACATTTCAGAAGCAGCAGCGTTCATTATTAACATTCCTCGAAGAAAGGAGGCATGTTCATTTTTCATCCAGGTAATGGACATGTGTGGAGGTAACCGTGAGGACAGGGGTATCATTTATAGTATGTGATATGAAGTGTTCAATGAGCCGGCGCAGGTTTAATCAGTGTGTAAGGCACACCTAGTCATTAAAATAGAGATCCATTAACTGGAGCTCTCAGAAAACAAAGGAATAAGATGATCCCTTCTTTTTTGGAGTATGCAGGCTGGAAATGGTCTTGGATGCATACGCAGCCGCACACTTCTGACGCTCCTGCGCAGACCAATAACACTTCTGTGCAGAGTCAGACTCAAAAATGTGCGGTAACAAAACTAGAATGGTTCGTGTTTCAACACTGCACGTCTAATGGTTTTCTGTATGGAGCTGAAGCTGTAATAAATCTTGTGTGCAGAAACACAGCGTTGATTAAATTTGCAAGATACGGATTTTGCATCCTATTTTGAGTTCATGTAAGCGGCACCAGACAAAAATCCTAAAATGACGACAGTTTTGAATCTACAGAGGCATTATTAGTTTTATTTCCTAAACATCACAACTTTTTTTGTGTGATCTTGATCTTTTTTTTTTTTTAATTTTTAAGTTGGCAAAGCAAGCTATCTATCTATAATAGCTAAAGTATTGTGTATAGTTATTTATACAGTTATATATAATTGTAGGAATTACAAATTAAACGCCTTTCAAACAGATGGTCTATTCTATACAATGGTTTTTAAATGCATCGTTTAAGCATATGTGCATATTTATGTCAGCATATGGAATGCCTAAATTTTCCCTGGAATCTTTCCAATCAATCACACGAAACCTGCCAAGAACACGTCAAGATAATTTCATTTCATCAAAAAAACAAAAAACAAAAAAAAAACTTTGCATAAAGAAAATTAAACTTATTTTGTCATATTTTCACATTGTGATACGCATGATTATTAAGCACAATTTCACCACCAAATTCTTATTACTGTAATGTGTCCAGATGCTTTACTTTAAATTTCCTATTACTCAAAATTTTTGCCATATTTTACTGTATTATGCCACAAGTGCTAGAATACATTATTTAATAATAATGTTAATAATAATTATTATATATATATATATATATATATATATACACTACCAGTCAAAAGTTTGGAAACGGTAAGATTTTTAATGTTTTTAAAAGAAGTTTCGTCTGCTCACCAAGGCTGCATTTATTTAATTAAAAATACAGTAAAAACAGTAATGTTGTGAAATATTATTACAATTTAAAATAACTGTTTTCTGTGTGAATATATTTTAAAATGTAATTTATTCCTGTGATCAAAGCTGAATTTTCAGCATCATTACTCCAGTCTTCAGTGTCACATGATCCTTCAGAAATCTAATATGCTGATCTTTTGCTCAAGAAACATTTATTGTGTACAATTATACTAAATATTTGTGTACAATATATTTTTTTCAGGATTCTTTGATAAATAGAAAGTTCAAAAGAACAGCATTTATTTGAAATATAATCTTTTGTAACATTATAAATGTCTTTACTGTCACTTTTGATCGATTTAATGCATCCTTGCTTAATAAAAGTATTAATTTCTTTCATTTATTTAAAAAAAAATAAAAATAAAAATTCGTACTGACCCCAAACTTTTGAACGGTAGTGTATAATGTTAAAAAAGCTTTGTATTTCAGATAAATGCTGTTCTTTTGAACTTTCTGTTTATCAAGGAATCCTGAAAATAAAGTACACAACTGTTTTCAACATTGATAATAATCAGAAATGTTTCTGAAGGATCATGTGACACTGAAGACTGGAGTAATGATGCTGAAAATTCAGCTTTGATCACAGGAATAAATTACTTTATAAAATATATTCAAACAGAAAACGGTTATTTTAAATTGTAATAATATTTTACAATATTACTGTTTTTACTGTATTTTTAATTAAATAAATGCAGCCTTGATGAGCAGACGAAACTTCTTTTAAAAACATTAAAAATCTTACTTTTTTCAAACTTTTATATATATATAGTAAAAGTATATTAAATATTAAATATTTAATAAAATAATTAATATACACATATTATATCACACACATAATAAATGTGTACATAGTACATATAAACAATTTAAAATATAAATATTAAATATTTTATTATATTATTTTAAAAAATATACTTTTTTTGTGTTTAATATACTATTAATATATATATATATATATATATATATATATATATATATATATATTAAAATGCATCATGAAAATCTGACTTTATCTGTGTTTAAGTGCTATAATCGGGTCCCCGGTGCATCTACCAACCCAGAAAACGTGAAAAAGGATGACCTAGTAACTTTGTTTTGGTAAGATGTTCTCTACAAGCATGCTCAGATTTCGCTTCCCTAGTAATGTAGGAAGGGGATCTTATTACAATATTACCACCCCTTAATCTGCACGTTTCCACCCACGGTGCCGCCATTTTGTTTTCGCAAGCGAAAACGGTGTACCAGTTCTAATGTCATGGAAAAAGTTTGAGCAAATCATGCTAACTGTTCTGTCATTGGCTGCACAGAACACTATTTAGCTTGGATAGCCTGCAAGTTGACCCTGGCAAGCTCGATTGCTAAAAATGGAGCAATATTTTGGAAAAGATATTAGACCATTCACGTCATTTGATAGCAATCATAAACGTTAGCCTGGTGTGTATGGCTCTGTTTGGCAAACGGGTATGCTATGTATAGTGGGCGTCCATACGGGTTTTGCACAAAAGATTAACATGACGGCACATGCTAGTCGATGAGTTTAAAGTCATTTAAAACCCCAGGAAAATGTGCCTGAATATATTGTCACAGTGCAAAACAAAAATAGTAAAAACAGGTTTCATTGTCTTTAATAAAAATATGATTTTGTTAAATATGACCCGTACATGTCCTTGTCAGGCCTCATCAGATTCTGTGCTTTAAGATGTGAGATATGGAGCTCAGCTGATGCAGGATTTTTGCTGTCTTTCTCTCTAAGCCAGTATTACAGCTAAAAATACCACCTGCCGTGATTCTGCTCACCCTGCTGCTTCAGTGTCAGTGTGTGTGTGTGTGTATGTATGTGTGTTTTAACTGCTGTTATCTAAACTTGTTTTGTCAGCTGAGGCGAATTTTCATGTGCATGTGAATGATAACCACAAGCAATGTTTTGTTTAGTAATGTTTATTGCAGGCGTGCATGTGGTTAGTGTAATTTGTTGTAGTGCACAGATCCCCTGGAAACACAGTGTAATGTACTGGAAGACTCACTCGCCTCTCAGAGATGCAGTATTTCACCATTTCAAATACGCATTTGACTGAAGAGAAGCTATCAACAAAAAATATTTAATCATGCACAGAAATGCGACATGAATTGAAAGTCATTTTATATTTGCTTGAATATTTTTTTCCATATATTTTATTAATTTAATACAGTTATTAAATTGTATTAAATAACTGTAATAAAACATAATTATTATAATTACAGTAATCATAATGGTTAAAGTCAACATATAATAATGCATTTATGCACTTATTTACTTTAATAATAATAACGCATTATTGTGCACAATGCATCACTCCATGTTATTAAATGTTTATTTTAAAGTACTCCTATTGTGCTATTTTAAAGTGTGACGAGCAGGGCGGGCGAGAGCCGTGAGGGAACAGCGCGAGGCCGGTGACGCGAGCGATAACGAGCTTCAGCTGCGAGTCGCACTGGTCTCGAGTCTCTCACGGAGGAGCTCCGGAAGCATAAAAGGAGGAGCGACGACAGTGAAAGACGAGAGAGGACCAGGCCTGGACTTTATTTTATGTTTTATTATGTTTGTGTGGCTGGCAGACGTCTGTGGGGGTCTGCTGGCATTTACTTTCGTTTTGTTGTTTGTTTATTTTATATATTAAAGTTATGTTGAACGTTTGCCGGTTCCCGCCTCCTTCTTCCCATAAAAACAAACTACGTTACATTGGTGCCTGAAACCCGGGAGGAAGGAGGAACATGCTGTCGGGGAGCCCTCGCTGCTGAGGAGGTCGGGCAGCGGGGGAGTGTGAAGACCGCGAGTGCCTGCCCGAGGCGGTGGTGCTGGAGCGATTTATCAACAGGTGGGACGGAGAGCTCGCTGCCGTGCTCCTGGGACAAGGTGGGGTGGCTGCCGTCCAAGAGGAAGCGGAGGAGTCGCCGCCATTTGCCGTGGGCCGAAGCCTGCTGCCATCCGCCATGAAGGGGAGGAGTGAGAAACGGGGGACTTGCTGCCGGCTGCCCTCAGTCGGAGGAGCCATCGCTGGCCGCCAGGGGGCGGAGGAGGATCGAGCCGTCCACCGAGCTTCCAGTACCATCGCATGGCACCGTGTGGAAGAGCCTCTCGGCTGGCTGAGGACCGAGCGGCAGTGTGTCCGGGAACCGGACCAAGGGGGGGGAGTAGAGCGCAGTCTCAGGAGTACCCCCCGGCCTGCGAGGGGCGATGGGGGTATGTGACGAGCAGGGCGGGCGAGAGCCGTGAGGGAACGGCACGAGGCCGGTGACACGAGTGATAACGAGCTTCAGCTGCGAGTAGCACCGGTCTCGAGTCTCTCACGGAGGAGCTCCGGAAGCATAAAAGGAGGAGCGACGATGGTGAAAGACAAGAGAAGACCAGGCCTGGACTTTATTTTATGTTTTATTATGTTTGTGTGGCTGGCAGACGTCTGTGGGGGTCTGCTGGCAGTTACTTTCGTTTTGTTGTTTGTTTATTTTATATATTAAAGTTATGTTGAACGTTTGCCGATTCCCGCCTCCTTCTTCCCATAAAAACAAACTACGTTACATTGGTGCCTGAAACCCGGGAGGAAGGAGGAACATGCTGTCGGGGAGCCCTCGCTGCTGAGGAGGTCGGGCAGCGCGGGAGTGTGAAGACCGCGAGTGCCTGCCCGAGGCGGTGGTGCTGGAGCGATTTATCAACAGGTGGGACGGAGAGCTCGCTGCCGTGCTCCTGGGACAAGGTGGGGTGGCTGCCGTCCAAGAGGAAGCGGAGGAGTCGCCGCCATTTGCCGTGGGCCGAAGCCTGCTGCCGTCCGCCATGAAGGGGAGGAGTGAGGAATGGGGGACTTGCTGCCGGCTGCCCTCAGTCGGAGGAGCCATCGCTGGCCGCCAGGGGGCGGAGGAGGATCGAGCCGTCCACCGAGCTTCCAGTACCATCGCATGGCACCGTGTGGAAGAGCCTCTCGGCTGGCTGAGGACCGAGCGGCAGTGTGTCCGGGAACCGGACCAAGGGGGGGGAGTAGAGCGCAGTCTCAGGAGTACCCCCCGGCCTGCGAGGGGCGATGGGGGTATGTGACGAGCAGGGCAGGCGAGAGTCGTGAGGGAACGGCACGAGGCCGGTGACGCGAGTGATAACGAGCTTCAGCTGCGAGTCGCACCGGTCTCGAGTCTCTCACGGAGGAGCTCCGGAAGCATAAAAGGAGGAGCGACGATGGTGAAAGACAAGAGAGGACCAGGCCTGGACTTTATTTTATGTTTTGTTATGTTAGTGTGGCTGGCAGACGTCCGTGGGGGTCTGCTGGCATTTACTTTCGTTTTGTTGTTTGTTTATTTTATATATTAAAGTTATGTTGAACGTTTGCCGGTTCCCGCCTCCTTCTTCCCATAAAAACCATTGGTGCCTGAAACCCGGGAGGAAGGAGGAACATGCTGTCGGAGAGCCCTCGCTGCTGAGGGGGATCGCGGTGCTGAGGAGGTCGGGCAGCGCGGGAGTGTGAAGACCGCGAGTGCCTGCCTGAGGCGGTGGTGCTGGAGCGATTTATCAACAGGTGGGACGGAGAGCTCGCTGCCGTGCTCCTGGGACAAGGTGGGGTGGCTGCCATCCAAGAGGGAGCGGAGGAGTCACCGCCGTACGCCGTGGGCCGGAGCCTGCTGCCGTTCGCCATGAAGGCAAGGAGCAGGGAATGGGGGACTTGCTGCCGGCTGCCCTCAGTCGGAGGAGCCATCACCGGCCGCCAGGGGGCGGATGAGGATCGAGCCGTCCACCGAGCTTCCAGTACCATCGAATGGCACCGCGTGGAAGAGCCTCTTGGCTAGCTGAGGACCGAGCGGCAGTGTGTCCGGGAACCGGACTAAGGGGGGGGAGTAGAGCGCAGTCTCGGGAGTACGAGAGCCGTGAGGGAACGGCACGAGGCTGGTGACGCGAGTGATAACGAGCTTCAGCTGCGAGTCGCACCGGTCTCGAGTCTCTCACGGAGGAGCTCCGGAAGCATAAAAGGAGGAGCGACGATGGTGAAAGACAAGAGAGGACCAGGCCTGGACTTTATCTTGTTTTATTACGTTTGTGTGGCTGGCAGACGTCCGTGAGGGTCTGCTGGCATTTACTTTCGTTTTGTTGTTTGTTTTTTATATATTAAAGTTATGTTGAATGTTTGCCGGTTCCCGCCTCCTTCTTCCCATAAAAACAAACTACGTTACATAAAGGTTCCTTTTTTCCTACAATAGGTTTACATGCATCCAAGGTCAAAAAACACTTTAATTTTCTCATAATATACATTGCAGCATCACCTTATTTCTCAAAGAGTCTGAAAACGGTTTGTTCAAAGATTGTCTCTCTAAACCCCTCCTATCTCAGAGCCTACTCTGCCAGTCCATTGTGATTGGTCGACCGCTTACAATGCGTGTCGGAACCGAAACTCCCATTACCATATCTGTTGACTTGTTCAAAATTGATTATTTTAGGAGACAATAACTTTGTCGTGCACTTTGATCGTTATATCTTTGCAGACCTTTTACCTTCACAAACAGCTATATTATAAAAAACTGCATGAAAGGGAATATTAGATAAAAGCATAATAGGGGCACTTTAATTTTGTTTTCATTATTTTAATCAAAATTTAATTTAACTGATGCTCAACATATGAAATATCTTTACCTTTTTTAAGCTAATATCACACAGCTTCTCTCCTCCAGTCACCCATTTTTTTCTTTCTTTAACTATCCAATCAGTTACCATCTAGTATGAAATCAACTGTTGCAATCAAAGCATTAATATTGATTATGCAATCACAAGCTTGTGTTTATGATCATTTTGCGATGTCATCAAACACAGAGTGCTAATGAAGCATTATTTCAGTGTTACCTGCTCAGGTGTTCCTGCAGTTGGTCTAGTCTGTGCTCCACTTCTCCATACGTGATGTCACCATCCAGATCATCATCTTCAGCGCCGGCCTGTTCCTGTGCAGTCGTGTTAATGTCCGCTTTGACGCTGTCGGCTATCCACCCGTCAGCCTGGATATCTAAAACAGGTATTTATTTAATACACAAACATGCATTTGTGCTCACATTCGAGTGTTGCTACATAATTGTTCATTTTTCACTATAAACGTGTACATTTAAATGTTAATATATTAAAAGTATAGTAAGTATAAAGTATGTTAAACCCGTAAAGCTTGACATATGAAATAATAGTCCATTAAAATATATCTAAAAAAGGTTGTATAACAGTACAGCACACTACTTACATAAAATGCATATAAATATCAGTCGTCACTCTATATCTGCCAATAATGTCTTAGTAAGATGATATTTAAATGCTTTATTTTATGATCAAAGCTCTCAAGTTTTAAAACATATAATGCAATGCAATACAATGATGACTGAGAGATGAACAAATAAATGTTCCTCAAAAGCATGATGATCATATTCGATACATTTTAACATGATTTTTCTAAAAAATGATGTATGGATAATCACCCCACATACAAAGATTTATTATATTTTTTAAAAATTGCTGTAATGGCCTATTTTGGTGCCTTTCCACCATGTCTACAACGCCACAGCAGTTTGAGTCTGTCTACATTGGACCCTTTACGCGACTGTTGCAAAATGCAAATCCATTTGTCCATGTCAGAAATAGCGCAAACACTTGGAGTACCATACATCAGAAAAATAACGGGACATCAGTTTACTGTCTGGGATTTGTTGTGTGGCATCCAGTGTTGCCAGAAAGTTACTGTAAAAACCCTCCTGAAACCCTCCTGAACCCACCAGTTTGGTTCCCAATAGGATTTTTCTAATGGGATTTTGGATTATTGCAGAAAATAAGATCTGTGACCAACAAAAGTTTATGATTCTTACACGTTTTGTCCATCATGATAATCTTCACACAAATTCACACAACTTTTATGAATTTTGAAGCCTAAATACAATTACCAGAAGGCTATAAACGAACTACACCATAGTCACATGACTTCTGGCTTCATGCGACAACTCTTTCAGTCTTTATTTAAAAAACACTTTCCCTTAAAGTTTGAGTTAGAAAGAGCGTGATCATAAGCACAATGAGGCTGTAAAAGTGGACTAGCGAGTAGATGAGTTTATCTGTTCAGCTTGATGATGTTTAATGTTCCCGACAATCTCTGTAGTCCCATTTAGACACTTAGCAAATGGGTTTTTCAAGACACGTAAAAGCTTTTAAAAATCACAATGAGCTATTACTGCTGATAATAAAATGTGAAAATATTTTGAGCTTGTGTTCAAAACAGACATTATTTCAGGCATTTAACCAAAAACCCATTCAAAAAACCCATTGACTTTGGGACGATGTAATGGGAAGTGCTAAAATGCTAATTTCCCAGTTTTGGTCTACAAAAATGCATCATCCTTGCAAAACTCTATTTGACTAGAATTTGCATCAAAATACTATAGTTTCATTGGACACATGACCTTTGACATCAACAACAAAACGGATGGGATGTGCTTTCTCCTCCTTTTGAAAAGTTGTTATATTTACTACATATGAGTATAATATTAGTTGCATTTATTATTTCCAGTTAGCGTTGATTTTCAGTGTTGTCCGTGATTCCCCGAACACACATGCACCACAAAGTCCTGTGCAGAATGATGTTGTACAGGAAGAAACTGAGAAATTGCGTCTCAGGTGCGTGTATAGGGCTGCTGTCTCTGTGTTAGCACTTGTATTGGTGTTATATTGCTGTGACTTTCCTGTCGGTGAGACTCAGGACTAATAGAAACACTAAAGCCAATGGTTATCTCTCACAGACACCTGCTCCACGCTGATCAGAACGGCTGCCTCTGCGCAAGATGCCAATTTATGTCCGATCACAGACTGTGGAGGAACCAGACATGAGCTGTGTAGTGAAATTAGATTCCTCCAGGACATATTCACCCTCAGGGATGGACAGAGACTGAGAAGACACCTGAACATGTTCAACGGGTGAGGTTTGTCTTTAAAAGCACCATGAAAAGTGCAGATTTCCTGCTGAAACCGGAAGTGGGACATATTGAAGTCTTGACGCTAAATGGCATTTAAGGGGCAATTGATTATGATTTCAATTTTTTAACTTTAGTTAGTGTGTAATGTTGCTGTTTGAGCATAAACAACATCTGCAAAGTTACGACGCTCAAAGTTGAATGCAAAGGGAGATATTTTCTCTTTTTAAGAACTACAACAAACAGCTGGTAGGGACTACAACAAGCTTCTTCCTGGGTTAGTGACATCACTTGAATCAACTCCACAGCAACTACATAAATTTATCCACTAACCATTCAGAAATGTCTAAAAGTTGTAACTTCTTCCTGAGTCTCTCCATCAGTGTCGACTCTGGTTTGAACAATGTAAGGCTGAACACCGTTACTGACAATCCTCATTTTGGCTGCGTGAGATTCTCCAGCTTTGTTGTTGTTGAGCAACCGAAGCGTGAGCTGCTAAAGCTCCGCCCTCTTCTGGAAAGGGGTCCGGGAGCAGCAGCTCATTTGCATTTAAAGGGACACACACAAAACGGCGTGTTTTTGCTCACATCCAAATAGGGGCAAATTTGACAACCTATAATAAATGATCTGTGGTAAATAAATCATCTTGTAAAAAGGGGCATTATAGGTCCCCCATATTTTTGTTTTATTACCCTGGAATAGACATTTAAATCTGCTAAATGTTAATTTTTTAAGCATTTATATGAGCTCAAAATGTCGAAAGCACCATAGGGTTTTGCTAAGAGTGCATCAGTGTTATTTTAGTATCATTGAGATACTATTATAGTTTTTATTAATATTTTGAATCTGTTTTTATTTTTATATTTTCTGTTTTAATTTTAATTTTACTTAAAGTTTCAGTAATTTTGTAGTGTGTTTTTGTCATTTTTTATTAGATTTAGTTGGTTTTGTTTTGTTTGTAAAGATGTCTATATAGTTTTTATTCATTTTTAGTTACTTAAGTACACCAAGTTAAAGGGGTCATATAATTCCAGTTTCATAAGATGTAATATAAGTCTCTGGTGTCCCCAGAGTTAGTATGTGAAGTTTCAGCTCAAAATACCTCACAGATCATTTTATTATAGCATGTTAAATGTGTCACTTTTTCAGGGTGAGCAAAAACGTGCAGTTTTTGTGTGTTTCCCTTTAAATGCAAATGAGCTGCTGCTCCCAAGAAGAGTGCAGAGTTTCAAGAGCTCGTGTTAGCAGCGCCGATTACCTCACGCAGACTCACTGAAAATGTCAGAAACTGTTCAGCCTTTTATGTTCAAACCGGAGTCGGACACTGATGGAGAGACTCAAGAAGAAGTGACAACATGTAGAATGCAACAGGACGTTTCCGAATGGTTAGTTTATGAATTTATGTAGCTGATGTGGAGTTAACTATCTTCAAGTCATTGATTAGCATATTCTGTCATGATAATATGAATCGCTTTGAATGTCTCCCATTTGTGGTCTTGCTGTCTCTACTAATGAGCACATGAGTTGAATCAGGTGTGATAGATGAGGGAGACAAAATGTGCAGTGCTGGGGGTCCTCCAGGACAGGTTTGGGAACCACTGGTTTAGTTTAATTATGGTTATAACTTGTCATGTTGTCATCTTGCTTTTATGACATGCTATTGCATTTGTGTTACGTACTGTATTGCAATAACATGGCCTCACCCCCTTTGTTGCATGTTCTCGGGGGGCGGGGTTTATGTACATTTTAGGGTTAGTGATGTCACCAACCTGGGAAGAAGCTCGTTGTAGTCCCTACTAGCCATTTGTTGTAATCCTTAAAAAGCGATTTCTGTAAAAGAAAATATCTCCCTATGCATTGAACTTTGAGCGTCGTAAATTTGCAGATGTTGTTTATGATCAAACAGCAACATTACACACTAACTAAAGTTAAAAAAGTGAAATCATAATCAACCACCCCTTTAAACTAAATGAAAATGAGAAATATAGTCTTATTTTATTTCAGTTATTTTAGTAAGGAAAATGTTTTTTATGGTTTTATTTTTTGCTAACTAAAATAACCTGCACATGGTCTGCACATTAAACTGAAAAAAGAAAAAGAAAAAAATGACAAACATCAGCTTTAAATCATCAGGGAAACTTGCATGACCTCTAATATGTAATTCTTTATTACATATTAGAGGTCAAATTTTAGTTGTATACAACTAGGGATGCACCGATATGAAAATCTGGCCGATACGATAACCGATAATTCTTTATATTTGAAAGCCAACAACCGATATATTAGCCAATTGACCGCATTTATAAACATTTTATTGTGCTTTTTAGAGCTTGAAAGTCTCATTTTTCATACATACTGTATGGAAAAGAGTGTCCTGAGGTTGGAACGGCATGAAGGTAAATGATTACAAAACTATTACATGAACTATTGCTTTAATATTTCAATACCATGATAATCATGTTCAGTTTAGTGTGTGTGTGTACACGTGGAGGTCATATTCCAATGGCAATCCTCCTCTCTAGTGGTTGGTGTGCATTAGCTTACTTGGCTGTAGCACAGGAGGGAACATTGTGTACTCGTTGAGGAGAGTTAGGGAATAGATGCCCAGCGGATTTTCCTAAAGCCTGTAAAACGGGCCGCACTGTGCCTTAAGCTCCTGAAAGACCCTGTTTTACCGTGGCATCTACTTCTCTCTCTCTCTCTCTCTCTCTCTCTCGCTCATCATGCTGCTTTATCTTGGATTTAGGAACAGACTGATTCGATCAATACTTTTTTTTAGTGTCTGAGCTCTGCTTTCCTTTTATACCCTGTCGAGCAGTGTTTTAAGGACTAACAATGCCTAAAAAGTTTTAAGGATGAATGTACAATGGTTTGTTTTGTTTTGAAGTCATCCATCAAGCTAAAAGCCTGTTTTATCTTCACTGAAAGCATAGAATATAAAGAGCATTTTAAAAAATTGTGAAGGTCAGCATACTTTTTTTTTAATATATATATATATATACTATGCTTTGGCAGAGATTGTTCTTGAAGGATTATGATAATATAAGAATACAAAGCCACTGACAAGTGTAAATAATTCAGTGTTTCCTTCATTTAAAGGTTTTTAATTTGACTATTAATGTTGCCATCATGGTATACACATAATATCAATTATCAACTAAATATTTAGAAACAAAGATACACAAAGATAAAATACACAATTACATTACTAATTAAAAGAACTATGGTACTATTATCAACAATTATTATTATTAGAAAATATTCTTTCTTATTATGTAATAGAAATTAAAGCATGTGTGGATTATGTTAAATGTGACGATTTTGTGAGGAATGTTGAAATTATTATTTAATGTTATAATAGATTACTATTGTCATGGACATTTCTATATTCTATAACATTTGTAGGGTTTTAGACTATATCAGCATAGATCCTTATCAATCCTTAATACATCAGGGACAAACTAATAAAACATTTTATATAAAAAGTAATGAATTTGATTAAGTAAAATAATTAACTTATTAGAGCTAATAATAACAACAACAACAACAAAATCATTACTGCTTCTCTTCAGTGATAACTGCAAGTAAATTTGACACATTTATGCCAAACAATTATAAGGATTTATGTGGAAATTGAAACCTAAAGTGTTTCCAAAACTTTGGAGGACTGTGGTTTTGCTATTATTAGCTATTTTATTATCTATCATAACTATTTCAATCTTTAAGCTTTACAAACTACTTCAAAAAAATGTTGGCGAGGCTTTCTCAAGCCAACATAAAGTTTGACAAACTTTTTATCTAAATTTTGTGAAAAGTGCTATATAAATTTATAAAATATGTCATTTATTATTATTATAATAATTATTATTGGTGTGTTTCTGAACTTTTGGAGGCTTTTGCAACAGGTTCACAAATCAGTCTCAGATTTAGTGGTCTGAATTAATATGATTTTTAAAAAAGAGATTTGTAATGTAACGTCATTAACTCACATTTCATATTGGAAATCTATTCCTGTGAATGAAATACATTTGTGATAGCTAAGGGAACTTTAACTTCTGTTTGACCAAGTCTCTGAGTTGTTGAGATGTCTGAGTCAGGATCCAAGAGATCGACTAAAACCTTTATTAAGCAAAATGGGCTGTTGGGAACAGACAGGAGAGCGATGTCTGCCATGATGGCAGTTCATTATGCATATAATGAACACCGTGTTCTCCTAGACGACCGGAAACAACTTCATTTTTCCGGTCATTGTTTTTGACTGACTTTGACATTTGTCTATAATTCCCAGCCATGTGCATCTGACCAAATCAGGCAAATTAAGACTCAACTTTTAGAATTTCACCATAAAAGCTAAATTAGCTATAATATGAAAGTAGAATTTTCAGTTAAAAATCACCTATTATGCTTTTTTCCATGTTCATCTTTTAGTGTGTAATGTTGCCGTTTGAACATGAAAAAGGTCTGCAAAGTTCCGAAGCACAAAGTCCCTCCAGTGGGAGTTATTCTCTATATCAGTGTCACTGTTTCTGAACTCCCTGAAACTCCTCCATTGTAAGTCTTGAGTAGTGTGTTGAAACTCGTGGTTATGGAAAGGGGCGGGACATTTCCCAAACATGCTCAAAGCGCTTGACCAATCAGAGCACACTGCTCTTTTCAGAAGGAGGAGCTTCATACAGACAGGAACTAAACAGAGCGTTACTGACAGACTAGGAAGAGAGAAGCTGCTACAATGGAGAATATGAGGAAAATAATGTGTTTTTTGAACATTCAAGCAAGAAAACCTGTTCTAATAGAGCCCAGAAACAAAGACTTCTTTGGCCTCTTTAAAGGATTAGTTCACTTCAGAATTAAAATTTCCTGATAATTTACTCACCCCCATGCCATTTAAGATGTTTATGTCTTTCTTTCTTCAGTCGAAAAGAAATTAAGGTTTATGAGGAACATTCCAGGATTTTTCTCCATATAGTGGACTTCACTGGGGTTCAACGGGTTGAAGGTCCAAATGTCAGTTTCAGTGCCGCTTCAAAGAGCTCTACATGATCCCAGATGGGGAATAAGGGTCTTATCTAGTGAAACGATCAGTCATTTTCTAAAAAAAAAAATATACAGATGCTGGTCATATAAGTAGAATATCTTCAAAAAGTTGATTTATTTTACTAATTCCATTCAAAAAGTGAAACTTGTATATTATATTCATTCATTACACACAGACTGATATATTTCAAATGTTTATTTCTTTTAATTTTGATGATTATAACCGACAACTAAGGAAAATCCCAAATTTAGTATCTCAGAAAATTAGAATATTACTTAAGACCAATACAAAGAAAGGATTTTTTGAAATCTTGGCCAACTGAAAAGTATGAACATGAAAAGTATGAGCATGTACAGCACTCAATACTTAGTTGGGGCTCCTTTTGCCTGAATTACTGCAGCAATGCGGCGTGGCATGGAGTCGATCAGTCTGTGGCACTGCTCAGGTGTTATAAGAGCCCAGGTTGCTCTGATAGTGGCCTTCAGCTCTTCTGCATTGTTGGGTCTGGCATATCGCATCTTCCTCTTCACAATACCCCATAGATTTTCTATGGGGTTAAGGTCAGGCGAGTTTGCTGGCCAATTAAGAACAGGGATACCATGGTCCTTAAACCAGGTACTGGTAGCTTTGGCACTGTGTGCAGGTAGCATGAAGTGCTCTAAAACTTCCTGGTATACGGCTGCGTTGACCTTGGACCTCAGAAAACACAGTGGACCAACACCAGCAGATGACATGGCACCCCAAACCATCACTGACTGTGGAAACTTTACACTGGACCTCAAGCAACGTGGATTGTGTGCCTCTCCTCTCTTCCTCCAGACTCTGGGACCCCCAAATGCAAAATTTACTTTCATCAGAGAACATAACTTTGGACCACTCAGCAGCAGTCCAGTCCTTTTTGTCTTTAGCCCAGACGAGACGCTTCTGACGCTGTCTGTTGTTCAAGAGTGGCTTGACACAAGGAATGCGACAGCTGAAACCCATGTCTTGCATACGTCTGTGCGTAGTGGTTCTTGAAGCACTGACTCCAGCTGCAGTCCACTCTTTGTGAATCTCCCCCACATTTTTTAATGGGTTTTGTTTCACAATCCTCTCCAGGGTGCGGTTATCCCTACTGCTTGTACACTTTTTTTTCTACCACATCTTTTCCTTCCCTTCGCCTCTCTATTAATGTGCTTGGACACAGAGCTCTGTGAACAGCCAGCCTCTTTTGCAATGACCTTTTGTGTCTTGCCCTCCTTGTGCAAGGTGTCAATGGTCGTCTTTTGGACAACTGTCAAGTCAGCAGTCTTCCCCATGATTGTGTAGCCTACAGAACTAGACTGAGAGACCATTTAAAGGCCTTTGCAGGTGTTTTGAGTTAATTAGCTGATTAGAGTGTGGCACCAGGTGTCTTCAATATTGAACCTTTTCACAATATTCTAATTTTCTGAGATACTGAATTTGGGATTTTCCTTAGGTGTCAGTTATAATCAGTTATAATCATTTATAATCATTCAAAATTAAAAGAAATAAACATTTGAAATATATCAGTCTGTGTGTAATGAATGAATATAATATACAAGTTTCACTTTTTGAATGGAATTAGTGAAATAAATCAACTTTTTGATGATATTCTAATTATATGACCAGCACCTGTAAATTATAAAGTTTTTAACCACAAATGCTCGTCTTGCACTGCTCTGCAATGCGCCACGCATTACGTGATCACGTTGGAAAGGCCACGAGTGACATAGGTGGAAGTACCGATCCAGTGCCTACAAAGTGAACGTACAAAGACTAAGTCAAACGCCCTTTATAAAAAAGGGTAAAACAAACGATGTCGGATGAAATTTAAGTTGGAGTTTTTCACCCTACCGTGGTATCTCCGCCTACGTCACGTGTGACCTTTCCAACGTGATTACATAATGTGTGGCGTATCACAGAGCAGTGCAAGATGAGCATTTGTGGTTTAAAAGTATATAAATTTTTTTTTTTGAAAATAAGCAATCGTTTCGCTAGTTAAGACCCTTATTCCTCGTCTGGGATCATGTAGAGCTCTTTGAAGCTGCACTGAAACTGACATTTGGACCTTCAACCCGTTGAACCCCAGTGAAGTCCACTATATGGAGAAAAATGTTTTCCTCAAAAACCTTAATTTCTTTTCGACTGAAGAAAGAAAGACATAAACATCTTGGATGACATGGGGGTGAGTAAATTATCAGGAAATTTTAATCCTGAAGTGAATGAATCCTTTAAGATAAAACTAAAAGTTAATGCTCAATGTGGTTTACTTACTATAAATAAACTTCAAAAGACTTTAATGTTTATTGTGATGTCTTTTTTAAATTTCTGTTTAGGATGAATTAGAATGCAGTTTATATACAACTAGGGATGCACCGATATGGAAATTTTGGCCGATACCGATAATTCTTTATTACATATAAGAGGCCGTGCACGTTTCCCTAATGATTTAAAAAACCTGTGAATTCAGGTTTGAGACGCAACAGGAGTGGACAACAAGGACACGTGGTTAAGACATGGTGTTAAGATGAAATACCACTAAAACCTCACCATCAAATGTCTTTTTTTCGGCGTCTTCGATGGGAGGACTGTAGCCCGTTGTGAAGGGGTAGCTCTGTACAGATGGATACTCTATTATTGCTGCTCCCAGAAGCCTCTGCTGTTCCTCTCTGGAGGTGTGACGGTCCTCTGAGCTTCTCTTAGAGCTGAGACGAGACTCTCGCCGCTCCGTCCTGCACTCACTGTCCGCTTCTTTGAGGCTTCCTCCTGCGGGGCAATCTGTAAGGGTTACAAAACGTGTTCGAGATCAGACCTGATGAAAGACTACTGAACATGTTTTTAAGCAGAAAGAGTTCAGACTATAAATCAGATGTATGGAGTACACAAAAAAAAATTATACTTTGAACCAACTTTAAGAAAATAGCTAATTTAGCTTCTGTTAATGGTGAAATTAAGCCAAAAAAAAATATTTTGACCAACATTTTGGCTAAAGAAAATATATTAAGTATGGTCTTTATAATAAATAATCTTTTTACTTTGTATGAATGTTTAATATTAAACGATAATGTACCAAACCATAAATATAATTTGACAAAAACTTTTGGTAACACTTTACAATAAGGTTCATTTGTTAACATTAGTTAATGCATTAACTAACATGAACGAATGTATTGTTTTTATTCATCTTTGTTAATGTTAGTTAATAAAAATACAATTCTTCATTGTTTATGTTTGTTCACAGTGCATTAACTAATGTTACCAGATACAACTTTTGATTTTAAAAATGTTTTAGTAAATATTGAAATTAACATTAAGATTAACAAATTCTGTAGAAATATTGTTCATTGTTGTTCGTGTTTACTAGTGTAATTAACAAATGAAACCGTATTGTAAAGTGTTACCATTTACTTCCCATAGAAGCCTTCTTATAAAGAAGAAGTTAAAGCAGCAATGTAGTAAAACAGAATTTCTCTCAACCCTTGATCATAATTCATAACCACTGTCTACAAGCGTAAAGGTAATGACATAATCATTGTTAAACATTACAGAAATGTTCTTTTCACTGGTCATGTTTTATTATAGTATGCAAGATGTAAGATTATGGGCTCATCTATAGAGAGCTTTTATAATCATTGAGGTGCAAAAACAAAATGGTCTCTCCAGTCAGTGTCTCAGTACATTAAGCAGCGTTAAGCTGTTTCCTTGTAATAGGGGTCAATGAGGTCAAAAACTCTTCACATTAAAAAATATTGTCTTTCTCCTTGGACTATGGAATAGATCATTTTTATGACCATAAATTCGGTTCTCCCTGGTCATTGAAGTCGTGCATTTAGGCCACGGTAAGTGTTTTAAAATGTCCCAACAATGTTTTAAAGGGACAGTTCACCCCAAAATGAACATTCTGTCATTAATTACTCACCCTCATGTCGTTCCAAACCTGCAAGACTTTTGTTCATCTTTGGAACACAGACAGGGTTCCCACGTACCTTGAAAGTACTTGAAAGCAAATATTGGTCCTTGAAAGTACTGAAATAAATTTTGTGAAAACTATAACACGCCCCACTTAGTCCTAGTATTTTTGTTTTGGAATATTATTTTACAATCAGTGTCCGAGTGTTATCCATTGCCGCACTTCCCCTTTCCTGTTATTAGGTTTGGAAATTTGACACTTGCCGAAATTAACATTCTTATAGGGGTGTGCGATTTTGATCGTGGACGATTAAAAGGTATCCATGATCTGCTTTTGAAGAAATATCGGTGTATTGTTATACAGTGCTTTCTGTCAGTTGCAGTCCTGGCGCCTCTGTCTCAACATACCATGTAGTACAAAGCGACATACATTCACATCACATGTTAACACAGCGGTAGAGTTATACTCACGGAACACTGCAGTTATTCACAATCACAAAAGTTTATTATTTGTAAGAGTTTTATAGCTATGCCAGTTAAACATTTTATCTGCGTCTTTATTTACTCACTCTAAAGTTGTTCCACTTCCAAACCGGTATTAATTTCTGTCTTGTGCTGAACACAAAATAACATATTTTGAAGAATATGGGTAACCAAACAGTTGCTGGTACACATCCATAGTATTTTCTTTCCTACTATGGAACTCACTGGGGACCAGCAACTGTTTGGTTACCCACATTCTTCAAAAAAAAAAAACCCAAAAACTTGTATGTTCAACAGAAGAAATGTATTCAGGTTTAAAACAACAACTGCGGTGAGTAAATAATGACAGAAATTTCTTTCTTCCCCCCCCCCAATTTCTTTAATACAGTAGCTTTAACAATAAACTTATAAATTAGTATTTTTATCTTCATCCACAAAAAGTCTGTCATTCTTATTTCCTTTCATATTTTGTTACCTTGTAAGGATACTTTTTTAATATAGGGAATTAGTTTGACTGTACTGCTCAGTCACTGGCTAAATAGTAAAACCAACATGAAAAAGATTTGTGATCAATTCGTGAATCCTGATATTTTTGCCATATCGCCCACCACTACTTATTAATAAAAATATTATGCATATTATGTAGAGTTAGTTTCCCCCACTCTACCCTAAATTCACAATTATGAGTTACAAAGTCAGAATTGTGAGATATAAATTGCAATTCAGATTTTTTTCTCTCTCAAAATTGCTCATTTATATCTCTCAATTCTGACCTTTTTTCCCCTCAGAATTGCAGGTTTATATCTATATTTTAAATTGTATATATTCTGACTTATAAGCCACAATTACGATCTATATAATCTTTTTTTCACTCAATTGCCACATTTATTTTTATAATATTCTCTGTATTATAGTAAGTAATGATTTATAAAAAATGAAAACCAAAACTAGTGTGGAATAATTGTTAACATTAGGGATAAGAAAGCTGCAAATGGTTTTAATATACTTTCAGAATTAATGTACAAATGATTCTGTACCTCTTCCGAGTTAAAATGAGGTCTTTCATGACGCTCCATATGCTGGGATGTGAATTTGATAGGTGCTTGATATAAAATAAACAGTGCTTTAAAAAGTCCTTGAATCTGGTGTTCATGAAAGAGTGGGAACCCTGCACAGATGAAGATCTTTTTGATGAAATCGGAGAGCTTTCTGTCCTTCCATTGTGAGCCTACGCAACTACCACTTTCAAGCCATCAATAAAGACAACATTATATATATATTTCAAATTATATATAATAAATCATTATTATGAGTAAATAATGACAGAATTTTAATTTTTGGGTGAACTATCTCTTTAAGAGCTCACCAAAGATATAGATGTTCATCAACAAATTTCATTTATGTCTTTTAGTTCGTCAAATCGCCGTTTTTGAAGAGTGCACGTGTGTACGAGCTCTAGTACGTAAGAAGGCGTCTATGATTAAATCTGGAAATAAAGCAAAATAACTGAGAAAAAAAAAAAGAAATAGTTCTCAGATGCCACATCCACAATTTACAGCAAAAATCTGGCATTAATTAAAGAGGGCCTATTATGCAAAATGAACTTTTATAAGGTGTTTGAACACAGATATGTGTCCACAGTGTGTGTAAACAACCAGCCTATAATGGTAAAAATCCACCCGCCCTTTTTTTTGTGTTATCGTATATTTGTGCAAATCATTTTACACCGGACTGCTTCACAAACGAGGGTCAATTCAACGCTGGATTTGCACAAAAGATTAACATGACGTCACATGCTAGTCGATGAGTTGATTCAACTCCACAGCAACTACATAAATTTATCCACTAACCATTCAGAAACGTCCAGTTTCATTCTAAAAGTTGTAACTTCTTCCTGAGTCTCTCCATCAGTGTCGACTCCGGTTTGAACAATGTAAGGCTGAACACCGTTACTGACAATCCTCATTTTGGCTGCGTGAGATTCTCCAGCTTTGTTGTTGTTGATCAACCGAAGCGCGAGCCGTTAAAGCCCCACCCTCTTCTGGAAAGGGGGCCGGGAGCAGCAGCTCATTTGCATTTAAAGGGACACACACAAAAACGGTGTGTTTTTGCTCACACCCAAATAGGGGCAAATTTGACAAGCTATAATAAATGATCTGTGGGGTATTTTGAGCTGAAACTTCACAGACACATTCTGGGGACTCCAGAGACTTATATTACATCTTGTGAAAAGGGGCATTATAGGTCCCCTTTAAATCTCAAAGGAACGACGAATTTGCAACAATACGATTTTGGGAAACTAGTTGATTTTTTCAACGATGCATCGTACTATGGTAGTGAAGCAGTGAGTTATGTCTTTGTACAAGAAACGCTCCCCTAAACGTATCCATTTTATGCCTAAGTTCCTGCAACAGTGGCTTGGTATAATGTAATCAATCGTTCATATTCACCTTTTGATGATTTACGTTTAAAGGAGATCTTCCTTCGGCTCTTCGTGTCCTCTCCGTCTGAATCACTGGCATGTGAATAAGTGCTCTGAAGAGAAGGAGCCCAACAACAACACGCAATAATAATCTTAGGTGACTGATAAATGCTTTATTTTCATCTGTTTTGTATATTATTTCCTGCTTTTGATGGGAAGTACCTTTGAATTCTCATCTCGCAGGTTAAAGGTCAGCTCCAGATTGGTGAGGAAATAGTCTGCGAACTCTGGATACATGTCCAGAACCTCCAGCAGCTCCTCTCTCTGGATGGTGTGCAGGTCGCAGTAGCTGAGCGCTCTGACGTCTGCGTTCGATTTCCCAGGCTTAGCGTACAGGTGGATCATCTCTCCAAATATATCATTCTTACCTGGAGAACAAAGGACACATTCAGGTTAGGTATTTCTTTTTATTTGCACATCTGTGTCACAGAAGACGTATCACACCGTGCCTTCTTAGATATCTATCTATATGCATGTGGTAGCATGTGTCTGCATGGGATTTCAGATGTTGATTGTGTCTTTATAAGTGTGTCTGGGCAAGCAAGGTCAGTTTAGGTCAGAATGCATGCGGATTATCAACGCACGCTCTATCTGTGGAGATTATGAATCGGATGATGTCAGGTATATGCTGGTTTTTTTCCCCTTCAAGCTCTTGTTAAATAACAACTGTTTGTTCTTTTGCCTTTCTTTAAAGGTCACAGAATACAGGATTTGATTTGCTCTTTTGAATGAAAAAATGGTTTAAAGCGCCCCTATTATGCTATTTTAAAGGCTCCTGATTGTGTTTTGGAGGTCTCGTACAACAGGTTTACATTCATCCAAGGTCAGAAAGCACTTTAATTTTCTCATGATATACATTGCAGCATCACCTCTTATCTCACAGTGTCTGAAACATTTGATAAAGGATTTGGCCTCTCTAAACCCCTCCTTTCTGAGAGCCTGCTCTGCTCTGATTGGTCAGATGGCCCAGTCTGTTGTGATTGGTCGACCGAAACACTCATTACCATATCTGAATTTCAGCTCTGGATCTTCCTCAGCAGTTGATGCACAATGATATTTTCCGTATCAATTCAAGCGCGAGTCTCATCCTTTTGGAAGTGGATTCACAGCACAGAAAACAGCGTCTTCTCTGTCATGTCGACAACACGAACCAAACTCTTCCAGTCAGCTACAACTACAGAGTTTGAGGGCGGGGCAAAGTACATGTTGTTTGCCAGCAGCCAATGAGGACCATAGTCTGGCATTATGCAAATTTGTTACAAACTTAGATAGTCTTTTCACAGTCTTTCTATTTCAAAATGTCATATTTAATTCAATGTGTTACTTGCTTTTTCTTTGTAACTGTGCAATTTTTGAGTGACATTTTTGGAAAAACCAATTATTTTCACAGGATACTGTGTAGTTTTGCTTTTGTAAACATTTTATTTTATTATTAAGAAATTGTAAGGATGAAGTCTGGCTTACAGTGGGACATTTTAACAGAGGGCATCACTATAATACCTACAAAATGAATTCCAACTGGTCTTCTTTCTTCTATTTGCATTCTGAATTGTAATTGGTCTTGCCTTCCTTGTATATATTTAATAATTTATAGCTGCCTCATGTATTATTACACTATTGATTCTTGTGTGCAGCTGAAAACAAGACGTGCGCTGAGTGATATGACAGCTGTGATGCAGCATTTCATTATTGCAGAACCAAAGAATTGTATAAAACATAAGAGAGAATGAAAAACCTAAACTTACACTATACCTTTCAAAAGTTTGGGATCGGTAAGATTTTTCTTCTGCTCACCAAGGCTGCATTTATTTGATCATAAAAACAGTAAAATCTGTAATATTGTGAAATATTATTACAATTTAAAATAACTGTTTTATTTGAAAATACTGTAAAATGTTACTTATTCCAAGCTGAATTATCAGCATCATTACTCCAGAAATCATTTTAATATGAAACATTTCTTATTATCAATGTTCAAAACTGTTTTTGCTGCTTCATATTTTTGTGGAAACCTTGATACATTTATTTCAGGATTCTTTAATGAATAGAAAGTTCAAAAGAACAGCATTTATTTGAATTACGAACCTTTGTAACAATGACTTTACTGTCACTTTTGATCATTTGAATACATTCTTGCTGAATAAAAAAAAAACAAAAAAAAAACTTGTATCTCAACCTTTACCTTTACAAGCACTGCTCTTCCTTTAGGAAGTGCAAATTTAGTTTATTTTAATTATACATTTTTCCTTACTATTTTCTCTTATGTTTTATAAAATGGCAAAAAATGCCACCACAGAACTGCACCGAAGTCCATTCAAGTTATAGTTTATCTCAAAAATCAGCGGGCTCTCAGCTGGGCTGCTTTCTGGGTAAATGTCAGGCCCACCGAGTGATTCTGCTTTAAATAAGAGAGACGTGACTGAGCTGCAGGTGACATTAAACTCAACTGGCTAAAATGCCTGACACAGCTGTTAATAAGGGATCTGATACTTTTCTAAATCTCACCATAAAGCAGCAGACACAAAGCATTGTGGGCCCTTCCAGTGGGGAAGAGGAGGGATGAAAAGCACTTTCTCTTCTTAATGGATCCAAAGAACATTATTAAACGAACGCTCAGGGTTCAGCATGAGTTCAGCTCTATCGACAGCATTTCAGTTTAAATAGTCACTTTGTGAGGTTTGAAAACTTTTCCCCATGGCTGTCTGCCCTGTTCTTTGTTTTGACCCTATTATGTCACCGGATTAGCCAGCGAATATTCATCTGATGAAAAAACTGTTGAAGTTAAGAACACACTATGCAAAACACCCTTTCCGGTGCACTCACTCGTTTTCATGCACTCCTTCAAGTGGGCTATGTCTTTTTTAGATTTTAGCAGCAGAATTTATGGTAGTACAGTCAAATTTACATTGATTTTCATCTTTCCCTTTCTAAGCAGATGGAAATATGGCTGAAAACTGCCGACCGCATTACCAAGATGGGCACCGAGTGACCTGACTTGCTTTAAAGGTGCAATATGTAATATTTTCGGGTCGCTAGAGGCCTATTCAAAACAAAGGCGTAGCTTGATAACGCCAAGTTTGAGCGCGTAAACTTGGGACATGTGGTCATGTCACCTCACAGCCGGTGGAAAAGAATTGGGATAGGACTCCCAGAAAAAAATCATGTTCATGGATGCGATTATTAACAAAGACATGAAAATGGCTATAACTACTTCACCGTTAATCCGATCTACTTGAAAATTGGCATGCAGTGTCTTTGTCCGAGGTGCCATGATTGTCTATGAGGACATTGGCATATCTCAAAAAACATCAGCCAACAAATTTTAAGCAGCTATCAGACAAGATTAACGGAGGGCGATTGGAACGAAACTCGGTAGGCATGTTCAAATACATGGTCCTAGAAGTCTGTAAGAATTTTGAAAGAAATCGGCCACTAGGTGGCACTAACGAGTTTTACGCCTCTGTAATCACTTGGTGTTTCACACATACAAACAATATTCATATCATTTGATAGATACTTCTCATACTGAAAAAATTTCCCTCAAGAACTACTGCTGTCAATCAAATCGTTCATTAAATATTCATGATTATGTAATAAACCTACTTTTGCGAACTATTCCTAGGTTTTTCGCCCAATCGGATCCAAACCAGTGCAGTACAATTCTCTGGAAAAAAATGTTTTTTTTAATTTTTTTTTTTAACTTTACCCTTTGGATAGCTATAACAGGGTAATTTAGAAAAGGGGTGTGGCAATATACACTCAAAAGCCTATAAATCTTAAACAAAGACTCTGAACTTTACAAAAAATAGGTGAGCACATGTGACATAAGATTCTAAAAAATCATGCCAAATTTTTTAAAGGTTGAACCATAGGTGGCGCTATAACTTAAAAAGCATTGAAAACCAAGTTTCCTGTGGTAAACTGCCTATATTGGCTGTAAATGGTCTATGATCGAGATGGTTACAGGCTTGCTAAATGAAACAATACCTTTTTACGCATGTGCTTAAAGGCCTTAAAGTGCTTGAACCCCGATATTTGCTGCTCTCAGCTATATTTCTTATTATGATCAATGTTGAAAACAGTTGTGCAACTTCATATTTTTGTGGAAACAGTGAAACTTTTTCCACGATTCTTTGATCAATTTAATACATTATTGCTGAATAAAAGTATTAATTTCTTATATAAAAACCTTTGAACGGTAGTGCATATATATATGTGTGTGCATCTCATGCGTTTTAATTAAATTGTATAACTCTATATCAGCCATCATCTAGTTATCAATATTAGCATCTGCCATTTAAACAAAATACTAATTTGTCAACCACTACTGATCTAGTATTCCATTCAGATCAAACAGGATCTACAGTTATTTTCCTTTGTTCTTTCCCTCACACCTTCTCTAATGTGCACTTGCATTCTATAGGCCGTTAGCTATAAAAAGCCCAGTGCAGCTCTCTCTCTCTCTCTCCTGTGCTTTGAAGATGCCAAACACAGCTAGCAGGAGCCACTTAATAGAAATGTCAGAAGCCTCTTCTTATCAGACACGGTTCCAAGCACAGAATGGAACACAATGCAAAAACCCTGAAAAGGAAAGACAGGCTTGTTTCGAGAATATGCTCATCTGTTTGACATTTTCTGAGAGAACAATAATGGATACATTTCACTCTGCCTTTTGATTTGGAGACAGAGCAAACTGCACCCTGGGCACCTGGGCTCTCTGCTGCTGTGTTTAAGCATGTAAGGACAATGGCACATCTACCCACTGGGAGATACAGCGTGTGCCCTCTCTCGCTCTTGTTGCTAACCGCCACATCGGTAAACAACATGCCTAGGCAGAAAGTCCTCCACAGGACGCGGCTGTGATGCGGTAATATCTGCAGGCCGCTTTTAGCAACCGCACACACAACTCAAGCTACTAAACATTCAGCAACCATCGATCACAAGAGCACAGTGAGAAATAATGAGACAATGAAATATATTCTTATGCAAGATTTTTAAAAATAGTCTACCTCTGATTAAAATAGTTATTTGTAAGTAAAAAAGTGATTTCTTAATTAAATATCTAGAGCAGGGATATTCAATTAAAGCTCAAAGAGGTCTAATCTCAAAATTTCCTTCTAACTAACATTCAAAAATTTGGAGGTCAGTAAGTTTTTTTGGGAAATAAATTAATACTTTTATTCAGCAGTTATGCATTAAATTAATCAATAGCGACAGTAAAACATTTATTATGTTCTAAAAGATTTGAAAAGTGCAATGTAGTGTTTTCAAAAATATAGATTTTTTCGATACATATCGATACTGAAATACGCTTCCGGTACTTATTTTCCGCAGAATAGCTACACAATATCAGCTGCTCTTTCTCTCTCTCTCATCTCTCTGACAGCGAGTTGACACACAAACCCGCCTCCCCTCACTCACTTGTTTCATTAGCTCCAGAGGAATATTGTTGGTGTTACAGGGCTTGAATTTTGCTGTGGGATTGCACATAATTTTACTCATCCCTGCAGATTTTGTGCTCACTCCTAGAGTGTGTGCACATGAAGCCGCCTCTCAGTACTAAATTGAGTTATTTTTTGATGCTTATTGCTCTTAAACAGTCAAATACACACAAAATAATGCCGATCTTGGCGAGTATTCACGTAAACACAGTCAGTTATGTTTTAAGTGAACGTAAGAAAAGTTGAGAAAGAAAACAGTATAATGGATCCGTGTGTCGGGTCTTAAAGTGACAGCAGCCTAATATACCTGCTGCCAAATTATGAGATAATATTAAAAATATCTATACGGCAGTTTTTCCCCTATGGTATCAATGTCATAGGTGGCCAGTGAAAATGCTGAGTGGCTAGTAACTTTGGAAAACCACTAGCCACAGTGGCTGGTGAGCAAAAAAGTTAATGTCAGACCCTGGTTGTATGTGCATATATTAAAACAAGCTTGTGAGCTCTTACCCAGAATGGCCACCACTATGTCGTCCTTAAGAATCTCAATGGATCCTCGAGATAGGAAGTAGAGTGCGGTGAGAACGTCTCCGCAGTGCACAAGTGTGTCTCCAGGAGGAGCATGGGTGGTTTTAAAGCGCATGGCGAGAGCACGCAGGCATCCTTGAGTCGCACCCTTGAATGCCTTACATCCCTGAAGGAGACTGTCATTCAGATGGAGACAGATATCTGCCTGCAAACACTCAGGAAACCCTTTTAAGACCTGCAGAGAGACGTGAGAATTACTCTATGAGATCCATCACTGAAGATTAAAGGAAGTACATTAGTGTAGACATTATCTATAATTACACTGTTACTTATTCTGTGGTGTTATAGGCTCTGTTCCAACACAGTAATGTACACTCGCAGCATCCTGACTGAAATTGATTTCAGTGAACTGCTGTTTGACACTAACAATACAGCACTCTAATAATAATAATAACACGAATGTTTTTAACAAAACTGAACAGAAATTACTGTTCTAAAGTTTGGGGTCGGTAAGATTATTCAATCACAATTTTTAAGCTCACCAAGGCTGCATTTATCTGATTAAAAATAAAAACATTATTATTTTGAAATATTGAATGTGATGCAGCCTTCAAGACAGGAGCTCTTCTATGATGCCTTAAAGTGACAGTTCACTAGATTTTGGATCAGAGTCGTTTTTTTCCCACTGCATTATGATGTCATTCTGCCAAAGTATTCATACAACTAAAGTGTCGAGAAAGAGACAGGTTAATGATGCAAGTGCCAACTACTGTGCTCATATTAGCAGTGCAATCATAAATTAAAAGAGATGAAATAATGAGAGTTCAATAATGGCCAACAGAAATTATTCAGTTTCTTAGCAACATGCATACTTGCTTTAACAAGAGCAACTTTTTATCTAATCTAAAGCAGAATGGCTACCATAGATCCACATCTAATATATGCTAATTCATGCTAGCATGGAATATGCAAGGGCTGGGCAATATATTCAATATTTGCAATATATTGACAATGATTAGTTTTTTATACTAATATAGTTTTTTGTTTATTTTTTAATTTATTTATTTTATTTGCTTTCTTAAAGACAGTATCACAATAACTACTAACATATAGTATGTATCAAAATGCTGAAAAATATTTTATATATATATATATATATATATTGGGGCTGTTTTTGTAATGCTACTTTTTGTAATTTGCTTTTCTCATTTAACACAATAATGACTTTAAATGATCTTTTGGGTTTCATTTCTTAGCCGAATTTGATGGGCAATTAAATTGTGATTAATTACATTAATTAATCGGCACATCATGTAATTATTTCGATTACAAATTTTGTTATCAAATTGCTTAGCAGCCCTAATTTATACATACAAAATATATACAAAAATACATATTTTTTTAAATTGTGATGATTTCGATGCACTTTTTGATTATTATTATTATTACTATTATTATTTGTTTTTTTAAAGACCGTATCACAAGAAAAAAAAAAAAAGGATATATGCATCAATTGGTTGCAAAAAAGATAAGTACTAAAATAAGTACCCTTATAAATATTGCCTAGCCAAAACTAATTTTTGACATGCATTTCCTGCTAGAAGAGTTTCTGAGTTTCTGCACTTTGTACAGTACAGTAGAGTACAGTATGTCCAGAACAGACTGAAGGTTGATGTGAATGAGAGAGACTAAGAGCTAAGACATGAATGAAGATGAGTCCTGCGTTTATATAAATACCTCCTGCTCTTCCCAGGGTGACGAGATCAGTCCATTTCATACGAGGCAGACATGGAGAGAGACAAGTGTTGCTTTCAGTACATAAACACACATTTATACTGTGATAACATGTTCAAATAGCATTTCAGACATAATTTATAGGAATAGTTCAGCCAAAAATGAAAAGTCTGCCATTATTTACTCTCGATATTTAGTCACCCTTATATTCCAAACACATATTATTTTCTTCTTTTTTTTGTGTGTGGATCACAAAATGAGAACTTTTTTATTTCTGCTCTTTTCCATACATTACTATAGAAGCTTGTTTCTGCCATAAAACAAAAAATATAGTTGTGAATTTATCTCACAATTCTGACTTTTTTTCCTCAGAATTGCAAAATATAAAGTCAGATTTGTGAGTTATGAAGTCAGAATTGCAAGTTATAAAGTCAGAATTGCAAGTTATAAAGTCAGAATCGAGTGTTATAAAATCAGAATTGCATGATATAAAGTCAGAATTGCGAGTTATAAAGTCAGAATTGAGTGTTATAAAATCAGAATTGCTTGATATAAAGTCAGAATTGTGAGTTATAAAGTCAGAATTGTGATATAAAGTCAGAATTGAGTGTTATAAAATCAGAATTGCGTGATATAAAGTCAGAATTGAGTGATATAAAGTCAGAATTGAGTGTTATAAAATCAGAATTGCTTGATATAAAGTCAGAATTGCGAGTTATAAAGTCAGAATTGAGTGTTATAAAATCAGAATTGCTTGATATAAAGTCAGAATTGCGAGTTATAAAGTCAGAATTGAGTGTTATAAAATCAGAATTGCTTGATATAAAGTCAGAATTGCGAGTTATAAAGTCAGAATTGTGATATAAAGTCAGAATTGAGTGTTATAAAATCAGAATTGCGTGATATAAAGTCAGAATTGAGTGTTATAAAATCAGAATTGCTTGATATAAAGTCAGAATTGCGAGTTATAAAGTCAGAATTGAGTGTTATAAAATCAGAATTGCTTGATATAAAGTCAGAATTGCGAGTTATAAAGTCAGAATTGTGATATAAAGTCAGAATTGAGTGTTATAAAATCAGAATTGCGTGATATAAAGTCAGAATTGAGTGATATAAAGTCAGAATTGTGAGTTATAAAGTCAGAATTGAGTGTTATAAAATCAGAATTGCTTGATATAAAGTCAGAATTGTGAGTTATAAAGTCAGAATTGTGATATAAAGTCAGAATTGAGTGTTATAAAATCAGAATTGCGTGATATAAAATCAGAATTGCGTGATATAAAGTCAGAATTGAGTGATATAAAGTCAGAATTGAGTGTTATAAAATCAGAATTGCTTGATATAAAGTCAGAATTGCGAGTTATAAAGTCAGAATTGAGTGTTATAAAATCAGAATTGCTTGATATAAAGTCAGAATTGCGAGTTATAAAGTCAGAATTGTAATATAAAGTCAGAATTGAGTGTTATAAAATCAGAATTGCGTGATATAAAGTCAGAATTGAGTGATATAAAGTCAGAATTGTGAGTTATAAAGTCAGAATTGCGAGTTATAAAGTCAGAATTGTGATATAAAGTCAGAATTGAGTGTTATAAAATCAGAATTGCGTGATATAAAGTCAGAATTGCGAGTTATAAAGTCAAAAAAAGTCAGTCCTTTTTTCCCACCTCAAAACTGGACATTATAACATGCAATTGCGAGTTTATATCATGCAATTCTGACTTTATAACTTGAATTCTGAGAGAAAAAGTCAGAATTGTGAGACAAAAAGTCACAATTACCTCTTTAAAAAAATAATTATTAAGTGACAGAAACAAGCTTCCATACATTACAGTTCATTTTCAGTGAATAACAACTTTAATTTTGGTCTTTTCCTGGAGGAAAACAGCGCATGAGTACTGTATGAACTACTTTTATTATTCTCTTAAGGTGCTTTTTCGTCTGTTTTAGAGCTTGACAGATGTGGTCACCATGAACTGTTATTGTATGTAAAAGTTTCTGCATACAATACGTTCGGAAGATGTGTGTGTCGCATTCTATAATGGTCTGACTGAAAACAAAGCCGTCGTGAAGCCAAACCCCCTCATGGAAGAAGAATTCCAGTCGTGTTTACAACTGTGGCTGTGACTTATCAGGATCAACTAAATGCTGACCGATCCTATCTTAATGAAGCGTCAATTTAAATTTAATAAAGATTTGAAAACACATATGCAATGAAAATATCATGGCTAAAATGGTTGAATAACTAGGCCTGGATGCATCAAACGCACCATGTTCAAGTCGATGCCGTTGGTGTAGGTCCACGAATGTTGGAAGTACTCCTCCAGTCTCTGCCTGAGAGGGTTCGGGATCTGGTGGAAACGGATGAACTCTTTCACACGGAGCATCTGCATGTGGTAGCGAGCCGTTCCGGAATATAGCCGCTGGATGATAGCAGAAACATTCCCAAAAATGCTGGCATACATCAAAGCTGGAGAAGACAGGACAAGGTCACACAGGTAAGATTGCAAATGCAAGGTACATTTTGTCTGTGGAGGCCAATTCAGATCAAATATATAGTGCCTTCAATGCCCTATAGATGGCAATATTACTTCTTTTGTAGCAGAAATAAACTGCTGCAGAAAAAGTTAGGTGCTATGCAAATGTATTGGAGTAAAGATACAGTTGAGCTCAAAAGTTTACATACCACTTGCAGAATCTAGAAAAATGTGAATCATTTTAACAAAATAATGAAAATTGCATGTTATTTTTTATTTAGTACTGCCCTTAATAAACTATTTCACATAACAGTTGTTTACATAAAGTCCACAAGACAAAAAAAAAATAGCTGAATTTATAAAAATGACCCCGTTCAAAAGTTTACATACCCTTAATTCTTAATACTGTGAGATTACCTGGATGATCCACGACTGTTTTTTTGTTTTGTTTTTTTGTTTTTTTTTGTTTTGTGATGATTGTTCATGAGTCTCTTGTTTGTTCTGAGCACTTAAACTGAGCTCTGTTCTTCAGAAAAATCCTTCAGGTCCTGCAGATTCTTCAGTTCTCCAGCATCTTCTGCATATTTGAACCCTTTCCAGCAGTGACTATGATTTTGAGATCCATCTTTTCACACTGAGGACGACTGACGGACTCAGACAAAACTATTACAAAAGCTGCAGACATTCACTGATGCTCCAGAAGGAAACACGACGCATTAAGAGTCAGGGGTGAAAACTTTTGAACAAGAAGTTGATGTGCAAGATTTTTTTATTTTGTTTAAAGAACATATTTTTTCATTTAGTTCTGCCCTTTGGAAGCTACAATAGATACTTACATGTTTCCCAGAAGACAAAAAAAGTACAATTTATTCTGTTCATCCAATTCAAAAAGTTTACATCCCCAACTCTTAATGCGTCGTGTTTCCTTCTGGAGTATCAGTGAATGTTTGAACCTTGTTTAATACTTAAACCTCAGTTGTCCTCAGTGTGAAAGGATGTATCTCAGAATCATACAATCACTGCTGAATAGGGTTTAAATATGCAAAAGATGCTGGAAAACCAAATAATCTGCAGAATCTGAAGGATTTTTCTGAAGAACAGAGCTCAGTTTAGCTTCTCAGAAAAAACAAGGGACTCATGAATAACCATCACACTACAAAATAAATAAATAAATAAATAGTCGTGGATCATCCAGGTAACCACACAGTATTAAGACAGTGACACAATGACACAGTATTTTTTTTGTCTTGTGGACTTTATGTAAACAACTGTTATGTGAAATAGTTTATTAAGGACAGTACTAAATAAAAAATAACATGCAATTTTCATGATCCTTCTTATTTTGTTAAAATGATTCACATTTTTCTAGATTCTGCAAGGGGTATGTAAACTTTTGAGCTCAACTGTACATACTTATTCAAAAACTTAGTCAAGTAGAGAGTAAAAGTTGCTAATACCCTTGATACTCAAGTACAAAGTAGCCAAAATGATACTTAACGGGATAGTTCACCCAAAAATGATCATTTACTCACCCTCAAGTTGTTACATACCAGTTTCTTTCTTCTGCTGATCACAAAAGAAGATATTTTGAAGAATGTCGGTAACCAAAGATTTTTATTTTCAAGAACATGATAACCAAACAGTTGATGGACCCCACTGACTTCCATCCTATGGAAAAATAAAAATACTATGGACGTCAATGAGGTCAATCAACTGTTTGGTTACTGTGTTCTTGAAAATAAAAATCTTTTGTGTTCAGCAGAAGAAAGAAACTCATACAGGTATGTAACAACTTGAGGCTGAGTAAATGATGACAGAATTTGTATTATTATTATTATTAATTTGGTAACACTTTAGTATAGGGAACACATATAAACTATTAACTACGACTTTTCCCTCTATAAACTCCTAATTTACTGCTTATTAATAGTTAGTAAGCTAGTTGTTAAGTTTAGGTATTGGGTAGGATTAAGAATGTCGAATAAGGTCATGCAGTATAAGGCATTAATATGTGCTTAATAAGTACTAATAAATAGCCAATATTCTATTAATATGAATGCTAATAAGCAACTAGTTAAAAAACCCTAAAATAAAGTATTACCATAATTTTTTTTTTTGAGTGAACTATCCCTTTATGTACAGTAACTACTAATTTAACTACTCAAATACTTTACACCACTGTCTGTTCCTGAGTGCAGTTTTACTGTAAGTGTATATGCTAAAATATATTTTTTGTCAACATTTATCAGTACACTAGCATTAATGATGTCATGTGGTCATGAAAAGGCAGTAAAACATATTGATTTGAAAAAGTCAGCATTGTTTCCAAGTATAAGAATTCATCTGCTAGACTGAAACGGAGATTAAATATGTTAGTATGAATAGTTTACAGATGCCTGAGTCATTTCAAATTCATTACAGCCATCTCAGGACATGCACAACAAATGAATATTGAAGAATATTAATTAAAAGAAATGTTTTTATACCTTAATAAAAAAAACAAAAAAAAAAACATTTAAACGGTTATGTACATATTGCTTTCACTATTTAAAGGAATATTTCACCAAAACATTAAACTTTTGTCATTATTTAGTCACCAAAATTCTTTTATTTATTCCATGGAAACTTTCTCTTTTTGTGTTTCTCAGGAAAATAACAACATCCGGGGTTCGGACATCAAGAGAATGAGTAAATGATGACAGAATTTTTAGTTTTGGAACGACCAATCCCTTTAAGCTATTTACGTACATGCATGTTTTTCAGACTTACATCCAATGAGCATGACGCAGATGGAGAAGATCTTCTCCGAGTTGGTGTTCGGGGACACGTTTCCAAAGCCCACGCTGGTCAGCGAGCTGAATGTGAAGTACAGTGCAGTGACGTATTTATCCTTTATGGTCGGCCCAGAGCTGGGGTCACTAGTGTTTATTCTCTTCCCAATGGACACCTCGAGATTGTCAAGCCAGCCGATCTTATGGTCCAGATACGGTTTCTCCATATTTCCAATGGCGTACCAGATGCAGGCGAGCCAATGGGCAATCAGAGCAAATATACACATAAGGAGCATGAGAACTGCTGCGCCGTATTCAGAGTAACGGTCCAGCTTTCTGGCAACACGAACCAGTCGGAGGAGTCGCGCTGTCTTCAACAGGCCAATGAGAGTGGTTGTCTTGGGAAGAAGAGAGAAGGTGCTCATTAGTTACATCAGATCAGGTTCTTTTTCTCATAGGCTTCAAAACCTAGTGATCTGCGTTTTAAAGGAGTCATATTAAGCTTTTTGTTGTTTTCCTATTCCTTTAGTGTGTAATGTATTTGTTCGTGCATGTATAAGATCTGCAAAGTTACAAAGCTCATAGTCTCCCACAAAGGGATTTATTCTATCTAACAGAGAACACTGATCCAGACCTGCCTAAAACGCCTCAGTCAAAGTTCAGATAGTACTTCCTCAAACATCCAATGGATAAAATTGGGAATCAGAGGTTAAGATTTATTTATAAAGCTGTTCCTGAGCAGTACACCCCAAAAGATCCGGGAGAGTACGACACCGGCTATGTACAAAGACTACTGACCTCTGTGAAATGTTCTGCTCAAGTCATACTTGCAAAGTTGGGCTTGATTTTCAGAATCAGACTCGAACTGATATGGTAAAACCGACGACATTATTAACTATGCTTACAATTGATTAAAACAATTAAACTTTATACTATAAACTGACTTTATATCACGCAATTCTGACTTTATATCTCACAATTCTGACTTTATAACTCACAATTCTGACTTTTTAACTCACAATTCTGACTTTATATCTCGCAATTCTGACTTTATAACTCACAATTCTGACTTTATATCTCGCAATTCTGACTTTATATCACGCAATTCTGACTTTATAACTCACAATTCTGACTTTTTAACTCACAATTCTGACTTTATATCTCGCAATTCTGACTTTATAACTCACAATTCTGACTTTATATCTCGCAATTCTGACTTTATAACTCACAATTCTGACTTTATAACTCACAATTCTGACTTTTTACCTCACAATTCTGACTTTATATCTCGCAATTCTGACTTTATAACTCACAATTCTGACTTTATATCACGCAATTCTGACTTTATATCACGCAATTCTGACTTTATATCTCACAATTCTGACTTTATATAACGCAATTCTGACTTTATATCACGCAATTCTGACTTTATATCTCACAATTCTGACTTTATATCTCGCAATTCTGACTTTATAACTCACAATTCTGACTTTATATCACGCAATTCTGACTTTATATCTCACAATTCTGACTTTATATCACGCAATTCTGACTTTATATCACGCAATTCTGACTTTATATCTCACAATTCTGACTTTATATCTCGTAATTCTGACTTTTTAACTCACAATTCTGACTTTATATCTCGTAATTCTGACTTTATAACTCACAATTCTGACTTTTTAACTCACAATTCTGACTTTATATCACGCAATTCTGACTTTATATCTCACAATTCTGACTTTATATCGCAATTCTGACTTTTTAACTGACAATTCTGACTTTATATCTCAAAATTCTGACTTTATATCACAATTCTGACTTTATAACTCACAATTCTAACTTTTTATCTCGTAATTCTGACTTTATATCACAATTCTGACTTTATATCTCACAATTCTGACTATATCACGCAATTCTGACTTTATATCACACAATTCTGACTATATCTCGCAATTCTAACTTTTTAACTCACAATTCTGACTTTATATCACGCAATTCTGACTTTATATCTCACAATTCTGACTTTATATTGCAATTCTGACTTTATAACTCTCAATTCTGACTTTATATCACAA
This sequence comes from Elopichthys bambusa, assembly GCA_037101425.1. Lineage (NCBI taxonomy): Eukaryota > Metazoa > Chordata > Actinopteri > Cypriniformes > Xenocyprididae > Elopichthys > Elopichthys bambusa. The sequence continues at coordinate 3,414,078 of CM074438.1, forward strand.
TTCTGACTTTATAACTCACAATTCTGACTTTTTATCTCGCAATTCTGACTTTATATCACAATTCTGACTTTATATCTCACAATTCTGACTATATCACGCAATTCTGACTTTATATCACACAATTCTGACTATATCTCGCAATTCTAACTTTTTAACTCACAATTCTGACTTTATAACTCACAATTCTGACTTTATATCTCAATTCTGACTTTATATCGCAATTCTGACTTTTTAACTGACAATTCTGACTTTATATCTCAAAATTCTGACTTTATATCACAATTCTGACTTTATAACTCACAATTCTGACTTTTTAACTCACAATTCTGACTTTATATCTCGCAATTCTGACTTTATATCACAATTCTGACTTTATATCACGCAATTCTGACTTTATATCACACAATTCTGACTATATCTCGCAATTCTGACTTTATATCACAATTCTGACTTTATATCACGCAATTCTGACTTTATATCACGCAATTCTGACTATATCACGCAATTCTGACTTTATATCACACAATTCTGACTATATCTCGCAATTCTAACTTTTTAACTCACAATTCTGACTTTATAACTCACAATTCTGACTTTATATCACGCAATTCTGATTTTATATCTCACAATTCTGACTTTATAACTCACAATTCTGACTATATCTCGCAATTCTAACTTTTTAACTCACAATTCTGACTTTATAACTCACAATTCTGACTTTATATCTCACAATTCTGACTTTATATCGCAATTCTGACTTTTTAACTCACAATTCTGACTATATCTCGCAATTCTAACTTTTTAACTCACAATTCTGACTTTATAACTCACAATTCTGACTTTATATCTCACAATTCTGACTTTATATCGCAATTCTGACTTTTTAACTCACAATTCTGACTTTATATCACGCAATTCTGACTTTATATCTCACAATTCTGACTTTATATTGCAATTCTGACTTTATAACTCTCAATTCTGACTTTATATCACAATTCTGACTTTATAACTCACAATTCTGACTATATCACGCAATTCTGACTTTATATCACACAATTCTGACTATATCTCGCAATTCTAACTTTTTAACTCACAATTCTGACTTTATATCACGCAATTCTGACTTTATATCTCACAATTCTGACTTTATATTGCAATTCTGACTTTATAACTCTCAATTCTGACTTTATATCACAATTCTGACTTTATAACTCACAATTCTGACTTTTTATCTCGCAATTCTGACTTTATATCACAATTCTGACTTTATATCTCACAATTCTGACTATATCACGCAATTCTGACTTTATATCACACAATTCTGACTATATCTCGCAATTCTAACTTTTTAACTCACAATTCTGACTTTATAACTCACAATTCTGACTTTATATCTCACAATTCTGACTTTATATCGCAATTCTGACTTTTTAACTGACAATTCTGACTTTATATCTCAAAATTCTGACTTTATATCACAATTCTGACTTTATAACTCACAATTCTGACTTTTTAACTCACAATTCTGACTTTATATCTCGCAATTCTGACTTTATATCACAATTCTGACTTTATATCACGCAATTCTGACTTTATATCACACAATTCTGACTATATCTCGCAATTCTGACTTTATATCACAATTCTGACTTTATATCACGCAATTCTGACTTTATATCACGCAATTCTGACTATATCACGCAATTCTGACTTTATATCACACAATTCTGACTATATCTCGCAATTCTAACTTTTTAACTCACAATTCTGACTTTATAACTCACAATTCTGACTTTATATCACGCAATTCTGATTTTATATCTCACAATTCTGACTTTATAACTCACAATTCTGACTATATCTCGCAATTCTAACTTTTTAACTCACAATTCTGACTTTATAACTCACAATTCTGACTTTATATCTCAAAATTCTGACTTTATATCACAATTCTGACTTTATAACTCACAATTCTGACTTTATATCTCGCAATTCTGACTTTTTAACTCACAATTCTGACTTTATAACTCGCAGTTCTGAGTTTATAACTCACAATTCTGACTTTATAACTCGTAATTCTGACCTTATATCACACAATCCGACAATTTCACAATTCTGAGTTTATGTCACGCAATTATGACTTTATATCACGCAATTCTCACTTTATAATTCCCAATTGTGACTTAGTTTATATCTCACAATTCTAAGAAAAAAAGTCACAATTGTGAGATTTAAACTCGCAATAAGCTTCCATACTCTGGTGCACTTTGGGAGTTCCAAATTATATTATTATTATCAAAAGTATATTATTTTACGCTACAGTAGGGAAATTAGAATACTAATTTCTACACTTGCAAGAAATAAACCCCAGAGAAACCATCAGTTTTTGACAGAAATTGCAGTTGAGATTTTATTTTGGCAGAAAACTACTGTACCGTTTTGGCTACAAAAACATTGGGAATCAGGCAAATGTGAAAATAATGTGCCACATATCACGAGACGATCGCATGAGCCAAGTGCTCACTTCGCTTTCCAACATGCAGCCTAAACAGACTATATACTTTATACTTACTATACTTTACTTTATATTTCATTAAACCGCAGTCTTTGGCGATTTGATAAGGGCACAAAGCCATAGCGCACTTTTGGTTTTAGTTTATTTGACAGATACTTTGCCTTAGCAATGGCGCAAAACACAACATTAAAAACGCTTTGTTATTATGAGAAGTTTAAATATATTTTTGATTCACTATGAAACTGTGGTGGGACAGATTAGGCTATGGTGGGCCGCCACAGTCTAGTTAATGAATGGGAAACACTGGTATTGGACAACATGCTTAACTTAAACTTCAAACCATACCGAAATCAGTTGTGATTTTAATATCCCATGCACTTTGAGTAATTTAAATAACACTTGGAATTACTGTCTATGAAGAGATTTACGAATCAGTCACTTATTCCTGCAAATGTAGTCAGCTCACTAGGTTTTGGAACAGAGGCGTGAGCCTTTATAGCTTTAATTATCCACAGTTAACTGTATTAGAAGAGCCGGAACACATTGTGGTCTAATACACCCAAAGCTCATAACAGGGTGCTACTGTAATATCTGCACACACTAATTAATATTTTGATAATCCTGTTTAATTTTAGTCCATTACACACTGCTGCGCCAACACCAGAGATCCATCTCATCAAAATTTCGCACCATGAGGATAAAATAAACACCCGACATGAGAGACCTGGGTAATGAATTTCAGCATCCACACTTCTCGTCTAGCTCTCGGTAAACAGTGCATAACCAAACTGAGCAGAAAAGAGATAAATCCTCATTTGCAGGTGAAATCTGTTCAATAGATAGAGACACGGGAGAAAGGTCCCTGGGAGCTGACAGCGGGCACTGTCTCATCCGAAACGACTCCTTCAGCAACATCACTCGTCCCCCGGTGGGAGATCATTTGTTTAGCTGGCAATTATACGGTGGCCTCACAAAGCGAGGTTAGGACCCACACCGGGTATTTTTAGAATATGTCTTAACGGATGCATCTGACAGCAATGCTTAGCATGCATACGAGCACTGACAGTGTGTTAGCGAGCTTGTGGAGTGAAGCACGTGGGGTTTTTTGTACTCTCACGTTGAGAAGTGCTGCATCTGTCATGAGCAGCCCATTAAAAACTCATTAGTAGATCCTGTTCACAGCAAATCACGTTTTTGAGTTACAGCTGGACATGCTGATAAGATGGACACTTAATTATACCGATTGTTCATCAAGTTTGACCTCACGTGATTGGCCTAAATTTTAAATTCCACTGTTTAACTGGACAATTAAAGTTTAAAGACTTTGATGGTTTGAACAAAGCCTTGTCTGAAAGTTTAAATCAACTGAGTGAAACCTTATACTCAAGGTTTTAATAGTCAGAGAAAGTCAATAAAATATTGCTAACATGTTTTAGCAGACTGCTACTATGTTTTAAACATGTATTAATATTGCTAACATAATGTAGCACCCTGCAAGCATGTTCCTAACATGATTTAACATTATGATAAAATGTTTCTAGCATTTTTTAAAAAATTGCTAACATTTTTCTATCATGACTTAGCACAACGTTAACATATTTCTAACATGTACTGTACATGTTTTAGCATGTTGCCAGCATGATTTAGCATTTTATTAGCATGTTTTAACACTGATAGCATTCTTTAGCATGATGCTAGCATGTTTAAGCATCTTGGCTATGTGAAATATAGTGTGGAAACCATGCCTTTAATCATTTTAAGGTATATTTTTCACCAAATATTTTGAATCTAATTGACTATGACTGTTTGGTTGTGAAAAAATGAGACATTTGGATTCCTGTGATTGCAAAAAAATCATACTTTTCAGACATTTCAGAGCATAGATATATAAATATGAAGATTTTTTTTAGCTATATCACCCAGCCCTAGTTGCGACCAGAGACAGATGTGAGAGCGCCTCCAGTGAAAACGAGCTCAGATGCTGAGAGTGTGAGCTTTGTTAATTGGGTGATCTTCATGGCTGCTGGATGGCTGGAGCTCAACGGCCCTTTTCAGAAAAACTGTGCAAATATGAGACCTCTGGGAAAATATTATCTAGACGAAAGCAATATACTTAGCAAGACCAAGCATCAAAACTCATCCATAGTCTAAAAATATACTGCATGCCATCAAATAATGACATTTCCAGTAGGTCTTAATCTATAATTCCATTCTTTAATATTTTAAAAGCCACTGTGTTTGTTTCTGGTGTCCTTAGGCTGTATATGGCTCTGACAGAGTTGCTGTCACTGGAACAGACCACAAAGCAGAAAAACCATATGCCAGAATGTGCCAAGAGCTCATAATAGGCCATTGACGGATGTGCCTACATAAACAAGCAAGGAAACAAGCCAACCGGCGTGCCAATGATTCAGCCTGTAAGCTGTTCAAACATCAGTTTTCTCTTTCCTCTCTCTCTCTCATCATAATCATTGACTCCCATTTGGTAAGCCACTAATCCAAATAAATGGATTCAGAAATGAGGGCCATTCAAAAAAAAAAAAAGGGGGGGGGGGACAACATACAGTATATTCTGATACTGTAATCCCTGATTCACTAAAATAGTTGTGCTGTGGTTGTAAGAATCAGCAGAATCAAAATGCTCTGATCGGATCTACATAATGGACACAGTACAAACAAACAATTAAATTTAGGTCTCAAACTATCTGCCTATCTGTGTTTTATACAGACCTGTTTATCCCTAAAAGATTGCAACGCCATTTACTCACCACCATGTCATCCAAGATGTTTATGTCTTTCTTTTTTCAGTCGAAAAGAAATTAAGGTTTTTGAGGAAAACATTCCAGGATTTTTAGTGGACTTCACTGGGGTTCAACAGGTTGAAGGTCCAAATGTCAGTTTCAGTGCCGCTTCAAAGAGCTCTACATGATCCCAGACGAGGAATAAGAGTCTTATCTAGCAAAACGATTGGCCATTTTCTAAAAAAACAAAACATATACTTTTTAACCACAAATGCTCGTCTTGCACTTCTCTGCAATGTGCCACGCAATACGTAATCGTGTTCGAAAGGTCACGCGTTACGTAGGAGGAAATACCGCGGTAGGGCGAAAAAATGAGATTTTCTCCAACTTTAAAATCGCCCAACATCGTTGTTTTACCTATTTTTATAAAAACGTTCACTTTGTAAACACTTGCTTGGTACTTCTGCCTACATCACGCGTGATCTTTTCAACGTGATTATGTAACGTGTGGCGCATCAGAGAGCAGTGCAAGATGAGCATTTGTGGTTACAAAGTGTATAAATTTTTTGTTTTTTTAGAAAATGACTGATGGTTTCTCTAGATAAGACCCTTATTCCTCGTCTGGGATCGTGTAGAGCCCTTTGAAGATGCACTGAAACTGACATTTGGACCTTCGACCCATTAAACCTTGTTGAGGGCCACTGTTATGGAGAAAAATCCTGAAATGTTTTCCTCAAAAACCTTAATTTCTTTTCAACTGAAGAAAGAAAGACATAAACATCTTGGATGACATGGGGGTGAGTAAATTATCAGGAAATTTTAATTCTGAAGTGAACTAATCCTTTAAGTGTATAACTGTGCCAATAGGAAGGAGAACATCACCTGCCAAATTGGTAATTTGAGTTTGAGATCCCTAGTTTAGACCAGCAGTTAAGTGCAGAAGAAGTTGATTAAGTTCTGGTGTCACTTACATCTTCTGATCCTGATCCAAATATGAGCAGATCGAAGGGAATGGCCGCCACCATGTCTATAAGGAACCAGCCTTTAAAGTAATGGATGGCGATCTTCCCCGGATGGCTCACCACCTCCTCGTTCAAGTTCACGTACGTGGTGCGAAAGTTTATGAGGATGTCGATGATGAACATGATGTCCACCATTAAGTCCACCATGTTAAGAGGGCTGCAGGAATAGCCACATTTCCGTCTTTTTTGCTCCTCGATGTCATTAAGCAGGAAGGCAGCAGAATAAGGGGTTAAAATGGCTGTATAAATAACCAGCAGCAGGATGAGCCAATCCCACATCGCTTTGAATGGGCTGTAGTGCAGGATGGTGAACTTATCCATGCGTGGCGTCTGGAGCTTGTATTCTGGCAGCACATCGGCGCCCAGAGACAAGACCTGGAACAGGAGAGGCAGGCAAAACGTGAATATTGTATGGTACATAATCAAGTCTGTCCTGATAGAGAAACATGCTAAACCAGTAAAGAATCACTTAGTTAGGTAATAAGTTAGCATCTAATGCAGATGGAATGTAGTTTATTTAAAATGATAATAATAAATACAAAGTTCTGTCAGGCACAGGCTAATAGCTCCATAACTCAATTTGCTTGCAATCACATCGTTCTCTTTAGGGCACAGCTGATTTGTTCCTGCTGTATCAGTAGCCAATGAGCTCGCTGCTCAACCTTCAGATACTCGGTCAGTATTTGCTGTAGCAGTTGCAGCACACTTTCAGAAACCCTCCACCTTCCCCAGCTCCACCTGTTCCATTACCAAAAAACATGCAAACGGATTCTACGAAGAGCGCGCCAAAATGGACTTGAGGCTATATCTCCAGAACGCTTTGGAGTATTCAGACCAAACTTGGTATGTTTTATGACAACCATGACCTGAGGGTACCTGCACAGTTTCGGCACAGTGCCACTAGGTGGTCAGGAGATATTAAAAAATGGCTATTTTTGTTAATAAGTTCTAAACGGTTTGACAAAAAAATCACAAAACAGGTCACTTTAGATTTGGTGCAGCACGCTGAGCCGAACGCTACCCAATTTTCGCACATCAGCCATTTTGGACAGTGACCATTTTGAATTTTGTCGTTAAATGCTATACTTTTTACAGATGCACTGGCGTATCATTACGAAACCCGGTATGTGTCATCGGCACCATGCACTGAAGGTACTCAAAACGTTTCGAGACAGCACCACCTTGTGGTCATAAATTATAATGAAATAGCTTTTGATTAATTTAGCCTATTGTAATGAAACTGGTCTTAATATATTCCTTGGGTCATGCCGAAAACAATATTGCCATAGTCAGCCGAACTTTCTATCCGCCATTTTGATTTTCTTTAAAAAAAAAAAAAAAGTTGCTGATTTGTGCATTTGCAAAAAATGATGATTTGTGCATTTCAAAAATCAGATCTAAACATTTTTGAATGATCAAAAATCTCTCACTATATGTTTGTATTGCATTACTTGACAGCTGTCATGTCCACATGTCCATCATCATGCAGTATGTGACCGTTTCACCGCACCACATATATTTCCCTGTAGTTGTCATCTGTTTCTTTCCAGCTGATGCAATATTTCATGAAAAGCGCCAGCACAACTGAGTTCCTTCACATTTAATAACCGTATCGTGTCAGGGAGCCTCAGAACATGACATAAATATTTATTTATTTCTCTAAATTTGCACAGTACAACCGTCTCTGCTGTCAGAAATGCTCACATTACATATAGCTTTTTGGATTATGAAGTCTAGTTGTCATGCATCTCAGGTTGATTGTGAAGTTATCTGAGCACTTTGCTCAAGGACAAAACGGTGCACAAGACTTCACAAAATCTTGTTTTTCACATACTGAAATGTGCTATTCAGGCAATCGAATGACCTTTCCCTTTTCCTTAATGTGATTCATGAAACGGATAGTTCAGAATCTAAATTCTCTAAAATACTAAAAATAACTAAACACTAAAATAAAAATAATAAAATCTATACAGACATATTTAAAAAATAAAAAATAAAAATGACAAACACAATTATTAACTTTAACTAAAATTAAACTGAAAAAAAAAAATATATGTATATATATATATATATATATATATATATATATATATATATATACACACTAATTCAAACTATTAATAAAAATAACACTGGTTAATAGCAATTAATTAATTGCATTTTGCATTGCTTTTCTCTGCTATCTGTGACCCTTAGAACAGACTCGTAATCAGTGATGTTTTGTCGAAGCTTGAATAGAAAGATCTTTAAGATAAGCATTAACACTATAAAAGACACTACCAGGGTTTCATTTCGCTATTTTGCAAAGCTATTGAACAGCAGAAGTCCCCTGGTAAAAGCATTAGGATGATAATAGTCTGTAATCCAGCAGTGTGTGTCTGTAATTGAGCTTTATTGAACACACGCACACCTTACTGCAGGATTTAACCAACTTTGACATTCAGCAAATGAGGTGTCTTTTCCTGATAAATACTTTATTAGAAATTATGACGGCAGCAGCAGTGATCAGTTGCCATAGTCGATTTTTTTTCTCTCTCTCTTTCTCTTCTAAGAAAGTGTTGAATTATGTATCTTTTTCTCTTGCAGGCTCTCACACGTCCAGGCAGGTCGGAGAAGGCAATGTACGAATCACTCAGACGTGACAAGCCAAATGACCGCAGTGAACGAGTCAACTTCTGAAGTGAGGACTTATGTCCTTTGGATGGGCTGTCATCGACTTCCTTCACGGCTGGCCAAGAGGCAGACACATTTACAACGAGGTTTGACCCAGTACTGTATGTTACAGCCTTACAGCGCCATGACATTGACTTTCATTGAAGGATATTTCCAGTCACTAACCTTGATATTTTCAGAAGAATGGTAGAATACTTATAATTAAAATTTCTATTGCTTCGTCCACCACATGCAATACATTTTTGTGATTTATCATTGAAAAACACATGTAATGCTGCCTTTGAATTTGCCAGAATGTATTATCTTACCGTTTAAAACATAATTTGCACCGGAAGCGTGCCTATATGATGCCTTAAAGAGGTCATTAATTGAGAAAATTTAAATTAAAAATTAATTAAATTTTCCTTGATCTTTTGACATGTAAGAGATAGGGCTGTCACTAATGATTACTTTGCTAATGGAGTAACCGATCGATTATTTTGATGATTAATCGGGTAATCAGATTTTTTGTGGTAATAAAATCGAAAATGCTTTATGTACATTATGTATTATAGCAAACACCTGCAGAGGGCACCAATGCCAAACACCTACTTCTACATCATTGTGTCTTTGGCCCCGCCCACTGGCAGAGAAGAGAGATACAGGATCACTGGACTAAAAATAACATTACCTTCCAAACGATCCGAATGCTAAGAAAGTACTTATTTAATTTTTTATCTATGTGAATGTCTTGGTAGAGCATTATTTGTTTGTTCGGTGCGTATTACTGTGGATTCTTTGGTAAATCAGTCACAATTTCAGCGCAGGCTTTGCAAACAGACTTTTACTGTAAGATATAGACCTGACATAATGCCACAACATGCAAGTAACCATGTTAATTCTAATGCCTGATCTGTGATCAGTGATTTCTGATATGATTTATATACAGTCAGACGTTCTTTGTCTCGAAATCATTTATTGCTGTTTATGCGTCAGTAAATCAAGCCAGTGACTAAACGGTCAACTTCATATTGTTTCTCTTAGTAGCATGAAAATAATCTGTTATTTAAATTGTGATTAAATTAAATAGACCTTATGTAGCCCCGCCTCTTTTCAGCGCTGTGCATGTTGTGTTCTGTCTTCCGGTTTTATTTCCACCACATGAAGGTAAGATCTTACTAGGGATGCACGGGGGTGGAAAATTTCCAGAAAGTTTCCAAAATTGCCCAAAAGTTTCCAAAAATCCTGGAAAGTTTCCAGAAATTCTGGAAATTTACCGGAAATTTTCTGCCCCTTAATGATTGAACTGCTCAATCATGATTGAAGTTACTCATGGTAACTTTCCTTAACCCTTTAAGACCTGAAAGCATTTTTAGAGTTGTTTAGAGTTGTTTTTCTGAGTGTCATACAAAAAAGTAAAGACCCATAACTCCAAAACTCTAGCAAGGAGAGTCAAAAGGTAGGTGTCGTTTAATAGAACACTTTTTAAATGTTTAGAAAATATAAATTACATTACAATTGGACATTTTTATGCTGAGAAACTGCTGATAAAAACAAACAAATATATATAATGTTTATTATAATTTTACATATCTTTCTTATTTGACATGCAATAATTCAGGAAGGAAATAAGATTCTTTTTTGATGAAGCTTTCCTACATGTGAGCTGTATCTCAATCAAATTTTGTGGTGCATAAAGTAATCAAAAGTTACAATTTTTACAAAGTTTTTAATTTTTTCGTTGCAAGGTGGTGCTGGCGGTACACTCTGGTTTATAGGAACTACTCAACACTCCTTAAAGCTTTAAAATCTAAGCTTTAAAATGATACCTATTTTGTGTTATTCCACATTGGGAAACAAGCATGGACGGTTCCGAAACACTGGATAACACACTGCATCCCGGAAAGACGAGAGACATGTTTTAGCCAAATATGTTACATCATCCGTGAGTAATATCTTGTGATTAACACAATGGATTATGTTGTTTTTTGGGCTCATTTTAATCATAAGAAAATGTAAATGGTGATGTGCCATGATCTGTGCATTTTTCATTAAGTTATGAGCAAAAATGGCATGTGAAATCTACATATTTGTTTACAGTTAGCGCCTGTGCTCTGTTTTTGTTGTAAACTCAATTTGTGCAGACTCATTAGAGGGTGAAAACAACGCAACAGGAGCATGTTGGAGGCATGATCTGAACGTGTAAAGTCTCTGATAGGCTATTTTATGCAAAAGGATTTATTGTGCTACCTACTTGGTTTCAGATTGTATTGGCTCTTAAAGAGAGACAGGCAGGGTTTTAAAATCCACTTCCCAGCTAATTACTCTTAAACAGCGATGCCATAGAAATATACAGAGCAACTGCAAAAAACGGAAGTTCAAAGACAAAACTCTGGTGTATAAGGTCTATACAGACAGCCACAAAAGAAGCTTCCCTTTAGAATCACTGGAGCTGTCAATCACACAGCACAAATTTATCAGTGGGCTCTCGCCAAAACTCCCATTATAATCAATGATGCTGTCTACACTGCACAATGAATCTCTTCTTTACATCGTGTTTGCACTGTTAAGGCCCCTATATACTCATGACATAGTTCTTTTTCGTTCTTTGTTTAGGGGTTAAACAAAGTTTGAAATACGTGAGCAGCGATATACTGTTATCGAACATCTGACGCCGCCCACTGCTGAGAGCGACGCTTAAATGAATATGTAAATATTCTTTTAAAATATTCTCAAAAATGAGAAAACAGCAAGCATTTTTTATAGAAAGGGTAAGAAAAGATCATAACAACATGGGTATATTAGCACAAGCTCTGCGAATTTGCACTCCAGTAAAGTCACGTAACGTTTATTTATATGGCATTTTATTCAATAGATTGCTTAAAAGCAAGCTTACAGTATCAAACATGAAAAACGGTGTCAGTGCCTCTTTTCATCAGAAGCACAACTATAAAGTGGCTATCCAGTGTTCATGTTTTAACGCGTGGAAATCTTACCTTGATGGACTCAACAGATGCAATGAGTCAGAGAAGAGTTCAGCGTGAAAGAAGGCGGAGCCTCAACACACACCTCCTATTGCGTTATCGTCACGGACCAATGGTAGTACGAAGGTGTTTTGCATCTGAAGATAACTTTTCCTGGGAGTTCACTTTGGCAAGCCGCTTCGAACTCCCAAAATGAACTTCGTTTTGGCCTGATTTTGTTCGAAATGACCTCACATCAGTTCGTTCTTCGATTCCATTATATTGGGGCCTTTGGTTATGTTAGTTATGTAGTTATTTGTGAGGGTGCAGAAATCAAGTTGAAATGACGAGATCACTGCATTCATGTGCTAGTTCACATGTATAATTCCGCATGTAATACTTATCTCATATGCAAAGATGTTAGCCAATCACAGCAGTGGGTGTTTACACTGAAGTCTCACAGCAGGCACGCCCCTTCAAACAAAGCGTTCAAATTAGAGGGCTAAAATCAGGGTAGAAAATGACCTTTTATTTCTAAATTATGACCATTTTTGATGTAAGAATCATACTAACATTATAAGTGCACCTCAGGAAACATTATAAAATAATAATAATAATAAAAAAATGACCCTTGTAAATGCTGTCTAGCTATGCAGCTCAGCTGTTTTTGTAACAGAGCCAGTGTGCAAACACAAATCTATCTTCCATGGATTAAAGGGGAAAGTTCAATTTACACTTGAGTCTCTCACACAGAAACTGTCACAGCGCTACTGAATCGTGTTTTGCCAATATTTGGAGATCCATTTCCCGGAGGTGGTAGAAAATCCATCTTCATGCTCAGATGCTCTTTTCAGTGATGCATTTCGGTGTCAGAAAAAGATGCTAAATATGGCTGAGGTAAGAAAGGACACATGGACTCAGAATAATTAGTGGTTGTTGCCCTGTATTCTGGCTCTCATCTTAATACCCCCTAGGTTAAGTAGTATCCTCATTAGCATTTATTTGCATACATATGTCTGTTAGCATCATTTAATGCATAACCGAGCAGTAGTGAAATTATGCAAGAGAATTTGTTACAGTTTGTTTGTACTCGTTCACAAGACTATTGGATTTCCAATTGAATCATGAAGCACTTGACGCATACAATATTTCAAATAGATTACGCTCGTGACACATTGATTAACTCAAACTCCATGGAGGAGAAATAGAGCAAAAGCACATCCTTACCTGAGGGCCTTATTGAAAAACATGAAGGGAAAACAACTGATTTGACTCTGTTTAAAGTCAATGTGAAACATTCATTATCAAGTGGGTCTATAATATCTATCTGTTAGCTTTCACATTCATTTCACGCTTTTAATAGCCCAACATTGGATGCTATAGTACATATATTACATATATTATATTATAATGAATGATTTTTGATTTATATACTATCATCTAAAAGTTTGAGGTCAATACGTTTTTTTCCCTTTGAAAGAAATCAAGACTTTTATTCAGCAAGGACACATTAAATTGTTTAAACGTGTCTGTAAAGACATTTATATTCTTACAAATATTTTTATTTCAAATAATTGCTGTTATTTTGAACTTTTAAAGAATCCTGAAAATAAATGTATCACGATTTCCACAAAAATATGAAGCATCACAACTGTTCTCAATGCTGATAATAATCAGAAATGTTTCTTGAGCAGCAAATCATCATATTAGAATGATTTCTGAAGGATCATGTGACACTGAAGACTGGAGTAATGATGCTGAAAATTCAGCTTTGATCACAGAAATAAATGACTTTTTAAAATATATTCACACATTTTAAATTGTAATAATATTTACTGTTTTTACTGTATTTTTTGAGCATTTAAATACAGCTTTGGTGAGCAGTTTTTCCTTTGAAGTAATGAGAACTACAAAGGAATCGATCTCAATAAGACCAGAAACGTGTGTAAAGAAAGTAAATAGGGTTGGATTAAACTTCGCAGTCTTACCTGTGTGACCTTCTCAGTGACGTTGTGTGTTCTGTCTTTGACCTTTGGTGCTATGATGGTTTTCTCTGAGGACGGAGGGGAAGGCGCTTTCTTATCGTTGGCTTCAGAGAAGTTTAGTGCGATGAGCGGGATCTTGTTGATGGTGCTGTATTTGTTCAGGTTTGAATCTGAGGTCGATCCCAGCAGACTGGACTTCAGGTGGTTGAACGGACCTGAAGATAAAGAGTAAAAAGGTTAGGTTTTGTTTATTCTTGTTCATCCTGCAGTGGGCTGGGTGATAAATCTAATATTCCTAATATATCATTCACAGTGACTTTTCATTATTATCAATATTGTTGATTTCTAATTGGTCATAAAAACTCTTAGTTCTCCCAAAAGTGAAAATTATGCCATCATTTACTTGAACCTGTATGAACTGAATATTTAAACAATGATAAAATTTCACTTTTAGAAGAACTATTTCTTTAAGTTTCCTAAAAAAAACAATGTCATTATAGCAGTTTCATAATCCTTCATTGACTTGTGATTCCTGTGCATGAGAATATTAAGATTAATAGTGTAAAAAAAGTTGATTTCTCTGCACAATATTATATATTTTCATTTGTTTTAACAAAAATTATATGCTGGTAAATATTGCTTTTAATTTCAGTATTTAAAAATATAAATAATTATGATATGTTAAATATATATAATTAAATATTATATATATATATATATATATATATATATATATATAATCATTATAAAATGATTTTTTTTATTTTATTTTAAAAAAATGTAAATGAATTTTAATATTAAATAAAAACATTTACATTAGAAAATACATTTAAAAAATGTAAATGTTCAATTTCAGTATTTGAAAATATAATAAATCATGATATATTAAATATGTATAATAAAAAAATATTACTTATTATTTTTATTTTTTATTTTTATTTTTAATATTATATATATATATATATATATATATATATATATATATATATATAATCATTATAAAATTATTTTATTTTATTTTAAAATATTTAAATGAATTTTAATATTAAATAAAAACATTTACATTAAAAAATACATTCAAAAAATGTAAATGTTCAATTTCAGTATTTGAAAATATAATAAATCATGATATATTAAATATGTATAATAAAAAAATATTACTTATTATTTTTAATATTATTTTATATATATATATATATATATATATATATATATATATATATAAATAATTTTATTTTTTATTAGTTTTATTTTAAAAATATGAAATAAAAAGTATATTAAATACATTTAAAAAAATTTAAATGTTCAATTTAAAAAGGAATTGACCCTTTAAGGCATTTCAGGTCAAATGCTTAAATAAATGATATGTCTGGCAGAAGAACAATTGTATGATTTTGCCTTGAATACATTGTTTGCTCAGCTTAATGAACCATTTGAATGAACCTTTTGTCAACACAGTGTTACAGTTGAATTAAAACATCATCAAAAATGTAGATGTGATTGTACTGTTAGAAACAGGATTTTTTTTTTTTCAGTACATTTCAAGCTTTCCATAAACATCATCATCCATGCTTGAAACAAACATATGCAGTTCTGTAAGCATCCATTAACAATCCATTAAAATCCTGTGCAATATAAAAGACAAATGATCAATAACTGTACCGCACAAGCTCTCTTGGGATAATTCAAACTTTGATTAAAGAAATATCCTCCTAAACTGAAAGTGGCTGTGCCGGTTAACAGCTGATGGAAGTCATTCAGCATGTAGCATTGATTTTCTGTCCTGACTGTGAGCCGGAGCATCAGTCTCGTTCAATGGGATGTGAAGAAGAACTGCCTGTACAAGTCTGAGCCATTCTAATCCACCTTAATGCAAGACGGTCCAGACTAGAGCTTTACTGAAATAGCAGCAAATGTTCTGTATGATCTAATCAAGACATCAATAACAGCTGAGAGGAGAAATCAGACTAAAAATGGATAATCACGAAACGGCATGACGTCCCAGACACTGTGATGGAAGCTTCTGATCTGTATTCTGAGTGCGCTTTTGAGGAAAGATAACAGGTTTTATCTAGATTTTTTAGGTATGTTATTTTAACTGGTCTAAGTTCTGATTAGGACAGGGGTGTCATTTTAGGTTGAAAACTGGATTAAAAGTTGCCATATGCTGGCCAAATTTGTTATTTGTTAAATCTTGGGGTGTTCATGCAAAGTGCATGCAGAAAACACAATCCTCTGAAGCTTATAGAGTCAGGCATAAACTGTAAAGTTTATGAATTAAAAAAAGTTTATAAAACAAGAAGTGTTTTCATAAAAAGTGCTTCTCTGTCAAATTCAGAGAGCAAAGATGTAGGGCACTATTTTAATGATCTAAGCCAGGGGTGTCAAACTCATTTTAGGTTGAGGGCCGGATAGGAAAAAATGTAACCATTTTTTTTAAACCTTAGTGAGCTGACAGTTACATTAATATTAACCATACAAACTACACAAGAAAAAAACAAAACAAAAAAACACACTGCTCTTTGAAAACTGCATTTGTTTTTACTGCGAAAAGACTTTTTAAAATATTTTTTTTTATTATTGATTTTTTTTGAATGGCCAATTCCAATTTATTTTGGAGCAAATTCGATACTGGTTGCCAATTTTTTTCTTTAAGCACATTTATTTGTTGTTTATTTGTTCTATAACAGGTCAAACAAAAAATATGTGTAGCCATTTAGTATACAGGCACCACTGCATTTTGAGCACGAGCAGCTGTTTTTGATTTAAATTAGATTGTATAATTTCAAGATTTACAGAAAAAAACCAGCATGGTCTGACTTTATAGCTTTGTGAAATTATGCTACACAAGACACCTGCACATAACAAATAGCAGACGGACTGAATGAAAATGGAAATTCACTTAACTTTTCTGAAGACAGTTCCCTTTTAAGTTACATTCATATAAAACCCAATTCAGTATTTATATTTCAGTCTTTCTATATTTCACAAAAAGTGAGCTTAGCCTGGTACAGTATTTGCCCTGCTGGCACATCTGTGTTCTTCTCTTTGCGTCCGTATTCAGCATGTTGCTGTGTTAACGTCCTGTTTACAGACTTCGTAATATTTCCACACAAACGACAGTTTGGGAAATGATTGCAAAGCAGTTTGTTTCAAGTCCAGAATAGATATTGGCCAAAATAAAACTAATAACCGTTTGGATTTATGGCCGGTGGACCATGCATAACTGTTATTTATTATTGTTCAAATCATCCCCTGGGCCAGATTGGACATCTCTGTGGGCCGTATTCGGCCCATGGGCCGTATGTTTGACACCTGTGGTCTAAGTGCATGGTCTGAATTGCATGGCACAGGTTTAACGACAGAAAAAATGGTCTAAAAGGGTTGTACCTATTCTCTTAAAGAGTCATGGGTGTGTTTTGGGCATAACGTGCAATAAACCAATCAGAGTCTCATCTCCCATTCCCTTTAAAAGCCAGGAGCGCATGCAAAATGGTGGATTCGCTATTTACATGCATGGCGGAATTTGCAAGCGAAAAAGACTGAACGCTTCTCCAGAGAGGAATCCTTTTATTTTTAATATTTGGCATGTGTGTGCGCGTGTCCCTGTGTGTGTAACAAGCAGAGTGTATGCGCGTTGTGTACCCGCCTATAAGCGCATTTTACTAACACACTCTTTAAATAACAAAAAAAAAAAAAAAAAAAAAACAGGTTTTTGTTGGTCAGTGGTGAAGTCGTTTTCAGTTGCCTCAAAATATCAACACGGCAACAATGCACCTGAACACACCTCGTTTTCAGACCGGCACACCCATGGACGAACAGATGGCCGCGAGTGCATTTGCTATTTAAACAACATAGTGCGGGACGTGAAAATGATAACTGCGTCGGACCAAGAAACACTTGCGTCGCGCCTGGCGCCACATTATGTCAGGTGTGTGATAAGGCCCAAAATATTAACAGATTATATATAATACGATTCAGAAATCTTTTTTTTTGTTTTTTTGTTTTTTGCAAAAGTCATGAAAACTGATAAAATATCATCAGTATATCACCCAGTGAAAAAAAAGTTTCACTCAGAAATTAAAGGGGAACTCAGTGATATATTTTAAATACATTGTTTAGAAGTTAGTCGGGCCGAGTCCAACAGCAAACGTCTAACCAATCACCATCAGGGGGCGTATGACGGTCGAGGAGAGAGAACGAGCAAGAGGGAGATTTGAAAATAAGAAAACTGCAGAATGAGAAATGGGACACAATACAAAAGAGCTCAAAAGAACATCACTGGAATGAAGGTTTATGACTGGGCAAGCGCTTTAGGACCCGCGTTTATATTAGAAAAGCTTTCCAGCGCTGGAGAGAGCTAAGAGGGAAGGCCTGAAAACTGCTTTGATCCCGCTTCTCATGTGAGTTTTGAAGAGGTGTTTAGCGTCATTGGTAATGCATTTGCCTTGCATTCCAGCAGCAATCGGGCCAGGGTTCGAGACCGAGTCAGAGCAGCGTGGTTAGAATTGGAGTGTGAGTTTTAGAGGCGGGGCAATGAAGAGAGGGGTGTGTTTGTTTGGGTTGATTTCAAATATCAACAATGTCCAACAGCGTGGTTCAAATATCAATTTCGCAATTAATTATGTATTAAAGGTTCAATTTTGAGTAGAAAGACTGAAATGGTATTTTCTTGTAAAAGGTACTCCAATAATATTTATTTACAACTTTGAAAAATCACTTTTTGCAGTGTACTGATATAATAAATAGCATTTTCTTTTTTTTTTAATTATTAACTGAAGTCCATGGACCGAACTTTGTCTTTGACACCCCTGTTCTGTGAGAGGCTGGACTGGACCCACATTACAGGTGCTTTAAAGAGACACTATTATGCTTTTTTACATTTTCATCTTTCTTTAGTGTGTAATGTTGATGTTTGTTACAAAGCACAAAGTGTCTCCAGCAGGAGTTATTCTCCATACCAGTGTCACTGTTTCAACTCCCTGAAACGCCTCAATTTGTAGTCTTGAGTTTTCTTCCGTGAACGAACATGTTACAATATTACTCATTTAAATATTTCTGCCCAGG